>CP092886.1:126166181-126209072 GCA_030710605.1 Cordylochernes scorpioides | reverse complement strand
GACTGATCAAGACAGTAATCAGTCCTAAATAACATAGGGACGTGAGACATGGACATTGCTAAAATATTTAATCGAACGAATAGTGACTTTCTCGATGTACATTTACAAAATAGCACTCCAGATTCCATAGACAGATAATGTGCAAATCAATAAGCTTGGGGGATAAGTATCTTTCATATACATTTATTTCTAGCTTTCGGGCATAACCACCCTTCGACAGGAAAAATTATGATAGCTACTACAGTTTTCGGATCTAATTTATATTTGATTGATTGATAGACAGATAATGTAACAAACAATCAGAGATTGAATGGGAACAGAGAGCTAGCTTATAATGTTAATAAAGCAATGAAAGCAGACGTTTGCTGGATATGTGAAGCGTAGATCAGCGGGAGAACCACAGAAACGGTTCTGGAGAAGAAGTTCTACGGGAAGAGACCGCGCGGACAAAGACTGCGAGAGTACATGGACGACTTGAAACAATGGACTTGACGAAGCATATACGATGAGATAAAGCGGGTGGCGAGAGATATGGAGAGACCATGTGGCCCACTCTCAGTAGAAAAAGGTACTGAAGGAGGGATATGGAGAGACCATGTGGCCCACTCTCAGTAGAAAAAGGTACTGAAAGAGGTGGAGAATGAAGGGCAAAGTACAATCTATAGATTCCCGATTTTTACAAGATATCGGATAGATTTGTCTATTTACAGGTGTTTAGAATGAAGCTACAGCAAGCTTAGAATGAAGCAAGATATATATAAGCGTCTCATAATTAATATAAATGTATTCGAAATTAAAATGAAAATCTAAAATAACAAAGCGAATGAAAAATAAAGTAAGTGTTTTTTAAATCCTATCTATTTATTTCAGTTCCACACCCACAGGTATTTCTGCATTCAAGTATGATCACCATTTCAGAAGATTAACTTCAATATGTTCCACTAGACAGAGGTGCTTTCCTATATTGCCTAATTATCCACGGTTTACATGGAAGTTGTCAGGAATATTTTTTATTTTATGTATTTCAATTGCTGTCAATTTTTCTTGAATGCCCTGACCTTAAACTAAGAATTGAACACACTTTATAAAATTGTATACCTCAAATTCTATTTATCCTTGAGAGACAATAATAATAAATATATAAATTATTGTTTTGTTGAAATTTGGGTATTAACAAATTTGGAGTTGTTGAGATAAGTTTCATCTATAGTTAAAATTAGCAAATTCAAGTTGAATCTGGCTTCTCTAGAGTTTTTTTTAAATTATTATTTTTATTATTGTTTTAATATCATTATTATTATTAGTTGTAGTAATATATAGTAGTGTGTAGAGAAAGATAGAAAATAAGACAGAGAGTATATATATATATATATATATTGCAAAAATAATTCTGTTGATTTTGGAATTAGAGATATAGAATTAGTTTATTGTTTTGAGGATACATGAATATTTAAATTGCAGTCGTGGTAAAATATTAAAACATATTATAATCATAATTTGCTTTAATTGTGCTTAAGGAATATAAAATACATAATTGAGAAAGTGTACTTTATTTAAGGCGTGAAGAATGAAGAAAATAAAATGTTAAATATTTACATATCTGTAGAAATATTTGAGCCGGTCAACGAGAAACAACAACAATGGGTTTATATAGGGAAAGGCGCGACATTTGACGGTCGACTTAACAGAGTAGGTTTTGTTCTAGAACAATATAATTTTAAATTAAAATATATATTTTATATAACATATATATATAGTAGTGGTGTTGATTATTATAGGGAGAATCAATATGACGTTATTGCCATCATTTTATAACCTCAAAATATGATAGGTAGTTTGTTATTTGAATAATTTGTTATAGGCTTTGAATCGCTTATATGTTAAAATTTCTCTTCAGCTACCTTCATGTGAAATATCTTGCTGATATATTGAGTAGTTTTGACGAAGGAGAGCAACATAAACGCCGACTTAGTAATTTAATTTTATATATAAGTATTCATGTTAGGTTTTATTGTATATATATTTTTCCCCAAACCTTTTTCAACTTGCGTGTCTATACATATATATAATATTGGAATTTTTAATCAATAAAATATTTTATTTTATTTTGATCCAAAATATGTTATTCAATTAATATATATATAATACAAGAGAAGGAACAAAATTTAACGGGAAGAAACTCGTCGCCGTTAACTTTTAATCCTTCTTCAATATATATATATATATAAATGAATAAAACAAAGCATCAAGATTATTGTTTCATTAATTCCTGTAGAAGGGTGTATGTTCCCGAAAGCTCGTATATATTTGTTCTAATAAAGATACGCAGCCCTTGATGCTTTGTTTTATTCATTTATAAATCGTACAGGGCTTTTTCAATTGATATATATATATATTTATATATATAATCTAAAATGCAAATATTTTATTTTTTAAAAAACATATATTTTATTTTCATTCATTGACTGTTCTACATTTTTTGACCATAGATTTAGAACATACCACTTTAATTATTGTTGTAAATATGTATAGTTGAAACTACCTTTTTTTTTTTAATTCACGATTATAGAATTCATTTTATAAATTCTATATTACCGTGAAAAATAATTCTATGTGTAATTTGCTTCATGTTGTTCAAAATAAAAAACAACTTGATGGGTTAATAATTATCTTTACTTTTTCACGACTGCACCTTCAATTCTCTATCTTTTTCAACAACAAAACAAAAATAATCATAACCTTTATATATATATTTATATATATAATCCTTCATAGGGTTTTTATTTCGATATATTTGATATTAACTTTTCAAGACATCCTGCTCTAGTTGAAAATGTAAATTAAAATATTTATTAGAAAGAGGAAGAGAGAATATCAACTATATATAAATATTTTTGCTATTATTATTATTATTTTATTAATATAATATATATAATATTTTATTTAAACAACTTATTAAAATATATTTGACCACCAAAAATGAATCAAATATTTATATAGAAATAAAATTAAAAAAACAAATAAATATTATTTAAAAAATGATATTTTTATAGCAAAACTCTATCTCTCCTTTACGTAAAAAAAGGTTCAGATAAAAAAAATAGATTCAACATGTTGTAGGTTCTCCTTCACGAGAGAAAGTAATATTTTATATTAAAAAAAGTATACATAAGAAGAAAGGCCCTTGCATGTAAAGGCCAAGCACAGTCAGGTAAGATATCGTTCCCGTAGAACAAAGGATCCAAGAAAATCTATTTGATGAATGCTTTCGAACAGCCTGTGTTCTGAACAAACATCCGTGACAATAATTAAATGTAAGACTCTGCACGATTGGCGCCAGGGAAATTGGACGTCTGGACTCCGTCGTTCCTCATTGTTTAATAAGAGGCCGCAAAGCCGTAAACCTCCCGGTTGAATTGCTGATTGAAGCGCGGCTCCAACTGTAAATCACGGCGCAGGCACTGATGGAAGTTGGCTCATAAAACCAATGGCTATTTATAATGCTTAATTGAATGCAATAATTTAATTTTAGTACTAAATCACATCAACAGAAAGTAATAAACGTAATGATAAATATAATAAACGTGCATAAACAACTATTAACACTACAGTGTGTAATGGAGTATTAAGAACCTCATTTATATAGCTCAAACGTAATTTATAAAATTGTTTTGTCATATCCCTATATTTTATAGAGTTTGACGATTGCGGAATATATACTATGTGAATAAAATTTATATATAAATCTGTATAACTAACTAACTACTGCAAAGTTTTATAAAATATATTTGAAAGCTTTCATGTTTTGCTCTTTATCAACCTATAATGAAAATGAATGATAGGTTAAAGGCAAGTAAGCTTCCAATAAAATATTAGGCGCGCTACTTTAATACTTCGTGTTCTTTTTTTTTTCAATTAGAACATCTTATGAAATGGAAACAAAATTATATTTAACATTTATAAAGATAATTTCAATTGCTAAATAAAACTTTATCCTATAATATGGGTAGTTTGTGGATTCCATCATAAAATATTTATTAATTTGAGTAAATCTATTCATCAAGTCAATTTTAAACTTCTTCGCAATTCAGGAAGCGCTGGTCAGCCAGATAATGTGCCATAGACCATAAGAGGTGATAATCCGATGGATAGATGACTAGAGAGTATGAGGGGTGGAGGAAGACTCCATTTGAAATATTTCTGGGTGTCTTTTATGGATATTGTGCGACATGAGGCTTTACGTTGCCATGAAGCAGCATCAATTTATCATGTCGCTGCGCCTATTCTGTTCATCTGACTGCGGTGTATTGGCGTAATTATTTTAATTGTTCTTGAAATATTGATGCAAATAAATTTATTTAACTCAATTTTAATTATTGTTGATAACGATGAGCAGTGACTATTTCGCCTGGTTGCAGAAGTTCGTAGTAAAGAATACCGTGCCCTTCCTACCAGATGCACAGAAAATCTTCTTGTTGTGGCAAACGAAGTTGTCAGCTGTCCTGGGCTTCTCATGATTTTTGCGCTTCGTATTTTCAGAATGCACCCATTTTTCATTCCACGTCACAATACGATGAAGAGAAGACTTTTCTTTGAAATCTTTTCAGAAAGATACCAGTAATAATTCTTAGATTTTAATTGTGCTTTTCATTCAATTATTTAGACAATGATTATTATTTTTCTGTATCTTTCCCATAGCATGCAAACGAAGTGAAACAGCCAGTCGAGTGACGTTGAGAGAAACCTCTAACTGTCCTTGTGTTTGAGCATCGTCTTCATCCAATAATGCTCGCAGTTCCTCATTCTCGAACATTCTTGGCGATTTTCCGTGTGTGCTCTTCTTCAATGACGTCAAAATCTCTTTATTTGAATACTTTAAACATCTCTTGACAGTTTTTAAATGAAGGAGCATTGTTGCTGTAGGCGCTAAAGAATATTTTATTAGCTACGGTTGCTCTTTTTTTTTTTTTTAGTTGAAGATGAAAAGTAAAGATTCCTTCTAATAAAATTCTCTAGGCACAAAAGTAGACACTTAAAAAGCTTAAAATAAAATTCTCTTCAGCTTATATACAAATATCGCAAATGAATATCTAACGTTTAAGACTTCTAATTCGTTGAAAAAAGAAACAACAAGGTTATTTATGCAAATTAAAAATGGGCTTTTAAATACGCGGAGTGTCACATTTGCGTACCCAATATAGCATAAAAAACGAAATATTTGAATATAGCAAGGGTAGAAAATAATAAAAGACAGACCATAATAGCCTTTGATTAAATCAATAGAAACTTAAGAGAAAGATTAGTTAATTTTTTCATATGTATTTTAATTATATTTTAAAAATAAAAAATATTGTTATAATTTATATTAAATTTCTAGAACAAATTAGAGATAACATGTATTTTGTTTTGAATTGTTTTTATATAAAGGAAACTCTAATGAGGGGTTCAAACGGTGTGGAAAGAGATTGGTAACAGGCCGTGTTTTGCCAAAATTAAATCTGGTGATAATTAAATTTCAATATCAATTTATTATGAAACTTTTATCAATCACTATTAAAATCTGTAATATATATAGGCCAGGGTGTAATTTTGTATTTGAGTTTGTTCCGTTTAATCCTTCGCATTTTTATGACATTTATTGGAAAAAATGTCAAATTGATGTTCAAAAAGGTGTGTCCATTGTAAACTATAATTTTAATCATTAAAATCAATTTTTACTAAATTTTAATTTATATCCAGTGAAGTAGGCGGATAACGCAGTTAAAATATATTAATTTATATATATATATATACAAATATATTTTTCTTTTAATGTGGGGTGTTTAATTATCCATAATATTTTACCTCTATGTACGGAAGATATTGTCTAAGATAAACAATGAATTTTAAGTCTGTAAGAAGTCATTATTATAGGTTTGATACCATACCATGAAATTTAGGCAAATAACGGACTCTAAATTGCATATTATGATCCATAAAATGATCATTATTGTTAGGAACTAATTCTTTCCTTGTCTACAATCGAGCAGAGTAATCACTCACACCTCTAAGAAAACTAACACCTTTAATTTCCTTTCATAACTAACTAATTTACATCATTTAAAAACCAATTATATACATGTAAAGTCGTCCGGTCATCTGGTCAAAATATAAATAAATTAATCTATGAAAAAACAACTTATAAAAATCCTAACAATGCCCCCCATTTTAAAGTTGTTTTCATACCCTCATCGGAGGCCTAGAGTGGCCAAGATTCTGGTCAGTTTAATTCTTCCAATTCCCTTAGTTAGAAAATCTGAAATACTCCCTCCGCCAAGCCGCAATTCTTGAAGATCTTCTTGGGATTATAGTTTCATTCTGGCCTTCCTCTTCGTCTTCTCTCCTCAGTTCTTCGTCTTCACAGGCCTGCTCTTCATCCTCTTTTCGTTCTAGGTTATTCAGATTTTTCTCTACCGATATTGCCCCATCAGTCCCTGAATATCCTCTTGGGATTGCAGCTTCATTTTGGTATTCCCCTTCATCTTCCTTCTTTAGTTCTTCGTCTTTCTGGTTTCTTTCCACAAATTTCGTCTCTTCCTCATTTACAGATTCATAGTCTTCCTCAAAATTGTTATGTAAAACCTGAAAAAATCAGTTTCATGTGAAATTTGTTTATCAATTTTCTTGGTTGGGAAAACGTCTTCTCTAAATCTGACGTTTCTGGTTACGAAGACCTTATTGTTTCTGATATCCCAAACCTTGTATCCTTTGACTCCTTCCGGATAACCAATTAAAACACATTCTCGGCTTCTTGAATCAAATTTGGATCGACGCTGGTCGTTTAATGCCCAGGTCTGACAACCGAAAACTCGGATATGCTCAATCTTCACTGGCCGTTCGGTCCACATTTCTTCTGGTATTTTGTTACTTATCGCCTTGCTAGAACATTTGTTTCTTAAGTAACATGCTGTATTAACCGCATCTGCCCAAAATGATTTGGGAATCCCTGATTCAAGCAAAATGCATCTTGCTGTGTTTAGCAATGTCTGATTCATTCTTTCTGCAGTTCCATTTTGCTGAGGTGTTCTTGGAACTGTAAGCTGTCGCTTGATGCCACTTTCATTAAGGAATTTATTAAATTCGTGGTTAACATATTCCGTACCATTATCACTTCTTAGTACTTTGATTTTTCTTCTGTGGTAATTCTCAACACTGTTCTTATATTCTTTAAATCTTTCTAGTACCTCTGATTTAGACCTCATAAAATATACTGTAGTGTAATGGGTGAAGTCGTCTATGAACGTCACAAAATAATTGTTCCCTCCCTTCGACATTGGGCTAATGGGACCCACTACATCCGAATGGATGAGCTCCAAAGGTGATGAAGTTCTCTTACTTTCGACAGGTTTGGAAGGAAATGGGAGTCTTCGCATTTTACCTTCAAGGCATACTTCACACTCAGCTGTGTCACTCACATTTTGGAGATCCCTTTTGTAAATGTGTCCCAGCCTTCTGTGCCAGATATCTGTACTAGGTGACTTCACTTTTGCTATCTTAAGTTCTTCCACTGTATAGATTCTTCCTCTTCTATTAGATTTCAAAATTAACCCGCCATCACTTCCAAAAACAGAGGCCTTGCCATTCTGGAATAAAACCTTGTTTCCTCTTTCCTCAATCCTTCCAACAGACAAAATATTTCCGTCTAATTCAGGAACGTATAATACGTTCTCCAAGAACAAGGTTTCGCCTCCATATTCGTGACCGAGTTTGATGGTTACATCACCCATCTCTGATACTTTTATTTTCTCATTGTTTGCCATCTCAACTGAAGTTGAAATACTTTTTGTATTAGTCATTTTCAGTCTGTTCGACGTCATGTGTTCAGTAGCTCCACTGTCCAGAAACCAGATATTCTGAGAGTTATTGTTTTTCAAGTTATTTGCAAATAGGACTCTATGAGTAAGGTCTAACGTACTTTGTTTCAGCATACCTTCACTAATTCTCCTTGATGAGTTGGCAAATCTGCAATTCCTAGCTATGTGTCCTAATTTGCCACAACTGAAACATCTTATCTGCCTGGAGTAATTATAGTTTTTCCCTTTTCCCTTCCGTCCACGTATTATGATAATTCCTTTGTTGATCATATTCAAATTTATTTCGCTCTTGACATGGTGATTTGCATGTATCATCTTTTCTTCTTACCGCAAAAGCGCAATTAGGATCTTCTTGAGGAATTTGACGCTTTTCTGTCGTTTTTCTTCTGAAAGTAATTTGGATTTAACCACACTAGTAGATAGCTTCTCTTCTTGCTGTTCTAAACTGAGAATTAGTGGTCGTAACTCTTTGGCAATCCCAATAGCATAATCAACGCTAATTCGCCATCCCCAAATCCATGGTGGCACTTTGCTAATTTTCTATGACAATCCATTATTCTCGCGAAATATTCTTTCATATCCTCGTCATTTCTCTTGACAATGTTGAAAAACTCTCTCAGTAGCTGTAATATATGCAGCAAGCCATACTTTGTGTGGATGTCCTCCAGTATCTGCCATGCATCAATCGCTCGCTTGCAATCACCGATATCATCCAGGAATGAATCTTCAACTGCTAATAATATGATAGATAATGCCAAATTATCTTTCCGCTTCTGTTTTTCTGTAGTCTCACTAGGAAAGCCAGGCTCAATCGCATCCCATATGTCCTTCTGAATCAAAATTGATTTAGTTCTTATAGCCCACGAATAATAATTATTATCGTCTAGTTTAGGTATTCTCAACTCGTCAGCCATTGATTTTCTCTAGTTATGCAAATCGGACAAAAACAAACATAACTTAAATATTTTCTTCTTCTTCTTCGTTGCACAAATTTCAGTCTTTAAATCGCTCAGATTTCCAACAATCAAATTCCTTTCTCTATCTTAGTTAGCTTTATCTTCTTTAGCCTTACTTAAAATTTTCTTCTTTAACCCAACTTAAAATTTTCTTCTTTAGCCCTATATTCCCTGGCCTTATCTTATTTAGCCTTCAGCTTTTTTTCTTTAGCTCTATCTTCAAATTTTCTTCTTTACCTTCTTAGCTTTAACTTCAGCTTTTTCTTCTTTACTTTCTTCAGCTTTAATTTCTAATTTCTTTCTACGGCGCAGTGGAAGCGTGCTGGGCCCATAACCTGTTAGGAACTAATTCTTTCCTTGTCTACAATCGAGCAGAGTAATCACCCACACCTCTAAGAAAACTAACACCTTTAATTTCCTTTCATAACTAACTAATTTACATCATTTAAAAACCAATTATATACATGTAAAGTCGTCCGGTCATCTGGTCAAAATATAAATAAATTAATCTATGAAAAAACAACTTATAAAAATCCTAACAATTATTAATATATGTATTTATTATTCCCATTACTAATAATAACAATGATATTGTATATATTCATAACAATTGACATTATTATAAAGTGAAATGAAAGTTATTAAATCATGATAAGGCACCATTTGGATTATAGATTTTAAACACAAGGTAATAAGACCAAATCTAAATAAATAAATAGTGTGTGACGTTTCGATAACAACGCTGCTACCGAAACGTCACACACTATTTATTTATTTGGATTTGGTCTTATTACCTTATGTTATTTAGTCATGTTTGTCATTTTCTCTTAACTGCCAAAACTTTTGAATCGATCTTAAACAAATTTCAAATTCTGGCCATTCGCAGCCTATGCAAATTAAATTAAACTAAACTATCGAGCTAGTATGGATAGAAAAATGATGAGAGGACGATAATACTTTATATTAAAATAAATTCTCTCATCACTAGAAATATACTAATAATAGTGATGTGATATTATTATTATATTTAACATCCTTTCTTACATATGCTTTCTTCGGGATATGCCTATTTTATTTGAATATCACCACCAAATCCCATATTTTCTCATTTTTTCTTACTTTTTTCACAAGTTTTGCGTACATACGTTAATTTGACCGTAACTACCCACTTCTTTATTTCTCAAAAAACCTCTTGGACCAAACTATGTATAGCCTGCACCACGTTGACGAGGGCCAACAACCCTAAACGCGTACGTGGTGGGATTTTTTTTTCAAAAGGTGGGCTAGCCAAATGTATTATGGAAAAAACTAAATCAACGTTCAGTTTATTTTTATTCTACTAGATGACGTTCTGCCATCTAAAAATGCTCAACAATGTTCAAGCATGAGAGTTCGAGATCTGCCTATCTAACCTTTGACATATTTAAGAAGGAAAAGCTGATTGGATATTTTTTTCTAATTTCCTACCCCCCCCCCCCCCCAAAAAAAAATTTTTAGCTAATAAATGAAAAATTTCAAATTTAAATGGCTTAAGTTATTTAAAATTATGTATAGGTCATTAGAATTATGCAAATTATCCCAACAATAAAATGACGATTATTTTCTGTCGTAAAAGGTGTGATATTGTGTGATGATTATATATAATATAGGTTATTAAATTCTATGTATATAAATATAATTACTAATACATATTTAAAGCAAAAATAAAATCAATAATATAAATTACATTTATTAATACATTATTCGTTTGACAAATATTCACTCGTCGATAATCTCGGTGAGCTGGGTCATTCTTCGCTAGCAAATAAATGTTGTTTAGAATAAGAAGTCGAGTAATTTTACTAGAATATATATATATTAAATTTTATTGCCCTCTATCGTTAAAATTTTACACAAATAAATTTACTGGCAATGCAGGGTATATAACAATACCAGTCCAATACAATAGTAGAGCGGTCTAGAGATTAATTTGGCGAAACCGCTGAGAGGGTTCACTACTGATGAGCCAAGCCCTCTCATTCATTAAATCATATCATTGCAGTAAGGTCTGTAGAGATTTAAAAAAGAAACGCATTGCCAGTAAATTTATTTGTGTAAAATTTTAACGATAGAGGGCAATAAAATTTAATTTACTAATATATAATGTTTATGATAACATGTTTTGCGCGGAAGAGCTTTGCTCGATGCAATACCTTGAAATTTATATGTATGTACCTCTACAGACCTATAAGCTTATGTCCATAGTTCACTAAACACCATTTAGCTGCCTTCCATAGAAAATGCAGGGTATATAACAAAACCAGTCCAATACAATAGTAGAGCGGTCTAGAGATTAATTTGGCGAAACCGCTGAGAGGGTTCACTACTGATGAGCCAAGCCCTCTCATTCATTAAACCATATCATTGCAGTAAGGTCTGTAGAGATTTAAAAAAGAAACGCATTGCCAGTAAATTTATTTGTGTAAAATTTTAATATATATATATATTTATATATGTTTAAATGGCATATTTTGGATCAAAAATTGAATAATAATTTCATATGGATTGCTCTATATTCAAGAATATATATATAGTGTGTGAAAATGTATTTTGTAACTTAATAAAACAGACTTGCAAATTATATAACGATATATTATATCGCAAATATTTTAATTTTAGGGAGTTATCGTTTTCGATGAAAGGGGGAGTGGAACCTATGTAACCTATCGGTAGAGAGAGGTAGTATTTTTCTTCATAAAAGGGTTTTAGTTATCGAGAGTTTTTCAATCTACATAGTTACTAGAAAATATAAGTTAAAAATATAAATAAATATTACTGAAAATATGACTCATTTTAATTTATATATATATAATCAAATATGTATTCATTCATTTAAAATGTTTTACATTGGAATTGAAACTTTAAAAAATCGGTATATAGTCTAAACATGTTTAAAATACGTATCAAATTAAAAAAATTAAGATAATTTAGAGATTTTAAGATTGGTGAGTTTTTTATAGACATGATTTGATATCTTTTGTTTAGGTAACTCCACGAGACATAGTATCCATCAACTGTAAGAAAACATAATAATACCCGATAAAAACTCTATAGCTATTCAGATATCAATACATGAATTTCACGTTAACGTTTTGGACAAACGATATAGTGTTAGAACAAAATTCAGAGAGAATAAAATGACGCTAGAATGGTCTACCACTGCTGAACCAGGCCCTTCCGATACATTTTTATCAAAGTATGGACAGTAGGAATTGTTTCATTCAAAAATACCGATATGAAATCGCTAACTAATTCCGATATCTACCTAGAGATAGAAGACTACTAAGAAAAAATGGAAGCAAAGGAGTTGACCTTGATGAGAACCTCAGTAGCGAACTATTTTGAAGCAATTGTTTAATTGCGTAACCTTTGTTTTCGTTGAAATTTTTTATATAAAATAAACTGCGCTAGAAATGTTTGCCATCATCAACAACGTGAAGTGGAGTTGTCAAAGCGCGAGGACGGTAAACACATTTCTCCATCCTTGTCACCGTTGCCACATCCGGTCTTCTTTACGGCGAAAAGCTGCCTCGTCGATAAACCATCGGATGATAAATAGGAGTGAAGTGGCAAACAACATCCTCAACATTCTCACATATAGAAGCGATTGTTAAAATTCATGACTATGAAATACATTGTCGCGTAGAATATCAGGAAAAACAAACAATAAAACGATACAGCAGTTTATTTGATGCAAACCAAAGTTATAATTTATGAAATACCAGAAAGGTAAAGAGGAATATATCATAGAAAAGCAAATTATAATGATTTATAAGTTGTTAATCTGTATATTTTATATAATAAATAGTTTTCTAGAATATTTACACTTATGCACAAAACCTAAGTAAGTGGAAATCTTAGATGTCGCCGGTCCTTTGTTTTTTTAAAGGAGACAGATGCAATTTTGTTCACCCTTGTTTATCTCGTGTGTCTTCAATAAAGGTCACTGTGTATCAATTATCTTTCGTAGAGTTATTGTTTAAATTCAGATATACATACTATAAAAGGTACAACTTCCTTAAATTTTGTCAATGATTGTATATCTACAATCAAAGAAACGATGGTTAAATATAATTTTGAATCTTTTTTATCATATATAAAATGATTAACGGGAATATACTGGATCAAATAAAGACAATCTATTCGTTATTGTCCAATACTTCGACAAGATATACCCCCTATATTTTAATTTTCGGACGTTTAACTTTTTTTTAAATGCACCTTTTGATTATCCCGATCACAATACTTTCACGTGACTGCATATAACCGATATATATAGAAGAAATTCTGTAGAAAATATCTTGAATATATAACACACTGTTTTTTCTCTATATTAAATATATTTTAAATTTTCAATTCACTATATCGTATAAATATATGTGGGTTTTTTTGGAATATACTCGTAGTACAATCCATAGATTGAATATGTTCAATAAAAAAATCTCTTATTTGTTAATATATAAATACACCTTTATATATCAAATCTATATTAAACCCTATTATTGTAAAATAATTTGCATACATATCAATAAATCGTTATAAAAATAGGCACAGTAGTAGGTAAACTTCTATAATTTTGATGAATTGAAAATTATCTCTATTATTAACTAAATCAGTTTCGAATCTATTGCGGAAGTAAACAAAGAGCTTGGTGACGATAGTATTATTCATTTAGGCAATCCTTTTGTGAAATTTATCCTTGACAACTTTATGGTGCATAGAGCATTTTTACCTTCTCTCTCAACAACGCTCAACAGATAGAAGCCAAGGAGGTTGCAGACTGGGTTAAATATCATGACTTCAGTCGCTGGTAACCTTAAATGTCAACCATGCCATGTCTTCTTCACCTTGCGGGCTGGAGCTGAGTACTATTTGAATACATATAACCTTCCTGCAGCCTACCACGACGTCAGCCTGGATATAGGTGTTGATCTTGAGCTATCAGTCATGACATCATCCTTGTTCCTGAGTTTGCCAAGGACCAATATGAAGTCAGAAAACTCGAATTTATCAAGTCAGATACCTTCGAGTGTCTTTATATATTCAATGGATAATTCCTGGTATTCATTTGGTGATGTTAAAAAGCTTTTAATCGGTAAAGACAGCTATGTTTCAGGTCGTTAAGCAGGGTGGCGTCCTTTAATTTTTATGTTATTCTTAATATCTACACTTAGAAACTGGCCTTTTAAATGACGATGGCCCTCATGCCCTTTACAGGTTTTTGCCCAATCTTCGTCACATTTTTGACCACTTATTTGCCTCTAATTCGTTCCTATCGGCAGGTGTGTGTCCACTCATTTTCATTCTTAGCTTCATTTAATAGCTCCTTAACAAGCTAGATAATGGTCTTAGTAGCTCTCTCTCCAGAACTCTAAATATCCTTTTGGGCAACTGCCGGTGAGTACAGACGCAATTTATGGCTGACTATTGTATTCATGTTTAGGTGTATCAATGCACTGTGTCTTTACATTTTATATACATCGATATATATTTCATTATATTAATGCTAATTATATATACACTTGTATAATATAAATATTATTCATATACAGTAGAACTTGGATAATTCGAACTTCTTTAATTCGAAAACCTCTTTAATTCGAATATTTATCTTGGTCCCTAGAAGCCTTAAGCCTTTATTCAAAACATCTTTAATTCGAATTTTTGGATAATTCGAATTTTTTTATGGTCCCTTGGGGTTCGAATTATCCAAGTTCGACTGTATTTTATTGTCTGCAGATAGGTTTAGCTCTAATTTGCCTGTCTCACCTTGTAAAAAGAACATCTGAAAGCAATTTTAAAAGTAATTGATAAATATATTCTATAAAACTATATATATACTTCAGTGATCTTCCTTTTCAAATAAGAAGCTTTTATATTATAGGTTCTATAGCTCTTTTTCCGACAATCACAAGTTATAACTCATTTCAAGCTAAAAGAGTTTTATTTTTACACCTCAATCATCTGAATAAGAGATTTATAATTGGAAACGACACTAAAATCTCTTTATGAATAAATAAAACATATGTATTTTTACTTCTTTTAATGATCCACTATAAGTGACCTAGTTCTGAATGGTTTTTGATAGGGTAGAGGTTTAGGTATCTGTCACATCACGCTTTCATAGTTTCCTCCTCTGAATATGCAACTTAGCCAAAAGACAGACTAATTTACCTACCTTTAGGTCGGTAGATAATTATGATTATAAAACATTAATGCATTTCTTTCTCTTTTTCGCTATAAATACTACTCCCAAAAAGAATAATTATTAAATTGTGATAAAACATTATTTGTTGGGGAAGGTATGCATTGCCTAGTTTGAAATAAAAGGTAATTCATCGGGGTTATACTTTTCTCGTTCCAATCAATGATTCAATTACTTGACAAAAAATAGTTGACTATAGAGACATTTTATAGAGGTCTAATAGTTTCCAGTCTTTTCAGGATCTATATTCCTTTTTCTGTATGCAAACACATCTTTATTTTTGATATCTAAAGAATATCTTCAACTATAAATCAGAAAATCTACAAAACACAAACATTATACGACTAGAAAATACTTTCTTCTCGTTCAAATATATAAATTTCGTAAGAAATAATTATCCATATAATACGCGCATAGTTCGAAATATATAATCTAATTTTCAATTCAAATATTTACCAGTAGTTAATTATAAAGTTTTAACAGCAAAATGAAATAAATGAGAAATATCAATCGAATCAGATAGCATTTTATTATATATAGTTTTTGGGAATTTATTTACTATATTCTAGAAATATTTTCGAAATTTGGAAGTAAATAGAGCTAATATTAGGTTGCTAATTCTCCCTCCAATCTCTATGGAAACGCTAATGCATTTCTAAACGGAAGATTGGAGAACCTCTAATAGAGGTGAATTAGGGTAGGATCAACGGATGGGGCCTGTGTTGTAATCTAAGGCCAGGGGTAATAGCTTCTCCTTTTTGTTTATACTCAATAACATACAATTCAGCCTAATAATTCTATTTACATCTCGCTTAATATACCGCTTACTCATATTCTGATCGCTTAATTGTTCACACTGCGTCGATTTTCCAAAGCCAGTACTTTGAATCGAATCCCACGCATTGAGCGCTTTTTTTCTAAAATGAATCACTTTAATGACTCCGAGCACACGTCTAATTCAACAGGTAAATGCAAGTAGCCAAGCAATAATTTGGCACTTTGTAAGTACAGAATCTAAACACTTTCTAATTGTTTACTTATATTGCGCAAAACTTCACAATAAACACTTTAGAGAGTAACGTAAAATTTTAGTTCTTTACGACTCTTTTAGGCCATAAACAATCGTTACTGATATTTTAACACCCAACGGACTTAGGGTTTAAATCCCGATTTATTGACATGAGAAAATCATATATTTAATAAGATATTTAAATCTAATATCTTTTTTTTTAAGATTAATGTCCATAAATAATGAAAGGAGTGTCTGAATAATAAATGTTGTTGGACAAAGGTTAGCGTTTGCTATTTTTTCTCAAGTAAAGACTTAAACACTCGTTCTACACAACAAGTAGTGGACAAGTACAGAACAAACATTTCTATTGCACTTGATCGCTGGGAAGAAGTGCGTGACTCTGTCTGGACGTTGACGGATTGAGAATGTTAAACGTGAAGGCAGTATAGAGTTTGTCGGGAATCTCTACCTTCGGTTTCTTCTTTGAACTACGCTTCACTTGTATCACATACAACATTGGACATAAAATAATTGATGTTGTAATCGGTGTTAGTTGATGAACTGGCGATAGAAAGTGTAGAAAAGCAGTACCCAAGATCGAGTACATCTTTTACGCAACATGCCATGAATATTATACAAGTCTAACTCCACCAGTGAGAGAAAGTGACCAAAAGTGGTTCTAGTAACTAATAAGTGCAAACTTGCAATGCTTTCGATATATGTACATATGTTACGTCAATAGAAGCAATCGCTGATTTTTACCAGAATTATCGTGTTCTGTACCATATGTTTTCGTTAGATATGTATAAACAGTTTACTTATTTATAACTATTTTATCTCTCAAATAATAAATTGGATACACATAGATATAAGATCGGATTCTGTTCAAATTCGTAAAGAATCAACCTATATTATAGTGAGATTGTAATGAGTCTGCATGAAAAAATGAAAAGAATCGCCTTGATATTTTTCCTATTTTATATTCAAATATATAAATAATATATTCGGAATACTCAGTTCTACTGATCCATCTGTGTATTCATCAGTTGGCAGCTGTGGTGATGACTCCGTTCTCTTCACTACCTCCCACCGAACTCGACCCTCAGCGCCAACTCTCAATAACATAATTCTTGTGTTTGTAGAGAGGGATTGCGCACATTTTTGAATATTAATGGATTTTTTTCTTTTAGAATTATATAATTCTATAGCGTTCGAATATAAATGAGTAGAAATGGAAATTTTATTAAAATGGAGACTGATTTTAGGCTACGGGCCAATAACATTTGTTAAAGGAATGAAAAACTAATATGTAATTCATTCATATTTATGGAAGATTTTATATTATAGCAAAGTATATTTTTATTAACAGAGTATCAATTTTATGTTTATATTTTTTAAATCTTTTTTTTTATCATTAATAGTTTGTTCTTGCCTCAAGAGAGAAAGTGTTATCCTGAAGTTTGTCTTTCCTAATTTTCCACGTGGCAATATTGTATGACAAAGTTTCTTCATTGGCATTTTTTGTTCGGTCATTCTCAATTGGAAAGTTTAAACAATAGTTTTGCTTTAACCATTAAAAATGCGGCTCTAATGTAAATTTTTGTTATTTACCTCTTATCAAATCGCTTTGACTATTTTTATACTTGACTATATATATTGACTATTTACAATTTCTTTTTGGCTTTTATAAATTAATTTAGAATCCTCAATCTATACTGTGAAGAAACAAATATACTTTCAACTAAAACATGTAAATTTGTTCTAATTTTCATAGAAATAAAAGTTAGAAAAAGAAATGGTACGAACTTCATTGAATACAACACAATTCTTTACATTTAGAAAACACTTCGAATTGTACTTATAAATCTCTATTTTGTTGGCTGCAGTATCTGGTTCTAGCAGGTTTCTCTACTAAGGGATCTAAAATTATTCTATGTACTATATATCAGATAGCTAATACAATTAAACGACTTCTAAAATTAACTCCCTCTTCACACCATTTTCTAGAATATTTCTATTTATAATATATAATATTGGTTTATAGTTCCTCGCGAAAATTGAAATAAAATAATTAACAGAGAAAATATTTTTAAATATTCACCACAAATTCATGATCAAAATAGAGAATATACATGTATAAATATTAATAAAATATGTGATAATTATTTTTGGAAATGCATCTCTTTTGAGGTATATTTTGAAATATTATTTCTGCAGACTTTACTGCAATAATAAAAATTATTAAATGAGAGGGCTTGGCTCATCAGTAGTGAACGCTCTTAGCGGTTTCGCCAAATTAATCTCCAAACCCCTCTATTATTATATTAGATTGGGTTTCGTATACACTGCGTTTATTGAGGAAGGAACATTTTAGGATTGTTTAGGGAACCTATAAACATAAGCATATAGGTCTGTATAGGAGCGTACATATAATTGCAAAAATTGCATTGAGGAATGAATATATGGGAATAGAAATTTTAATTATGATTTATAAACAAATATTAACCATTTATAATAATAAGTTCATAATAAGTTATTGAATATAAAGATTGTTTCTTGGATGATTGTGGAAAGGCATTGACAAAGGTTACTAAGTACGGGATAACACACAAAGTTGCAAATTACTAGGGCCTAGAGTAATAGTAACTAAACAACACAAAATTCGTACACTCAAGAGTACAACACACACACAAAAAGAGGTAAATAATAACTCACAATTTGTTAACGTATAACGTGTCTTACGGTCCGGTAGATTGGCGTTGGGAATTGTTTAGTTCAAAGTTTGGACGCTGCGGTGTATCCATCAGCTTGAGACCCAGTATTTCCCGTCACTAGTATCTGCTGTTGCCAAAGTTTCTATCTACAACGATCTGATGAGAGAAAGTGAGCCTCATCTAGAACATCTAGGGACGCATCCAGGCCAACTTTCTAAGCCCTCCTTCTCCAGGTTTGAAATACTTCATTTGAAGTGGGGAGTAAAAGTTATTGATTCTATATTCCTTTGCGAGCTTTGTAAACAACACAAGTGCTCCTTGTGAGAGCTTTCTCTCTCTCTCATCAACAAGTGACACTTTCTCCATATACTTTCCTTTGTTACTACCGCCATGGAAATAATATTATTTAATAGTTTTATAATATATAAAAATATCAAAATATAATAGAAAAAATATATAAAAAAGAATAAATAGTGTCAATGAAATGCATATGCAGTTATGAATATAGAGTTTAGTTGTTAATTATTTTTTATTTATGATTTTAGGTTTCTCTAGCATTAATGAAAAATGCCGATACACTACGGAGGTGGCATGTTCTCAAGTATATTTTTTCCTCTCTATTTCTAAGCTCATCTTGGAATAACCATTCGAACTAAAATTAATCTGAAAAACGGTCTTTCATATTTCATCTTTAAAACCTAGTTATTATTTTGTAAAATATTTCTCAACTTTAAAACGATAAAACGAATGTTTATTTGATTGAAAATTGTTTTTCATCAGGGTAGGTTATCCTAGAAAGTGTACATATTATTAATTTTCGTATATTTATTTTATAGAAACCAGGATTTTTCGAAATAAATATCATCTGATAAAGTTGTTTAGTATCGATGTTTTTCAAAATATTGCACATGATTAAGGAGAAAGACAAAGCTTGGTTGCTCAATATACTTTTCAACTTAATATGTCAAATATTTTAAAGTATTTTTCTTATTCGTTGGATAAAATTTAAAATGTGTCTACGAAGAGTTCTACAGTTTATCAGGAAGTTGAGAATATTTATAAGAAATGGAATGGTAAATAGAAGAGACACAAAGTGGTTGTGATGTCTCACTACCAAGACTATGTATTACTTATTTATTGATACTCTGCCATTGTTTGCTTTTTACTCTATAACTCCGAGAGATGACTCCGTACAAGACGAGTTGTCTTTGTTTTTTTTTTGTTTTGTTTTTTGCTGTATTACCTGTGATTTATATAGCAATAAATCTACGAAATTATTAATTAAAAAATAGTTCGATTCCGCTACGTTATTGTGTGAATTTTGGAAGAATTATTTCGCCAACAATAAAAAGGTTTGTTTTGAGAGTATCACAAAATCTCTTTTGAAAAGGCTCTTTCAGAGTTTTAATTAAAATAGAAAATTATTGCTACCTAATTAGCAACTGAAATAATTTTATTCACTTTTAAGGAAAAAAATATTTAAGCACAAAAATAACATTTCTAAATAAAAATATGATTTCATATTTTTCACAAAATTATTATATAATTAAATATAAGAAATGATAGCTATATTATAAAATTATAAATTGTTTATATTAATATATCGTTAATTAGTTTGGAGTAAATATAATTGAAACATATTCTTCTTGAACACATTAAAATTGATTTTTCTTGGAAATAAAAAATTATTCGAAAATTATTTTATTGTATCTTTTCAAAGCGAATTTTTATCTACAAACTATTATATATGTATGTGGTAGAGAAAGTAAATCTATTTACCCATAATTTAATAAATTATAATTTAATTAAAATGAAAGAGAGAAAGTAAAGGGGAAATATTCAATTACCCAAACAAACGAACAATGTATAGAGCGTTTACTCGGCGTTACTTAAGATAAGAAGGGAATTCGCTGGGTATTCGCAAAATGAAAGGAAGTTTCGCAAATGAATCTCTCTTTTGTTTCAAAGCGGTTTTAATATTAATGGGTTTGGAAAATGGGTGTGGCCCGAGCCCCTAAATATATTAAAAGTAATCACTTAGCTGCAGAGACACAAAAAATTGCAGACGACGCCACGGCGGCCCCATTCTTCTAGATAACTTGTGTGTATCCGTGGTATTTTATCTTTGTTTGGTATGTATTTCTATACTCTACATTCACTGCACATTTCACACCGTGTTATTCAATTTGATATATTTACATATATTATTTTATGATAACAAATATGTTTTATAATAAAATAAATAAAGTTTCCAGCGCTAAGGTTCTTGTACGATCTTTTATTTTCAAGATTTCGGACTTGTCAGTCCTTCAACAGGAGTATCACATTCAAAAATTAATGATAAATACTATTTGTATATATAAATTATTATTTACATATTTTATATATTATACGTATGATATATTGTGAGAAATATATTACAATATTTGTGTGTAAAAACAACTTTTTTGAAAATATACTTGAAGCATGGTGGATGATACGTGCTGGTTGAACGATATCTTGAGACTTCAAACAAAATTTAATAAATTCGGGAACTATTGTGGTATATATAGAGGAGTGCCTACATCCATGGGATAGTATTTGTCTATAGTGTTTCATATGTTTTTGATATTTAAATGACTCTGTTTATATTCCTATATTTTTTATGTTTAGAGAGAGAGAGCTTATAACTTTATACATTAAAATATTAATATATCTATAAAAACGTTAAAATAATAGTTTTCTGAAGCTTATTTATTTATTTACCAGTTGTAAACAAGGCACGCTATATCCGATCTGGACAATTGCGCGTGAAACTATTTACAATAATTCATATTGTAGTAGAGTAGGTAACAGAATTACCAAAAGAAAATAAACAATTAAGAAAAAGAGCATTAAATAAACATATACATTAAACAAATAAGCAACAACATAAGCAGATAGAAAAAATCGCGAGGTAGTTATTAATATAATTAATGAAGCATGTGAGAGACGCATGTTCATACTAGTTTTTATAGGTGTAAGACATTTCTAAACACGTTTTAAAATACATTTAGAGACGTTTATACACTAGTTTTAAAATACGTTCCTAAAGAGATTTTAAAACTGATTTTTAAATGTGTCTTTGATAAGTATATATATTGTTTTGAAATATGTATTTATTTCGTCCAAATTTAGGTTTGAAAACTCTCAAAATAAATTGAATATGCTAAATGTATTCATTAAAAGTCAATTTACGCTGTATATATATAGCTAAATATAGTTCTATAATTGTGTGTGTGTTTTGAAAGATGGCAGAAAAATTATATTTTATTAATTTCTAAATTATCTACATTAGAGCGCTAAGTGTGATTGTAATTCGAACATTAAGTTAGGCATAAGAAATCATCAATTACTAAATTGTATAAATTATAGTTCACGTGTGGAAATAAACGTCAATATTTATGGAAAGGTTTCTGATCAATTTTAGATTTTACCCGATAGTTTTGTGGGGGAAATGTCAGATTATTTATAAAGGCTTTAACCATTTATGCATATATATAATATATATGTTATGAATTATTTGTTTTGTTATTGAAAAAGATAGAGAATTGAAGGTGCAGTCGTGAAAATAGGAAAGATAATTATTTACCCATCAAGTAGTTTTTATTTTGAATTACTTGAAGCAAATTACACATAAAATTATTTTTCACAGTAATATAGAATTTATAAAATGAATTCTCTATATTCGTGAATTTAAAAAATAGGTAGGTCAACTATACATATTTACAACAATATTCAAAGTGGTATGTTATAAATCTATAGTCAAAAATAAAAAAAATAGTCAATGAATCAAAATAAAATACATGTTTTGAAAAATAAAATATTTGCATTTTAGATTATATAATACTTGACGAGTGACCCGGGCTTCGCCCCGGGATTGACCCGTGTGCATATCTACCCGAGTGATATATATTTAGATAAGATTTTTAAAATAATTGTTTGTTATTAGCATTATATATTTGTTTGCATCAGCATAATTTAATCTAATCTTTGATAGAGGGCGCTGTTCGTGAGCTAAGTAGAATAATTTGAATATATAGTTTAATAATTGATTTATATATATTTTTAAATAGCCTATCGTCTTCCCCGTATTCTTTTACCTATGTATGGAAATTTTGGTTTGAATTAGTGAACTACTGCGAATTTGTATACCGGACATACAAACATTGATTTTTATATATATAATATATATAAACTTAATTTGGATCAAAATATAATAAAACATCGAATATTATTCTTTAAAATTCCAATATTTCAAGACGCTGTTCGCTAATCTCCAACTTGTTATGTTTGGCATTAAGGTTTTTGATCAACCGCCTGAGATATCTGATAGCTTCACGTGACTGCATATGAAGGTCTTTTGAAAATCATTTTTTCTGAAGAATTTATTTTAAATGTTGATAAAATATTCATAAAATCTAAACTTGTATAATGAAGCATTTATATAGCGTATTAAAAAATTCCCGATATTCAATAAAAAGATCACTTAGGAAATAAAGATTATAAATATATAATAATTATACACTCATATGAAGCAATATATAGCAGGTTATTATAGAGTCTGAATGAGCTTACCATTTTCGCCTCTCAATGGGAAAAAAAATTCAGATAAAATATTTATTAAAAATATAATATTAAGGAAGCATTGAAAAAAGACGACTTTCTTCATATAGTTTCATTTTAGATCTTATTTTATTTAGTGTCCCCCAATTCTCTCTATCTATATATATTTTTGTATAAATTAAAATATATGCAAATACATCACCTTATCCATACGCAAATCCATAAAATTTACATATAAATAGTGCAAATCCGTGCGTATTTTCGAGCCTTAAAATGCTTATCTGATAGCATGTAGAAGGCGGAATAATTGTTACTATCCGTGCGTATTTTATTATTTTATAAAAGGCGTATTTTTTATTATAATATAAAAATAATATTTCATCCAATATTTTTCTTTGGGGGAGAGAGTTCGCCCATCTTCAGATTAAATTTTAAAATGTGAAAAACATGTTTTCTTTGACCTATATCAATTTTTATCTGCACTTGCTGCAACAACGTTGCAATAATCAAAAAGCGTCTGCATTAAATAATATTATTGTAAATATTTATTAAATAATATTCCTAAACAGGCAACAAAACTGCTAAAATATTTTCGTCAAGTCATATTGGTATTTGGAAATGTATACTATTAAATATTTGCAAAATTTCACAAATTATAGGATTTTAATTGTATACAGTGTACTCCGCTTATAACAAAGTCGGTTATAGCGAAATTCCGCATATAGCGAATGAAATTGTCTGCACGAAAGAAAAGAAGGGCTTAAACCATTAAAAGAACTCTGGATATTGCGAAGTCGGATATAAAGAATTTTCGCTTATAACGAAGTGATTTGCATGTATAAATTTTTATTTTATCCGTTTATAACGAAGTTTTCTCATTTACCATTATAATTGACTAATATATTATGCATAATATATATCAAATTACAACGTGTGAATGACACAAATTTAATGATACACAACAAATAAGTTAATAATATACAATTTTAAAATATGCAAACATATTATAAGTATTTTTTTTACATTATTTAAACAAAATTAAATTGTTTAATAAACGCTTATTTATATACGACGCTTATAATAAACGACAATTTCCAACTGTTGGCATCATAGTGGAATTATTAAGTCCGATGTCAGTTCTCCATTGGATACACCACAGCCTGCAACACAAATGTGGGAGCAACAAAGCCTCTTCGATCGCATGAAAGAACTTTTAAAAATACCGTTAGAGATGGATTTCGATTCTTATGCTGACGCTGACAATGACGTCGTTACAAATGCCATGTTATCCGATGTAGAAATTGTCGAGAGCATTCTTCAAGCAAAAGAAGAAGAAGAAACGGACCAAGTTGATGAAGAAGTAGACCCAATTGTCCACATTCCGCATCCAAAAGAGGTCTTGGAGAGCATTCAAACTCTGCGATTGTTTCTTCAATGTCAGGATGAGTCCAAGTCTCTTCATAGGCATCTGTCAGACTTGGACAACATCGAAAAGAGTGTTCAGCACTTGTTACTGACTTCTAAATGTCAAAAGAAAATCACAAACTACTTCTCCAAAAACACCTGATGAGGTTGTTATTGATCTTTGTGTTGCTCTTTTGAGTTGAATAGTAAATAAAATTATTGGTATAAAACATTTTTTTTCCAACTGCGGATATAACAAACTTCGGATATAACAAAGTGATTGTCATGGATAATGCGACTTCGTTATAAGCGGAGTACACTGTATGTGATATTGCGTAATTTCTATCAGTTTATACGCATAGCATCGTCTTTATTTAGCCCCCTTTTTTGAGAAAATGTTTGACGTTTTGTCATTGCCATTATTACACTACTCTAGGAATCAAATATTTGACTTTTTAGTTCGAGGTGTTCACCTCAAAGCGAGTATTTCAAATATTTTCATAAAATAAACACAAAACCAAATCACTATAGCTAATATAGATAGTAATTGTTTCAAGGATAAAAATTCTTAGAAGGAAAGTAAGAAAGGTAAATTCGATAATAATATCCGCTATATATTTTTAAAGGATAAAATGCGTTTAACAACAATAACACGATCAAATCAAATAGGCATTATTCTCTTTCTGGAGAATTTGGCATCCATTGAAGAAATGAAATGGCATTAATCATCTTCGTAAAAGGTAACCGTCCATTTTCGACAGCCAGGACTCGGGATCGAATCCCGTATTGAGTACCCCTTTTTTAAAAGAAATAATTGCTTTAATGGTCTCCGGTTCTCTTGCAAAGTGCTACCCCATCAGTGGATGCAAAGTTGCTAAACAAGTCTCCGGCACACTCGTAAGTGCAAAATTCGAACTACTTTCTTCAAGTGCAGACATGTGGTATACTTCTAGTAAAAGCAGTCGTTAACTACATAGATTGATTATCATGGCCTGTACCATGTGTACTTGGGATAAGCAAGAAATGTAGTGTCATTTTTATATCAAGGTCGGCCATCAGGAAACGCCACCTTTTACTCTGTTCTGAGAAACTATCTTCACCTCCTCGTATTTTCTAATCCCAAATCTTTCTTTTAGACAATCTAACCATTGCTCAACATTTCCCATCACTCTGCAAGGTTTATCCCTCAGGTGTGGTCAATAGATGATCTCTCTAGTGTCCTCAGAGAGAACACAGGGCCTCCATTTCATTTTGATCTACTACAGAACACCATTAGTCACGACACTCATAAATTGTAGATTTTATTTTCGTATGTATCTGCAAATTAAAATTGTAAATAACGAAATTTTGTTAATTCATACAGAGGCTTGATTCGCACGTATATATCGGGGATAGAAAATTTTACAAAAAGCTATTACTGAACAAGATGGTCATTCAGCTTTGCCGAGAGAGAAATTTTGGACTTAAATAAACAATTTTTAACACCTAATAAAATTTCACATTTTGAAATCAACGTAAACGATGTTAATATATTGTGCGTTTATCTTAATGCATATCAAAATCATAATTGACTAATTCATATTTAAAAATTTAAGTATAATGCATTTCTTGTATTAAAATACTTTATACTCAAATAATTGTCAAAAATTCAAGTATAAATATATAGTTTTGAAATATTTATCAAAATGTTCCGGCTTTACATACTCCTTTTTTTGCAACCATTTTATAGTTTTTGGTTATAATAAATCCAATGAATGAACTAAAAATTCCCAAGAGCGCGCCTATACTAAAGCAACGTGTAGTTTTCCCTTCATAAAACGCAGAGCACTTGCTCTCTAATGGACTCTGGGAGATTCGCAGAAACGTCGGCGGTGGCAGCGCGTGATTGAATCAGTCAAAGGCCAACGGCTGGAAACAATTGTTGGCAATCAATAGACTCTCATTGTTTGGCGCCTCGGGCGTGAGAGGGACCCTGACCCCAGCCTGCCACCCACATCCCGCTCTTCTTCTTCCCATGCCGCGCACATCCTTTTCTCTCTGACTTTGTCTGACTGCATCTCTCACTTCATATTCTTCTTCTCTCAATTTATAAGGCCTCATTGCAACAACCAGACTTCCACAGCCCTCTTTTCTCCACGATGCACACATCCTACGCTATCTATTAACCGACTGCATCCCATTTCTTTCTCATATAATTATTTGACTTATTTCCATAAGACCTCATTGCAACTCCTTACCACTTATATCCCGCACTTCTTCTCAAGTTGTGCACATAATTCTCTTTCTTCCGCTTCCTTGACTGCATCTTATTTCTGTTCTACAATTTCCGCCACATGTTTTCTAAGTCTTCATTGCTATAGCCTGCTATACACATTCCGCTTTACTTTTCATGCCGCGCACTTGTTGAAATATATCACAATTATTTCGCATATTTTTCTTTATTTAAAGATTCTATTAAATACAGCCCTTTTTTTTCCTTTTTCTTCCAATGCTGCGCATATCATTCTCTCTCTCAGCCTTCTAACTGTTTCCTATTTATCTCTTATTCTCTTCTATTTATTGCTAAGTTATTCTTGAAGCAGTCCGTTTCCAGCATAAGGATATTCTTCTCATCTCTATGTGCTTCTCTTTCTTTTAGTCAAGTATTATAGATAACCATATTAATCGCTGCAAAAACCTACCACATATTTCTCACCAGGATTCTTATTTGCATTCTTAACTGAATATTGTTTGAGTACGCCAAATTCAAAGGTCCCCCTTAATCTAAAAACGTTTTATTGAAACAGCTTGCAGCCTAAGTATAGCTTTTTTTCACAGGTGTAGATACTCCCCATCTCTTTTAAAGTATCTTATCCATGAAAATACTTTGTTCTACTCACTTTATCTTATTCCAGAAGCTTGTACTCGCTTTTGTTTCTTCTAATGACATCATTCTTCGCCTCTGGTCACAAGAATTAATTACGTAATTTTATACATTCTCACCCCAATCACCTCATACCCGCATCTTGATCATCTCTTTCTCATGCTACGGATAAACTTCTCTGCCTCGTTATTTTCTTACTGAATATTTAAGACTAGAAGATTAGCCTATATATATCGCAAATGCGACGGGTCAATCCAAGAAATAAAAAACCTAGAAAAGTGCTGATGCAATAGATTCGAACCATTCTTTTCGCCGCAAAAATGTATCATTACATGATAAGATCAAGAGATTCTGATACCTATATTACAAAGCATTAAAAGCCTAATATTTCACTATAACTATAGAATATATATATATTCCTCATATATATAATAGAATTTTAACATTTAAAAAAATAATTTCAAAAATAAAATTATAATTTCACTTAAAAAAAACTTCCTAGAATCGAAACAACGCTCTTATATTTAATATAGAATTTCGTTGTTCAACTAAACCTCTGAACTAAAAATACACTGCACCCTGATTGGTTAATTGACGTCACGGCCATTCAGAGTGCAAAAAGAACGTACATATAAATTTTAAGGGCGCGACTTTTCAAATACTACCAAGGCATTTCTGGCTCAAAAACTCTCTTTCTCCAAAAATTAAAAACGAATTTTAAAATATATTTTAAGTTGTGTATTATAGTAGTATTTCCTTTCTAAGATTTCTAACAAATTGCTGCTATATCTACCACTTATTCTTCTATTCATGTGCATTCTTCTTGTTGGGCTTTTCTGGCTATCCGAATATTTGTTTAAGACCCTACTCTCAAAACTGATTGATAAGCTAAAAAATCTAAATAATCCTAACAAACTTCGCAACGTTTGTGCCCGTATTTGGTTTGAAATACCTTTGCTAGAAGTTTACTTTCAGTACCGGATAAAAAAATAAAACAGCACAATACAATATTAGAGTTATATGATAGATTAAACTGGCGACACCACTGGGAGGTTCCACCACTGATGAGCTAGGCCCTCTCAAAAATTGTTTTATTGCAGTAAGAGCACACACAGTAGAAAATTGCTTTATTTGAAAAAACATGGTCATGTTATAAATAGTTCACATTTTCAAACCCTCCAAAATAGCCCAAGTTGAAACAGACCACAACTAAACTCCACCGATTCTACTACCTATTCGCATCTTTTTTGTTTGTCTTTTCCGTGTGTAATATAGTCTAGTTCTTCACGCTAAATGCCATTGGTATTTCATCACTTACTATCGCAATTTGAATTTGAATGAAGAACACAGAGAATAGAGTAACAATCCCATTCGAAGTTCCAAACATACTTTATAGAACCCGATAGTGCTTGGTGACCTTTTAAAATAAGGGTGAGATATTATATATTAATATATATAAGAATAACTCTTTTTCTCAAAAGGGTTACAAGATTTTCTCTGAAGAGTGTAAAATGTATGGTCTATTTATACATATTCTTATTTCAAAATCGAAATAATAACAGTAAAAGAAACAAAGATATTTACAATTGAAATCTTGACTCCTGGTGAATGCTGTGCTCTTGGCCCTGGTAGATATGGTCCTTTGATGTCGAAGCCCTGCAGCTCTCCAGAAGTCTTTCCATGATCTCTCCCCCCTGGTGGCTCTTCGGTAAAATGGTCTTCTGACCTTGATTCACCTTCATTCTTGCCTGTCAGGTCTTCTGTTAACTGCACTAGGTCGTTCTCCTGGATCTCTCTATGCTCGGCGTAATCCTGTGCGTCCTGATTATCTCCGGTGTTCCGTGTTCGCCTTCATCGTCTTCATATCCCAACTCTCTACATCGTTAGAGCAATGATCCACATGGCTTACATATCTTTATTTTTCTAGAATTTCCCTGAGGTTCATTATTCTTTTTTTTATGATTTCCATGTTTTTTTTTTTTAGAAAGAAGGATTGAATGTAGGAAGAGTCTCTTTTTCCTATGTCTATTTCCTTCCTATATTGTTTATTGTATATTGTTACAAATACATTCCATGTTGGAACTAAGGGCACTAATATACAGGCTTTCTTTGTATTTGACCCATTTCATTCGCCAAAATATAGTATTTTCGTTTCTTTTTCAGTTCTGCAGTTTCTAGATTGTCTTGGGATGTAATGCCAATCTCTATGATAGTTATATTTTTTATTTTGTTGTATACTATTATATATATATCAGTTTTATTAGCTCTGAAATTGATCTCACTTGTCATGGGTAGGTCCGTTACTATCTTGGCGTATGTTTTTTCACCGCTACATCATTATGCCGCTCCGTGTAGTCTTACGAAAGCAATCTTCCACAGTTTATTGCAAGGTGGTTCACCGTCCTCTGTACCGTTTCATGGAGAGGGTGTTTAAGGTTTTGGTTTTTCGGGAATACACAATTCTATCTTGTAAAAACATATGAAACCTTCATTTTATGGTGGTTTTGTTCCTGTTTTGAGCACTTGTGAAGATTCTGTCATGTCCACTAGCGATTTAGCTGCATTTTTTGAAAAATTCTCTGTGCATCTTTTTCAGGCTAATGATTCCTCTTAGATTATCAATTTGCTTTTATTTTAGAATCTTTATTGTATGGTTTTGGTTTATATTTTATATATGTTTTCGATTTTTAACTGAATGCATGCTAGCATTGTAGTGTCGTCCCATTAACAATTCTCAATGGTTTCCTCTCTTTTTGTATTTTGTGGTAGCCTCACCGAATGTTAATTTGTAGAGAGAAGAGACAGAGAGCTGAATGATAATAATATACTATATACAATATCGTATAGGAAATTCAAAGTAAAATAGGGTCGAAATATGAAATCATTCCTAAATTTTAAAAGTTATTTTAAACTCAAAAACTGAAAAAAAAGCAATTAACAAAATAAGATACATTTCAGGTTTAGATCAGTATTTCACCAAAAATTGAGAGAGATGTAAAAAAATAGTTTCGAAATTCTCTTCTATCCATTGTTTTATTCAATCAAGAAATAATTAACATGAGATATACTATAATAATTTTAGACACGATTGGAATATCCATAAAACACAAGTGATAAGTTGACATATAAATAGAGGATCAATTTGTATATTTAGACTTTTTAGGGAGTTTATATTTAGTAACTCATGTTTAGCTCGGCGTAGTTTTATTAGAAGCTGCAGACTGAAACCATAAGCTTTCAGAGTATACATTTCAGAGTATATACTTTTTCTAATGTTTATCTATGAGAGAAATTCTTTGAAATAAATTTTTGAGACATTTATATAAAATTCTAATCATAATATTCATATTTTTCATTCTGTATAGAAAGCAATCGTTTCAATTTATTCAAAATCCTACATGCACATATGTGGTAAAGTTTAATTTTTATACAAATATGTTGCTATATTGTGAAGAATGAATGTGAGCCCTTATTTTATATAAGTAGTAGTAACATACATAAATATGTAACAAAACGATAATAGCAATATATCTTAATATGAATTAAAACCAAATAAATATACATCGGCAAGCCCTTCTAAGTTTCAAGAACTTGAACCCCTGTATGAAGCTATAGAGATATATTCCGGTATTTACTATTGTTATATTAGCGTTATTGTTAAATGATAAATTAAGTGTAAATATAATAATTGACAAGTATTTTCATCTTTTGTATTATTACAAGGGTATTTCTCTCTCTCTCTTCATAGATACACTTCAAAATATAGATCATCTCAAGGTATTCTTTCGTTATTTATCATTTTACGGCAAATTCTCGATATAATTCTATTTTGGGTATTTGGGCAAAAGGCACTATAACCTGAATAGCGTTATATACAGGAAATCACAAAACATTTTCAGACAGGGACCAAGAAATTAAAGCATACTAAGCCATATGGCGTTATAAACAGGAGAATGATAACGATAAATTTACTCACTGTGGAAATTTAAAAAATAATTACTGTTTACTCGGTAAGGAAATACTAGGTGTTTAAATAAATTTATTTATCACTCCTGTCACGAAATAAAATATTATTTGTTTTTTAATGGGACATTTTGTGGGAGATATATTTAAAATTAAATAAAACATTGATTAATTCATACGAACTGTTTTCTTACTAGAAACTTTGAAAGAAGGAATCTTCAAGATGTTTCTTCAGAAAAAGGGGAGCGAAAATACGCAAGCAAGAATATATCTGCAGAATACTGAACAATACTGTCACCTAAAACGGAGAAAGACAAAGGTTTCTCTCCTCAATCCAAACAATTCAGGTCCACAAAGCTAACCGCTCGATAGCGCCGTCTTTCACCATCAAAAGCTAGCCTTCGATAGACCCGTGTTTGAATACGGCCGGCATCGAATTTTGCAATATTTATTAAAAGAAAGGATTGAGGGACGATGAATAATGAATGGTCCAATTTATCGAATGTGTCTTGTAGAGGACAAAACACAGCATTGTGGCACGGAACACCTTCCGTTCTTGATTTAGAAGAATTGCTGAATCAATAAAGGCTTATGTACATATTGATTGTACAGGATGTACTTTAATGTACGGGAGAGTGGCGTGTGATAGGTCCATGGTCGGATTTCTTTTATTTACTCTTTCCCTCCTCTCTCCTTGAATGTATTTATCAAACTTTTGTTGTACGGAAATTCATCACTTATTGTTGTCAACTATTCTAAATATTAATTTTTTTTGTTTGTTAAAGGTTATTCTGGGAGGTTAATATTAATATTTTTTTGTTGATATTTATAAAAAAATAGACTTTTATTCGAATTTACCAAAATTGGATTTGTGAATTATTCACATTTCTGAATCCTGCGCGTTCGTATCAGAGAAAATTAAAAGTAGAATTGTATCGAGGCATTCAATGAATGTATTCTATGTATTAGGGAGCTGGAGTGGGGTATAAATTGTCGATTTTCGACAGCCGGGATCGAACCCCGCATTGGACTTTTTTCTGAAGAAATAATTTATTATGGCCCCCGATTCTTGCAGAATTCCAACCTCATCAGTAATTGCAAGTGTCCAAAAGGGGTTCTGGTAAGTGCAATGTTAATTATAATGTTAATAATATTACTATTTTCTACAAGTGTAGATATGTTGCATACTTAATAGCAAAAGTCGAAATGCTCTAAATGTGTAGACATGTGGCGCACTTACAGTAGAAGCAGTCGCTAAACCCCACCATGATTATCTTAGCTTGAACCACTTAAACCTGTTATATATTTTAAAAATCATTTAGAAAGGAGTTAGCGAGTGCCTTATTTACACACTAAAAATGTATATAAGGTATATTAATCACATCTGATTAAAGAAATACTTAAGCGAATATTATTTAGAATATTATCAAGAATTTTAAAAATCCAATATAATCAATTTAAAGAATATAATCATTTTAAAATTCCACCGAAAACAACATCACGAATCAATCCAACTAAACTGACTAACGAAATAGTTTTACTGAAGAATGCTGCCTTTCTTCCTTATAAACCGCACCAATACAGTCGACTAGACGCCAGCATCGTACAAATTACCGCGTTCAAACAATAGGTCATCAACATACGAACCAAAGCCTTAAATACATTTTAGAGTTAAATTGAATGTTAAATAAGTAGAAAATACGAGCAAGAAACAGCGTCACAGGATTTTGGAAATTTTCAAAGAAAAATAAGTCTAATTTTTGATCTTAAAAAAATGATCACCATACAAATAGGTGAAGCTTCCATAAAATCTCTCATTATTTATCGCTATATGGAGTGGATTATCCTGATCTACAGAATGATGTGACATCCGTTATCGAACAAAGCCCTTTGATATGCCGAACTAAAAGTAAAGAACGCTAGTAGAAGGAGCCAAGTCTTAACTCATTTTTATTCAATAAGACAAAACAACAATTTGGGATTTTAAAAGTTTCTTTCTCTGAGATGCTCGATAAAACTTGAAAACCTCTGAACAGCCAGTTGCTGGCCCAGTGATAGACAAATAGAAAAAATATAATTCTGAATTAGCTCACGTAGATTAACGAATGCAAAATTATAATAGAAAATGTCACTCTAAAACGATCGTTTAAAAATAATATATAACAACAATAAATTATAACATATATTTTAAGTTTTTTTTTTGTTATTGGTTTATAGCGCACGTGGCTTGGTGACTGGAAATAGTATGAGTTAATAAAAATTATATATATTATATTATAAAATAGACAAAATAACTGCTCAAAATTTGTGTGTGAGCGCGATGACAATACCTTAACAGCATCCTTTATATATAGTAATTAATAATTCTGTCATTGGATTGCCACACGTGGTTTGCGAATGTCAAAATGGTATTAGATAATAAGAGGGATACAGTGAAAAAGATTATTGATTGAAATTATATAGAAAAATAACTGAAGCCTAATAGTTTTTTTTTGTAAATTAAAACTATGGGTTTTTGAACAGCGCATTTAATAGAGCATTTTTTAAATTTAAATTTCAAAATTTTGAAAAATCAAATATTTACTCGTTTTCTAAACACTTCCCATCTTCAATCCATTCTCCGGGAAAATAAACTCTCTCGTCCTTTACGAAAGATTGACACTAGTTCCCTCACTATTTTCCAATCATATGGGCAATTTGGCAAATGAAGTGATTTCCTTGTGATTTATTGCAGGTTTATTAAAAGTTGGAGTCGGAAGGAACTGAAGAGGTAATTGATCCTAATTGAATGCTGGTCATTAGTCAAAATCGCTATTACAGCCAACTAATCAATCTCCGACTCTGTTCTCCGCCGATCTACTCGCCTTTGTTATAGTCTGCATGGGTATATATTGCCTGCCGTTATTTATCACACTTCTTTGCATATTTTAAACATCTGAAATTGCTCTCTAAATATTTAACACATAAATCAATTATCTATACAAAGGATACTGAAGAGAATTTCTGATAATTATTTCTGGCCATAAATAAACACACACAACTATTAAATTGTAAAAAAAAAATCCAGAGTTTTTTTCATATAAATTTTATGTACGCAAAAAAATAGAATAACGGAAATTTTTGGAGAAATTAATTTTCTCACCAACTTTTTATATATACAATTATTGATAGGAATCCTTTAATATCCCCTGATGTGAATAAATTAAAATTAAGCAATAGATTTCCATTCACGATAATTGTTCGAGGTTAAAAAATACAAAGATGTGGTATGATTACCAATGCAAAATGCCCGTGTTTTGTGTGTGTTTCATTCATTATCAAAAACAAATAAATAGAAGGTAGTGCAAATAAATTGTCAATAACATTTACTTTAATACATTTTCAAGAATCCTTCTTGATATTCCTCTAAAGAAGCCTGGTTAAAAAAAACTCTGAGCGAGCGGAAATTTGAAATGATTTGAAAGTTTAACTTCGAATATAAGCTATGTGTTGTAATTCTGCATTAAAGTTAGAACAAATCGCTAATAATCTATTCAGAATTAAGTAAGCATGTCAATTTATTGAAGTATTCATTTCTTTTTAAAATACGTAGCTGCCTCTCTCCGAGAAGAATAATTCTAAAAACATTTTCCTATCCTTTGTCCCTTCAGACCAAATCCTAGAGATGGCACTTTCAACGACAATGTTCTTTCTTCATTCCCATTTATTGAGTGCTCTTGTCTTTCCAAACAGTATGTGCTGGAGTGGAGGGGTGAATTCTCTTCAATTTTGAACTTTGTATATTTGGGGAGCAATTTTGTGTGTGATCCATTTTTATAATTCAATAAACCACCAGTGATACCATCTCTGGTTTGCCCTGTTAGTTTGCAGTTTTAAAATATATGTCTTTCTTTGATGTAAAGTGAGTTTCAAATTCTATTGCATCAGAGTACCCGGGTGCCCTTTCCTTTGCTAAAGAATTGACCCTTTCGTTCCCAGGGAGCCCCACATACGGCGGTATATATCTATAGTACCCCTATTTTACTATTGTCGTTCAATTTGTTCATCTATTTGGCAACCTTTAAGAAATATGTATTGTTTATTTTAGCCATCTCTTTAATCTGTTAGCAATTTTTGAGTCTCTGTAGATTTGAATATTTTCTGTCTCATCACTCTCTATGAGTTTCAGTGCTGGCATTATCGCGGTTGTTTGAAGCTGAACACTCGTTGCTTCTTTTTTTAGCTTTGTTTTTTATATAAATTTCTAATATCTCAAACTATTTTACTTTAGCTCGAAACTATTTATATCACACACATTAATTATGGTCTATAATACCATGGTAATTTATTTTTATATACATATTTCCTTTCTTCAACATATTGGATTAATAGCTCGATTGAGCGAAAAATGGCTCTTTCTATATTTCCTTAATGGCCGTTACTACAATCAAGAAAATGAAAGATTTTGGATATCCTTTGACTTTTTCAACAAATACTTCTCAAGGTGCTTTCTTAGTTTAGTGATAAGACATTTCTACTTGCTATAGACCTGTACTAATTATCATATGTCATTAAAGAGAGTAATTCCTATAATGTTATTCTAGGTATATATTGTTATTGGTGAATGTAAATAATTTTGCACATTTTCGCCTTTAGCAATACTTATAAATTTATGAACTTAAGAATTTCCATAGAGGGTAAAATATTTGAAGACTTTTTAAGCAATATTTATTAGAAGAAATGGGTTTTCATCGAGTTACATTTTTACATATATTTTGTTCTACCCTATCATTTGATGTTCATTTTGAAGTATTTCATCCAACATTGTTGACTATACAAGCAGCACACGTTCGAATCTGGTTGGTTTACTAATTATTAAACTGGTTCAGTTCCGATACATTACTCGGGCCCTCGTTAAAACTTTCATTTCCTTTGGATAATAATACTTTGAATACATTTTTCTTTTTCTTCCAGTAGATGGATGACGCTGAAATTAATTTCTATAAATAGATTGCACTCTAGCACTATTTATCGTCAAATCTTCACATATATTTACTGAATATCTAATCACTATTCTAGGCCTGCGACTTCTCTTGCCATTTCTCTTCATCCATCAATATTAAAGTTTGATCTTATTGTAAATCTTTCTAAGAAACCTTACACATATTGTTTTACATAAACATTGCCCTCAATTTGACCCGACATGAAGGTCTACACGTGAATTACAAATGCACGTTTGCAGCATACCTAGTGTGCGATAGATGTGACATGGAATATTTCAAAACGTCGCTACAGTTTACATAGAATTTTTCATTTCTATTATATTCGATCAATTATTAGAAAAACAATGAATGGGCGGAGAGTTTGCTCAATACATCTGTAAAACATACAGAAATCTATCGTTAATTCGGTGTTTATTTTCACTACTACTATAAAAGATATAGAACATGTGTAAATGCATAAACACTAAGATAAATGATACAAAAGTATTAATGACATGCTAAAATACAGATAAACCTAGGTAATCAGGATCAAGAGAATTACAGGTATTACAATAACAAAGGGGTAAAAGGGATACTTTTTATTGAATAGAAAAGATTGAGTGGTTACATTTCACCTTATGGATAAACCTTGGTGAGATTAATGATAAATTCATCAGAGAGAGAGACAATTGGCACACAATTCAGATAAATTTATTCTCAATCACATAGGTGTAGAGTACGCGCAATTAATATGGATGATTGTGTGAAAATTACAATAATATGATAATAAATGATAAACAAAACGGCTTCCGAGGGTTAGTTTCTTGTTTTATTTTATATTCATCTCAAGCTTTCAAGGTTTGTGATACCCGCGAAAGCTTGATATGAATATAAAATAAACCAAGGAACTAACCCTCGGAAGCCGTTTTGTTTACTATTTATATGTATTGCAGATAATTTTACCTTTCCTGATTATAAGATGATGAAAAAAGCGACACATAAATGCTATGTATACAATGATTATGTACAATATGAATCTAACATCGATGCAGAATACGATGCAATATCGCCAACGGCTTTCTAGCGACACCACGCATTTCTCGATTAACGAAGTTGATGTAAATGGCAAACTTATTCGACCAGTTGATGGCCTTTTCCGCGAGACCCACCGCGAAGAAGAGAGAGAAAAAGTTAATGGTTTTACAAATAAACTTAGAACAAAATAAAAAAAGAAGAAGAATATAGAAAAAGGAGGGATGGGGGGAGAGGATACTTTTTTAAAATTTGGTGAAAGAGAGACTGCAAAATTTGTTATAGACTCTCTCGGTGTTGTCCCAAAATACATCTTGTGGAATGAAATGGGCTGATAAGATCTGTATATGCCTACTCTATTCATCACTGACTTAGAGATGTACCTCTGATTGTATATATACCTCAAGAATATAAATATTCCTCAAAGACCCAGGCCAAGACAACCACGGTGAATGACGATTGATTTTATTATCCCTAGTACAAGTAGTACAGACCATGAAAATCATGGTGGTTAGTAGTTGGCGATTGCTTTTATTGTAACTCCACTTTTATCTTTGCACCACATGTCTACATAGGTGAATAGCAGTTCGACTTTTGCACTTACAGCTGTGTCAAAGCCTAGTTTGTCTACTTCATTCTCAATGATGGGGTTAGACCTTTGCAAGAATCGGGGCCATTGGAAAAAATTATTAGAAAAAAGTGCTCAGTGCGGTATTCGATCCCGGTCGTGACTGTCGAAACCCGACGGTTTCCATCACTCGTTCACCGACGCAACTAGTATATTGAGTTAGTTTTTGGGACTATACATCATGAAATTAAAATAGTTTTTATGTATAAGTACCTTTTCCTTGCATATATTACCTGATAAAAAGGAAACTAAACACTTCAATAAAAATATTGAGGTGCCCTATATATATTTAGGCTATATTTACTGCAAAAAAAAAAATGTATAAGAGGTGATTCATTGTGTTCCCTTTTTCGGAATAAAAACACTTCTTTTAAATAAAATTATTTATTTTTCAACATGACATATAATTTTAGGGATAATACACTTCTTTTCAACCTCCCTACCATTTTTTAACCCTTCCAAAAATATAAATTGTCGATGAATTCATTCTTGATGGTTATTTCTTCATGTTTGGAAACGAGTAGAAATCACGGAGGCCAGGTCGGACTAATATGGAGGAGTTGGTAGCAATTCATCGCCCAATTCAGTCAGTTTGATAACGACAACTACAAATAAATGTTGTTCATTCTCGTAGTGAAAATACATATTTCTTCTCCTTTAATTTCTTGTCGAAGCGGTCTAATGATGTATATGGACCAGTTATATTTTCACTTTTCTAAAGGCTTATGATAATAAAGCCTTCGTTTCTTTGAAATTCGTCGCCATAACTCTTCCGGTAGATGGCCATCTTCGTCTTCTTGGGAGCTAATTCTCCAGAGGCAACCGGTTTCCCTCATTATTGCTTGGTTTCTGGGATATAATAAGGAATATAAGTCTCGTCGATGCTTATAACTCGATGCGAAAATCTTCTGTATCTCGCTTAAATCGCTTCAAATACGCTTTAAAGTTGAAAGTCGTCCATCGGGAGCAATATTGACACCCATCGAACAGATAAAATCTCCAACCTTTTGATGGGTATAAAATTACGAATACCGTTGACTCGTCTATAGCCTCTGCTACTTGAAATACTTTCGTTCGTCAATATAAGGGAATCATGATATGGACTTTTTCTATGATTTCCTCGGTAACCACATTTTTGCTGGGCGAATGTCCTTAATTACCGATATTTGAAAATTTTCAAATTTGTAAGATCAATATCTAACTGTAGTCACATTAAGAATACTTCACTTTCTCCATATTAGCCTAAACAACGTGAGATGACTCACTGAATGACTGCCGAATCGAAACAATCCCATTGATTTGAAGCGTGCGCGTTTAAAGAATGCCAGCGTATGGCGATAACAGATAGTTTCTTTTGGTGACGCCATCTATACCATAAAACTGCTACTTATTGAACTACCCTTATATATATATACTGAGAGAGATAAATAAAAAGAAACGAAACCCAATTAAAGTATTGAGGTATATCGTTTGGACCAATATGTCACATGTATATACATGTATGTCTCTAAACAATAACTCAATATTGGTACTTTATCATCATATTTTGATGACATGTATTAATAATTATTACATTGATTCAACCTTTAAAAAAACTACTTCATTTGCCTCAATTAGAAACTATTGAGATGTTCTGGCTCATCAATGGTGATCTCTCCAGATATTTTGCCAATTTTATCTATTTAGACCGCTCTACTATTGCATTGAGTGATTCTACTAATACATCCTGCATGAAAATAATGTTGCATTATACACGGCCATATATATACAGTGTAAGTGTGTAAAGAATGTGATGTGAAACTCCAACAAAAAGCAAAGCTGTGGTCAAGCAGCAAGAGGTATGTGCACACGCCGAGTGGTTGCGCGCCTCCAGTAAAAGTGAGAGTTGAGGCCGCGTGAGTTTTTCTCAACCTCCTCTAGTTTGTCACCTTGAAGGAGGACGCGGGAAAATAAAACTGGCGCAACGGAGCTTTGACTCAACCCCCATGGCCGGGATAGGGCGGATACCACGGGACATTTTGATATTTTGTGTCGCTCAAACTCGCACTCAAATCACAAAATTGAGCTCATTTTATTATTTTTAAAATTTTACTATATTCTATGTTGTATAGATATTTTAAAATTTTCATCTAGATTATGTCCCAATTTTTATGAAAGGGATATGTTATAACATGTTTTTATTTTTTCTATTGCTTATAAATGCTCTATAAAAGCAATAAATTGATAAAAAATATAGTTCGCAAACTTTTGTTAAAAACAGAGATGCCAGATTAAACGATAGATGCATAAAGTTTAAAAAAAGGATAAATCCAATATTTTAGTAGCACCTTTGATTTCTAGCTTTTATTGCTAACTTTAGTTATAGGATATAACTGGGTCACTCAATTCAGCATATCAGCAATTTAAATTTAAGATTTTCGCTGTATAGTAAAATATTCGTTGTATTTATTTTTTAAATTTATTGTTACAAAAGCACGAAGTCCAAAGGACTATTGTGCTGTGCCAGTATTATTTACATATATATGATTAATTATTTACACGATGGATTAGTAGTGTTTTGTAAATTATGGTACAAATAGTTCTAAACTTAACAAAGTTCTCATAAGATAGAGTATATACACAAAGAGAATTTGGTAATGTTTCAAAGTATCTACATACAATTTGATTAGTCAGAGGGCAAGTTAAAAGAAGATGCTCTGGTGATTCAACATCTAAGCGGCATTCACATGTTGGATCATTGATAACATCCAGTTTGAATAGGAAACTTAAGAAGGGTCCTTTGCCTGTTAAGAATAAAGTAGTGAATTTATCAGAAGAAATAAAATTTGGGACAGCAATTGAAAAGAATTTCTTGAACAGTTAATTAGATTGAGAAAGATAAAACTTAAATTTTAAATCCAGATATAGTTTATTTAATTCTTTTTGAAGGGGTTTTTTGAGTGTTTGATCTGTGAGAGAATTTGTCATATTATACTTTGTTTGTGATAATTCAAGATAATCGGACAGTAAAGGAGTTTTCGCTAGTATATGTGTGATGTAAGAAGATGAAGTCCTATAAGCATGAATGCATCTAATAAGAATTTGATATTGTATAGAATTCAACTTAGATCTTTTAGCTGCAGTGATAAAAGGAAACCAAATATTTTATACATAGCTTATTGTAGAGCGTATCATAGATTTATATAAGATCAATCTACGCCGAGTATCAATGCCCCAAGTACGTGCACATAATGAGAATAAAATATTCTTAAGTTTCGTAGCTTTCATAATTATATTGTCAACATGTGTTCCAAAATTAATCTTATTCCTTTGTCTATGATTTTTAAAAATAACTCCCAAAATGTAAGTGTTTCGTTTTAACTAAAAAAAAAAACGTTTTTAAACAAATTATCCGATTAACATTTCTATTAAGCGAGCCTTTGAAATACACATATATAAGGACACACACACATGAATTAGAATAAATTTATAGATATATGTTTTGAAAAAAATAAACACTCTTTTTCCTTATTAAAATGTTTTCAAATTCATTTTCTCAATCATCTTGGAGAGTATAACTTGCTATAACTCTCATCAGTATGAAGGCCAATATAGTTTATATACTTAAAACCTACCTGAGCTGTTGTGATGTAGGTGAAAATAAAAAAAAAAACGATGTTTTAGTGCCAGTTTCAGTCAAAATATATTATAGAATGTTTGTTTGCTAGTTGATTATAAGCATCTTCCTAAATAATACTTCGATAAATTAAATAAAAATAACACATAAATTGTACCAATGGATGGTGAGCATTAATTTCAATCTAGGTATGTCCAAAAATCACATTTTGTATTTAAGATATGAAGATACTCTTTGTGCTCAAGAGCTTCCGTCAAATTCCATAAACACTAGAAACTCCTACACATGGAGCAAAACGATGTTTTTGCTCTCTCCTGGAAGTGATATTGGGAGCTGGACATAAAGTGGCTGGTTGTCAAGATGGTGCTCGCATTTGGATTGGTTGTCTAAAGGAAGTCAAATTGCATTTATATATCAGATTTATTATCATTATTATTAATGAATTTTTTAATTTATTTTTCTCTCACGCACACACACACTATGATTAATATATTTATTCATTTCCTCTATTTTTATGTAAAACCTAAGCTGTTGTTTAATCAATATAAAATGTATTACAATCCCTTGTTATTTGCCTTTTAACTAGTATCACAGAAAGCCAATTCTCGTGTATTCTTGCATCTAATGCTACGAAATTATCGAAATATATTGAGTTTCAAAATTTTAGTGTTTTTAGATTTATTGATAAGAGTCTGTGTTGCAATTTATACCTGGTTAAGCCCGAGAACTGCTGTATATAGCCAGTGGGCTAACTGGTATACATCCTACAAATACGGACTCGGGCGTAATTTTTCCACATGACAATATTTATAAATGCGCTTTGATTTTGAATATCGATTAAATTATTTTGATAATAATAATTCAAAAATATATAGGTTATACATTGATAGACATTGAAAAATTGAATTCATTTCTATAGGTCTTCGAAAGAATGATTCTCAATAGATTTGACCGAATGATAGACAAATCTCTATCAAAAATAGAAATGGAAAGCTCATACTAACAAATCATTCTAACACCTTCCATTCTGTAGCAATTACAGTGCATGCACAATTATATCT
>CP092886.1:126115946-126166081 GCA_030710605.1 Cordylochernes scorpioides | reverse complement strand
GTTGTTCCATGATAATATTAATAGCCTCCAATAATATATATTTTCTATTCCAAAAATCTTGTTTTACCATTGCAATTCGACATTTTAATTCCATATGTCAAATCTTCCATTAGATATTATTTTAACACCTGAATATTTTGTCCCTGTTTATTTTATAACGGATCCATTTAACCAATGATCTAAATATTTTATAATATAAATTATTATAATAAATATACATATAATCTTAGAGTTGAATAGGAATATAGAAAAATACAAATTGAAAAGTAATCTAAAAAAATTCAAGAACTATATAAAAGATATATCATATATATATATATCACAAACATTGATAATTATAAAGCTATGGCATATTTGGATTTTAGTGACCTTGAAATTTACAAAGATGTAATTCTGTGTGTTATCAGCCTCTATTCGGCAGGCTGCCCACCCGAGGCCGTTGCCGGCGGCCCAATATACTTCGGCAAGGAGACGCGCGCGGCCTTGCGTAACCCGCAGCCAGCCGTGTCCTTCTCGGATCCCGACTGTAAAACAAGTTAAACCCGGGCCACTTTCTTTTTTATCCACCTTCGTAGCTTTTATTCCGCACACGTCCTGAACTTGTGCAACTGGAGGAAGGTGTATATCACGGCAGATCTCTCTCCCAGAGTTCCTTGCATGTGCTTCTCGCATTGTTTTCTATGGCGCATAAAATTGAGAAAGAACCTTTTTGACCCTCACTATAAGATAATTGAATGTGTGTTAATTAAATAGAAATTTTTATCTGTGAATTCTTTTTTCCAAATTTTCTGTACACACACACACTAAAATATATTTGCAATATATAGTTGTCACACTTAAACAAGCACCTATATTCCAACTTTTCACACTTCATCATTGTGCCAGTTCGTCTATTCCCAAATAAAATAGGGTTATCAACCCTACATTAATTAAACATAAGTTCCTTTTCAATATTTATGCTCTCACTTAACACTCCCTCTTTCTCTCTGGAATTGTGAAAATAATAAAACAAAATTTAAATATGTTTTGTGTTTTTTGTATTCATTTCAAGATATTTAGTGAAGCCTCCCAAAGTACTGTAATATATGGGAATGCCTTAGTATAAGGCCTTATATCCTAGGAAGGTGAAATCTCTACCTGGCACCACCACGTGATAGAGAGTGGGCAATGCCCTAAAAGAACTAAATCTGCAGGGGGCTGAGCAGATACCTGGATAAGTCTCCAACTCCATCTGAATATGAGAGCACTTAATTTCTCTTGAAGTTGGAAATCATTTTATAAATTGGATACACCTACAATTAGGTCAACAGCCTATCGATATGGAAGGCGAATGGGGAAAACCCCCGCATTATTTATCATATTCATATTGTAACGTAGAAAATTAGGAAAGACAAACTTCAGAATGACACAACAATTTATATTTAATGTAATAACAAATTAAAACTAATAAAATAGCAGAGAGGCAATGAAAATTTTTACAGTGTATCAAAATACAAATATCGAAATTAAATAATCTTTTCATAGAATAATAAATAATCTGATACAATATCTTCAATAAATAAACCAAGTCGGTAAAGGCAACATCTTATTGCCAAACGATAGCTATAGATCACTTGACCTGGAGAAATGGTTTGAAAAGGCACATAAGTCTTGATTCACATTAAATTGAATAAATAACATGTGGTGTAATAAAGATTTTCACATATCTCGAAGTGACACAGGTACTTTCCCTGGAAAACATTTTATTTGTTTACACGAGGATTAGATCGTTAAGGCTGACTTGTGTGAAGCGAAATAGGTTTAATACTGGTACAAAGTAGAGAGCGATTTGGTTTTGTTATTTTTAATCTTTACATTTTTAATCCTAAAATTTTAGATAGATTATTCTATTTATATAACGATATGACTATATTTTAAATATGTCGAATGCAATGTAATAACATGTCATTTCATATTGAACATATCATGTTAAAGTACAAAACTCAATAGTTCGAATATAATTAGTAATTTAAATTAAATATGTTAAGCGCCTATATTATAGGAGATAGGTGTTTGTTGACAATCTCTCTCAATGTCGTGATGTCGCGAGGATGTCCTGTTGGAAGGATATATCACCAGGAAAGAAGAGCTCCTACCTGGGTACTCAGACCAGTGCCAAGATCTGACCCGAGGGCGGCTCCATTGTTTTCTCTATTGATATCACAACTGACGTGATTCTACCTAACAGATTTATTTCGTTTCACTGTTAACACGCGCTACAAAACTAACTTCTCAAAAACAGAAACTTTCTAGAAATTTTACATTTAGTATAGTAAAAGAATTAATTACCTCTGAAAGATAGGAAGATAAAATATTTGTTTTATTATTTTGCGTAATATTATAAAAGCATATTTTCATGTAATAAGTTTATTTATTTATTATATAAAAACGCGAGTATATATATATATATATATTAAAAATAAAGAAGGCATCTCCTGACCACGAGCACATGTGCTTTTTAGATGGCAGAGCGCCATCTAGTGGAGCAAAAATAAACTAAACGTATAGGCTGGCTAAATCTCTTCTGCGAGGCCTATAAACAACAAGGATAGGAGCCAACTAAAGAAGTTTGAGTTATCTACATTTTATTCTCTGAATTTAGGGATAAAATATCGGAAAAAATGTGTTAGAATTAAAAGGTCAATTAATACCTCGTTATAGGTGAAGGTGAGGTATTGCTGAATAAAGTCTATTCCACTCTTGATGCTATTGAGGTCGTTTGAATGAAGGAATCTAGAGGTAGTCTCTTCTTGAGGCTGGAAATAACGTAGAGTCCCTACTATGTTACTGTATGGCCTGTGGTTGATATATGTTGGTACACTGGTAATATCTGGATCCCTGTTTCTGATGTTTTGGTGTCCTGAGACCCGGACCTCGATGGTTCTAAAATTTTCGCCCTTGCTATTTATTCTTTTTAGCGGACAAGTTGTAAGTATCTATATATTTTCAGGTTTCGGAATTTCTTTAAAAATAGATACGAGATATATAAAAATAAACAAACATATTTTTTAAAGGCTGCTTTTGAAATTCATTTTCCTCTCTCTCTCTCTCTCGAAAGAATTTTCGCATTTATTAAAACATAATTTCAAATATACATTTGAATAATTTTTCACTGCTTATTCTTCTTAATACAAGCACGCTTATATGAGTACATAGCCAGGTTTCTAGACAGAATTCAGTTAACTTTCACATATAAAACAGACATCCTTGTTGATATTTGATGAGAATTTCCAAGTTTTTCCATATGGAATATTGTGAGCCTTATATCAACCTGCGATAGATAGTTTCAAATTCACATTCCACCTCTGGACACGGCCGCTCTTGTTCTTTCCTTTGGAACGAATAAGGCCATTGTTACATCAATAACGAGCATCAAATCTAGCGGCCACTAAAATAGAAATTCAACTACACACTAATTTCCAAAATGAAATAAGAATTATAAAAATCCTCATAAATAATTTAAAATAAAAAATCATGCGAAGTTTGCTCACGAATATTATATGAAATAGGATGTGAAACGGGTTGTCAGTTCCACGCAGCACGACGGCGTCCTCCAAGCTGCTCTCCTAGTACACGCTCCTTGAGTTTTCCGCCACCAGACTCTGTCAGAATGGACAAAGGGCGGCTGCTTCGTCGTGCACACGTCGTGTAGGCCTGGTGATAAGCGTCGCAAAGAACCTGCATGCGCCTACAGTAGAAAAGTACAGTAGTGTAGGAGTAGGTATCACTCGTCGGTTAAGCCCCATAATGGAGGGGTCTGTTTACACAGTTTCAGTAGGCGACGACAACGTCGCGCCAGACAGTCTCCCTAAGACTGGGAGCCATCCAGACTCCACTCTCCACCACCAGTTTCGGCTTTCAACCCCCATGAAGTAGGCAGTCTGTAGGTAAGTCTTGATGTCCAATAATACGACACCACCGACGGACACGAGACAAGCCAGGCGGACCAATAGCAGAAACCCTAAACAAACCTTGCCGTCAGCCTGGCCTGCATTCTGGCAATGGTAATGTCGCTGGGCAGATAGCCATGCAGATGGTGGAGCCCCGGCGACAGCACCATTGATTTGACAGCTCTAGCTCGGCCAACACAGCAAAACCTCGGGGGTAGGGAGACCACCTGTAGATCGTTTTCTCCAAGACTCCCAACAGGCGAATCTCCTGGATTTCGGTTCCATGGACAGTTGAAATTTCACATCCTAGGAACATGATGGAAGATAGTAACCACCCGATGCCCAGAGAAGAGTCTGGCGGTTTTTACAGGCGCCGCACCTCACTTCTTGGAAAGGTTCACGCCGATCCCTAACGAACACCGGAAATTGTCAAAGATTGATTTTACTTTTTCAAATTGCCAATATTCTCCGATCAGCAGAAGAATATCATTGGCGTACGCCAAGATGTTTCCTCTTCATAGAACTTTCTCAAGATGGCGCAGGAGTGGACCCATGAAGATGGAGAAGAGGGTGGCACTGGTGGCACAGCCCTGCAGAAGCCCTCTGTTCAGTTTGAACGGGCGTATCTAGTTACCTTATTTACCAGGGTCACATCAGCCCCTTCATAAGTAGTTAAAACCATTTCACGAAGACCGATGGAGCACAGTTACGAAATCAGGAATACTCGGTCCACATGGTCAAAGGCGGACTGGAGATCAGTAGAGATGACTACCAGCGACCTTTTATTCTTAGAGGCGATGGTGACCTCGTCAGACACACAGCCGATTTTTACAGGAAAACCCTTCCCTAGAACGGCGTAAGTCTGACACTCCGGGACGAAGGTAGGCTAGTGAGGGCGTAGATGACCGAGAAGGATTCCGCTGACAATTCTGTAGGTACCATTGGCAATGCTATGGCGATAAGCGCATAGGCCAAAACCATCGTGCGTTTATGATAAGGCTTCTCCTCAATGAATGTAGTAGAACCCGCGGAGCCAGGATTCATCAATAAATCGAAGAAAATCTGTTTCAATAATTCATCAAAGCCTTACACCAGCTCGCGGGGCAGGCTTTCTCAGCAGGTTGCTTTGCCTTGTGGCAGGCGGCGGATTGAAGCCTTAACTTCATCTAAGGAGATGCTCTCTCAATGAAGTGGGTCCATATATTTCATAAATATCTGTCGCTCCTTCCAAAAAAACAACGACATTCTCTGGGCGAGAGTTTGAGATGGCGAAGCCCTTGCTGAAGGTGTCAAATTCTAGGCGCCACAAGGGCTCTCCCTTGATGAAGTTCACTTGAGCGTTGAAAACAGTCGTTGATTCCGAGCGATGATGTCGGACATGAAGGGGACCTCTAAGCTTAGGAAGTAAAGGATTATCAGTTACCACTGGCTCAGATGACGTAGTCATCTTCAACGCGGAGAATGGAGCTAAACTTGATATCGTCAACAAGGTTTCTATTCACGTTTCCTTCAAATTCTTCATAGTTCTCAAATGGGATGTTTCTGATGTACCGCGATATTTCCTTGAAAAGAGCCTCTACTCTCTCAACCACAGAAGCCGATCGAAGAAGCGCAGAGACGAGAGTTTCTCGTGTCTCAGGGGAATCCTCCATTTAAAAAAGGAGGGCACGCTGGTCTGAGGCGCGGTATTTTAGGGTCCAGTAACGGGTGCTACGTTCGGAAATCCTTGATAGTAATAGGACTCGATCCAAAAGGTCAGCGTCAACCCGGCTTCCGTAGCTGGCAACACTCGTAGGCAGGTCTCGGCGCCAAAAATATGGCGGTGTAAACGAGGGTAGTCCGGTCTAGGAGTTTCGCAAGGGTCTCCACTGAATCAGACCCGATGTCACACTGTGAGACTCCTCGGAGATCTTAAGTCCCGACAATTCACGCATTTTCCCATTTACGACTTCATCTGCGATGACTTGCGGTTGATAAGGCCGTTCTTCAGGGGTATGGGACAAGCGCCATTTAATGACAAGGGTCTGATGACCCCGAACGCTAAGGCTGACTATGGTTATCTTTCTTGGCCACTGGCGCGATAAGACAGAGGTCCCGAACATTGTCCAGGGCTAAAACGTTCGTCTTCTCGACGAACGCGTGCTGCTTTAATAAGCATCCCAGCTCCATACTTCTTTGACGAATGTCAATGCAGCGCACTTTAAGGCACCCTATGCGGAAGTTCATACGTTTCTCATTATTGTGTCAGCCCGAATGGTGGCTAGCCATTTATAGATTGTGCATGATTTTTCCTCTACTAGGGGGATTATTGGGCTGAAGAGTTGGTAGAGACTTGCCTTCAGTTCCGCCGATAGGTCACCAAGAAAATTCATCATGTGGGTACGGGAAATGATGGCCTATACTACGTCTTCCCACTTCAGTGTCTTTAACGGATTACTGAGAGAGCATTCAAGTGCTAAGTTCAACTGCCTGAGAGCCTTTGAATTAGCTTAAGGCGAATCTTGAGAAGATTCCTCCCCTTTTTATCCAGAGAAGGGTGCTTATCTTTCTCCTTGGAAGCAGGGATCGTACTCAGGATGGTAAACGTAATCGTGGGCTGTATTTCCTTCTCAGTGGTTAACCGGTCAGCCACTGATGTAGTCATGGCGGCAATGGATGGTATTTGTTGTGCTGATGGAGACACCGCGGGAATGTAAGGTTCATGGCCTGAAGTATCATGGGGCTTACAGAGAAGCTGATAAAGTTGCGGCAGGTTTCGAAGAATGTGTGGACTGGTGGCATGGTGAGAGAAGCCCTGCCTGAGGTGGCCTAAGGAATGGAACGTTCCTCCTTGTCCCTTTTGGGGCAGCTGGCTCGAGTATGACATTGGCGGTGGCATTTGCTTCATCTGACACCGTAGGTGATGTAAGCCAGCGTCGTTGTTCTATTGAATTTGATGTCCAGATTGCCAGGAAGCTGAAGCATTTTAAGCCCTTAATCCATGAACACAAAAACATCCCTGTTATTGGTGGTCCAGGTGTAACCCTCGAAAAATACCACTTCATTTTACAGGGTGGCCATCCTGAAATAAGGACACAGGGATGTGACGATGTCCTCATCCTTTACTGCCATTGGGATATTTCCAATCACCACCTTTTCTATCCTCTTCTTGTATGAGGAAGTTTTAAGAGGAAGTTTTTAGGATGTTCGCGATGTTGAGGCTCTCTTCTACTAGTCTTTCAGTTTTATAAATACCTTCTAGACCAAAAAAAAAAAACTAGTCGGACATTTTAATGATCTGAAAGGCAAATATTTTTCCAATATCTCCTCCAGTGCCTTGATGCAGTGCAGATGGCTGAAGTCGGAGCACCATTTGATGAAGCAGCACTGTTGAAATGTTGCTGTTGTAGACCTCGCCTTTCTCAAGGTGGTCTGTTGTTGCCTATTGTTCTTGATTTGAGTGACAATTCCACGGCTAGAATTTTTCGCACCTTTCGTGGGAGCTTCGGCGCACTTCCATCAGTTATTGGAAGCTTTGCCGGTTGTTGGTTATTTAAAAGGTTTCCATCATTCCCTTTGAATCCTATGGGCTCTTTGAATCTATCTAGATTGTTTTATTTTTCCGAGGCCTCTACTTGTTTTTCCCGATTTTCATTTTTCCTGCTTTTTCCAGCAGCGAGAATTTCATATTTTCGAATTGATATATTGCCTGGTAACTATCGTTCATATTAATCATGAAAATTTCTCTTATAGAATTGTAAATAGTTATAAAACGAAGAGAAAATTTTTTTAATATACATGGGCTACAAGCTTTCGGGCTTCACGCCCTTCGACGGGTACCCGTCGAAGGGCGTGAAGCCCGAAAGCTTGTAGCCCATGTATATTAAAAAAATTTTCTCTTCGTTTTATAACTATCGTTCATCATGGCATTTTCTATATTTGCCGTTAAACCGGCCATTTCTTGTTCATTCTAAACAAGAACTATATAGCCCGATAGCTATAAACTTAAGCTTTCAGATAATATAGCGTATTGATTATCTATCTCAATGTACTCCGACTCCATCTTCAAAAAATGCGATGCTCGGGGGCTGCGTGGCCGCACAGTTGAGATATGGGAGTTTAATATATATACAGTGTGATAATCTCTACCCAACATGGAGCTTTCAACACGAACTTTCTCAAATTGAACATAATAATAAATATTGTATTTAGTGCTCTTTGGTGAGAGACATGTCAGGGCCAAACACACAATATGTGGAAACAAATTATTACGAGAAAATATACAAGTACTACATCATATACATAGTTTGAGTAATGCCTGTTTGGACATAACTCGAAAAGTACCAAATATTTTATTTAAATTTTGTACATATAAAAATCAAATATTTGTGAATATAATGGTATTATTCAAAATATTCTCCAGAGGAGTATATACATTTACTCCAGCGAACCCACGCTGTAAATTCACTTTGGAAATATGCTGGAAGTTGTTTTCTCAACCATGTCTTTATGGCCCATTTTACTTTCTGTAGGTATTCATATCTTTGTCCCTTCAGACTTTATTCCATTGGGGAGAATAAATAGGTGTCAAAAGATGCCAAATCTGGGCTGCTTGAGATTTGGGGAGCCAGTGACCAACCCATTTGTCCAATAGCCTCTGAAGCCTAGAAGGAGGCGTGCGGCCGTGCATATTGTCATTGTGTAACTTTACGGATTCAAGAGGAATCTCTGGTCTTTTTTTTCGAATAGCTTCTCTAAGCGTTCCTAAAATTAGAACATAGCGAGAACTGTCCACAGTGCTACCGTCTTCTAGAAATTCAATCAGTATTACACCTCTCAGGCCCCAAAAGACATTTGCCAAACCTTTTTGGATTACCTCTGCACTTTTAATTCTTTTTATTAGGTGAACTAGGAATAATCCATTCTAATGACTGTGCCTTAGGTTCTGGGTCATAAAAGTGTGCCCAGGTGTCATATCTACCTTTGGGTCTCATAGAGATCCAGTAGATCTTGGCATAGTTGAACACTTTGATCATCCTGATAAGGTTTTAGTTTCCTTGGAACCCATTTTGAGCATATTCTTATATTACCTAGATGTTAAATAATTGTTTCTGTTGTATTAGAACCAACACATGTAGTATATATTACACAAATCTCTGATAGTTATTCTTCGATCATGACGGATAAGGTTTGTAAATATATGTTAATGAACACTATGTATATGGGATATTATTATTATAACTTAGGACCATACTCAATCTCTCTATCTCTCTCATGCAGGATATGTGTATATCATTTGATGTTTTAGCACGCTTTTCTTTAATATCAAACGACAATAGAAAAATTAACAATTTTATTTAAAATTCGATATATATTATCAATAAAATTAAAATTAATATCAGCTATTAGACATAAAAAAGTAATTTTAACTTCGTCAAAATATAATGTAAAGAAATGTATTTATTATATTTCATCACACACACACAAAAAAAGACACTATTGAGAACATATTCTGATGAAATATAGACTATTATATAACACACCTTTTTAATATAAAGGTAATACATATTCATTATTATAAATCTAAACTTATATAAAATGTTCCATTTTTTTCTAAAATTTTAGTCCATGTTTTACAGAAATTAATAAATATTTGGATCAACAATTCTAGCGTGTATTTCCATATTGATTATCCAATATTTGGTTTGACATGTTATATAACCAAGTGACAAACACACCACTCTGATAAAATCGGAAATCAAAGTCTTGTAATTTGAAAACATGTTCTAAATTTAATCTAGCTAGAAAGAGAAGGAATATATATACATATATGTTGGTCTACATATGAATCAATATATAGCCATTGATACGTTCTGCTGTAGGCATATGACCTTTGCCATTTAATATAATAACATTGTCTATTTTTATATGAACTATTTTTAAATACTGAAAAAATGTAATTTAAATAAATATATATCTATACACTGTTCAACATCTCGTTCAAAATAAACAAGAAGGTCATTTTAACTTCATTCCACCTCTATTTGAGTATTAAGAACCATAATAACCTTTTAAGAAAAAACCCAAATGGTTTCTATTTAATCTCCTGGGCAGGAACATTCATCTTAGGCAAACAAATGTTGGAGTTGTAAGTAAAACTTTTCGGGAAGTTAAATGATCCTGTTGGTCTTGAGAAATATGAAAATTTCTCACGCGACCTGGATATTATCATCTTGCACTGAATTAACTTCCTTTCGATGTTACTGACACTTTGTAAGGACTGTCTACACAGCTAGCATATCGTTTGACAACATTATAATCTATTCCACCTCATTATCCATACCCATTGTGAAATAATACTTATAAATGTATTTATATATATAGCTTATCTGTTCTTTGATTTTTTACATTAGGGAACCTTCTTTTATTACGTAAAGCGTTTTACTTATATCTCTAAATCATAATTTTTATTTTTACCATTACGCAAAATACAGTATAAATTTAGTATATATATAAAGAATTTATAAGGATATATAACCTATTATAATATGATAGAAATAATATTAAATATACTTATAACTCTATTTTAATTCGATTAGAAATCTTAGTTATCATTTAGTGACGTTTTATACAGAATAGGTTCTACTAATTAACCAATTCATTAACTCTTCTCTTTACATATTTTATAAGCAAGCTCCCCTTTTCACACTATTTTGTCGTTTTTTTACTTTCAAGGTTTAACGTCATTTACACGGATTCGTATTAAAATACGTCGCCATATCTAACATTGAACAGATCAAAGTTTTATCATTGTTGTATGTGGAGTGTATTTTTATACCATCTTGAAAATTGTTTGATGAACAAGCGAAGTCATTATGTATTTTTAATTATATCTACCAATTGTATGAAATTTCTCGCATTTTCAGACTCAGATCTATGCATCCTTGTGAATCAAAATTTCTATTACATCATCCGGAGAGAGAGAGAGAGAGAGAACTCTTATTTTCTCCATTATTAAAACTTTAAAAAGATTCCCGTAAATATACTTTGTATCAAATTTATCATGTAATTGAATTTTTTCGCAATGTGTTACAAATTTCATCGATAGATATCAATTGAATTTATAAATTTATTATGTCTAAAAATCTAAAAATATGGCTATAATACAAAATTTCATACTGAATATTTTAGATGTGCAGCTGTTTTCGTCCTATTCTTTTCAAGTAATCAACATTCACTGTCCCTTACATCAATTGAATAAATTTAAAAAAGCTTATGTCATCAGCGGTGAATCCTCCATCGGTTTCACCAGGTTAATCTACCAGCTCTTCTGTTGCATTAGTATCTTTGTTTAAAATATTTAAAATATTAGAAATCCTTGATAAAAAACTATCAAAATTCAAACCTATTATAGACGCGTATGATTATTTTTAAAATAAATCAATTTCTACTGTCCTTACTGCAATGGAAAAATTAATGGGAGGGCCTGGCTCATCAGTGGTGAACCCTCTCAACGGTTTCGCCAGTTTAATCTACCATACCGCTGTTATATTGCATTTTTGGAACTTTGTTTTATTTTAAAAAGAATCATACGCGTCTATAATAGTTTTGAATTTTTAATAACAGATGGTGCGCTAATGCATCATAAAAAACTATAAAATCGGTATAAAGTTTTGAGCTTTAAATTTAATCATAGATCAAAAATTGTACCACATAGCATACAGAAGTCTCCAGTATTTGATTTCCCAAAATGAATGTCCGTAAATATTCTTGGTCTTAATTTTAACACTTTTTTTCTAATTGTAGGTTACTAGATAAAAGTTAAACTAAATATGCATGATAAAATAAATTGAAATATTTTCTTTCTCTCTCACAAAATATATTTTAAACACATCGATATATTCTATGTTTTCCGGCGTGATATTCATCATTTAACACTTGTTTATAAATGAACGTGTTCTTCCCTGATTTATAATATTATAAAATAAATGGAAGCAATGGTCGCCTCTCCCGTCAAAATAAACGTCAGAATCTGACGCCATCTATTGACCGTCGCCGCAACTAGCGGCATCGGGTCGGTGACAAAGCCACAACACCAACTTTGGCAAACTGAAAAGCGTCCACCTAGAGACCATGGTTTCGGGCTAATGGCCCTCGTCAGTCTAGGGCGGACTTTATTCCATGATATCCACACGGGATCTAATGGAATCTTCACAATCTACCAAAGAGGTGTTTTGCTGGCAATGTGGCTGGGCCAAATCTATTGGCAAAACATAGATGGAAAATTTGCCGGGAGTAAATTAATCCATGGAAGATTCTTCTCTCAATATATAATAAGTATTTAAAATAAGTATAAAATAATGTGTATATCAAAATAGTATTTATTATTAATTTATTAACGTGATAATCCTGTTGAAGGACTGACAAGTCCGAAAGCTTGAAAATAAAAAGTTGAACAAGAAACTTAACCCTGGAAACTTTATTTATTTTATAACATCGATATATATATGGTCAATATATAATATAATTGTGATGTGACAAAATGATGAAAAATTGGCAAGGTCTTAAATTCCTTCTTCTTATTAAAATATACTTCTCTATATTTTTGTTTATATATATAATGATTTTATTCATTTTACACAAGTAGTGTATTTATATTACCTAACAAGCAAAATATATAGAAAATTACAAAATACAATCAAAATTGAAATTTATAAAAGAACATAAAATAGATATATTTAATGAAAATAAGAAAAAATATTTTTTGCGTTACTTTTTTCACCTTACCTTTATGATTGGATAATATATAGTTCGGCGCGCGCGTTGCACCAGTTCTTTTTTTTTTTTTTTTTCAAGCAATGTATGTCGCCCTAAAAGCCGATTTATAAGCTTGGTTCTATTATTATATAAATCTTTTTTGTTGTTAAACATCTTAAATATTCATTGAAACATCTGGAAACTTCACCATGAAAATTATTTGTTTCTATTAATTATATTCCAATTACTCTTCATTATTTTCTATTATATATACAAGTGTATATATATATATATATATATATATATATATATATATAGCATTGTAACGGAGGTTTGTTGCTTTATGATTGTCAAAGTGGTTTTAAATTGATATTTTCAAAAGGCTAAATATTTATTGTCTTCTTTGCCTTGTGTTTATATTGATTTATTTTATTTTTCAATGAGAGGAATAGTCACCAGTAATTGTTTAAATAAGAACGATATTGATTTTCAGACAAAAGTATTCTTTATTTTTGAAGTGATGCAAGTTTTAGAGCATATTTGCTTCTCTACTATTTGTCACATTCGAACCAAATTCAACATATCGTTTCCTTTTATTTATTTTGACTATCATAAGGCGCAAAAAAATAATATAAATATTATCTACAAATCTCTAAAACAATCGAAAAAATATTTTATGTTATTATTTAAAATAGATATTAATGAGAACAATTTAAATGGTTAAAATGGTTTAAAACCTTTAAAATAGATATTTTATTCATTTTTTTGACATCAAACTTGCATTTGGGATTAGATCGATTTGAAAAAAGTTGGAAAGAAAGGAACTTATCCCCCCAAGGATGTGATGTTCGTAGGCTTCCATTAGCTTTTACGTCGAGTCGGGATCGATGTGCGGGCGAGACTTCTAAAATTGTTTTTTTTTTTCCTTTTCTTTTTTCTAGGGGCAGGACCTTCCGTGCAGGTTTTCTTTAAATGGAGATCTTTTGACATTCTACTGCATTCATGCCGATTCGTTGCTTAATTCTTTTTCTTTATTGTAATTTCCACATACTTTACACTGAATGATAAAGTTTTCATGAATAGATCATGTGCGCGTCTTCAATATAATTTTTTTTATGAATAAAAAATTAATAATTGCTCTTTTTCACTTTTAAAAATTATATTTTTAAAAGTATTCAGTTTTATAAATTTCATAATTATGTTTGTTTTAAACTTAGAGAATGTGCGTCTTCAATATAGATATTCTATGGGATTTAAGATCTTTCATGCATAGCACACATGTTCATCCTCAATATAGGTATTACTTGATAATTTTCTAAGCAAATATTTTAGGTATCATTCTACTATTTACACATATCTCTCTCAAATATATATATTCCTTTTTTATTTTGTATTTAATTTTATTTGATAGTATTATTATTTATTCAGTTCACACATGTAGAACGCGTGATTTAGATGGATAAAGTTTCTGTTTGTAATATATACATAAATATAATATATTGTTTAAGCTAACTTTTTATAACATTGAAATATCGCTATTAAAAAATGACAGGATTAATTACATTAAAGTGCAAATATCGAGCTCAGAGTTGAAAAATTCCATTTCGATTTATTTAATTTAGGATTTTTTATGCAATACACGCCGCACGCGCGCGATTATATATACAATCACATTATGAATTAAAATTATATGAAATTTTATAAATAATTAGTTGATGAAACTCTGTTATTAAGCTACAAAGTAAGGCAAGATTTATAACAAAATGATCTTCGACAGGTCTAAACACTTTATATTTACCTATAATCATATACATTTGAAATGTTCAAAATATCTTGATAGTTATATTGCGAAGGATATTAAACATAAAATTGAATATAATTCGAAGTTAGTAACGTTAAACCACTAGTCTTACTTTTTAAGCTGAGGATAAAGGTCTGCCTTACTTTATAGCGCGATAAAAGAAGCACATATCTCTCGCCTATCAAAGACGTCTTATTAATTTCAAATCTTTTTAGCGATTCAGATTTTTTTTTACTTATAAATTAATCTTATTCAATTAATTGCACAATAATGTTTGATCAATTACGTTTAGATTTGAATTAGTTTCCCTATCTTATATATTTGTTTAATAATACATTCCATTCTCACAATATTATTAATTCGGATTTATTAAATTATAGAGCCGGAACTACACAATTCACTCACAAAAAACATAAATCTATAGAAGTGAAGTGATTATCTGCACATAGCTCGATTAAACGAAAGAATTGTTAAATATTAACACAATTCACTCACAATAAACATAAATCTATAGAAGTGAAGTGTTCATCTGCACATAGCTCGATTAAACTAAAGAATTAAACTACACAATTCACTCACAAAAACATAAATCTATAGAAGTGAAGTGATTATCCGCACATAGCTCGATTAAACGAAATAATTGTTAAATATTAACACAATTCACTCACAATAAACATAAATCTATAGAAGTGAAGTGTTCATCTGCACATAGCTCGATTACACGAAATAATTAAACTACACAATTCACTCACAATAAACATAAATCTATAGAAGTGAAGTGATTATCTGCACATAACTCGATTACACGAAAGAATTAAACTACACAATTCACTCACAAAATGAACATAAATCTATAGAAGTGATTATCTGCACATAACCCGATTAAACGAAAGAATTGTAACTACACAATTCACTCACAATAAACATAAATCTATAGAAGTGAAGTGATTATCTGCACATAGCTTGATTGAACCAAAGAATTGTAACCACACAATTCATTTGGCACAAAAAGAATTATAGAAGTGGAGTGAGAATTTACACATTGGTTTGGATTGAAAAAGAGAATTGTAGCTTCACGAATCACCTACCATAAAGAGAGAACTATAGATGTGGAGTGATTATTTAGATACAATGACTGAACAAGAGAATCGATACCCCACAATATTCACTTAAAATGAACATGGAGGGAGCTACAGAAGTGGAATTATTATTTAAATTCAGATGTTCTGTACAAAAGAATCGTTTCTCCACAATTAACTCACAATAATCGACAGAAAACTATAGGAGTGGAATAAATTTTCATATGCACTGTCGCAACATTCTGAAAGGAGGGTACAACAAAAGTCGCCTACCTTTAAATTACGTAGGTTAAGAGTACGAATATCTAAATATTTGTAGGTTTATAACATTTAAACTATATCTGACGTAATGTTGACAAGAAACGCATCTAATGTATATTACAGCAAGAAAAGAAGATAGCGGTTTTCACTGAAAATATCTAGAAACATTCGGTCGAAATAAAGTAAGTCGAGGAAATACTGTAAAATATTTAGGAATTGTAAGATTCTATTACGATGCAAATGCTATTTTACTTTTCTCACTTTCTCTCTTCAATAAAATTTTATCGTTCTCGCTTTATGACCTATTTTATAAACAGCTTATTATTCGAAGAGAAAAACAGATTATATGTTAACCTATTTTATTTCCCCAAATTTACTTTTTAATGTATTTTCAATCGTGCAATAATATTTCATATCTCGAAATTTGATTGCATCTCTAGAGATTTAATAAACAAAATCATTTATTCATTGAATTAAACATTTTATAAAGTTTTTTCATAATGGAATTGTTTTGAGTGATTTATTGTGAGAACGGTAAAGCTGTAAAATAAAGAGGTTCGCAGTTTAGAGACTTCCTGTTTACTCTGAATTTAGGTTAATACAGTTGTTTCACTTTTATAAGAACGATTTTGTAACGCTGTAGCTCGCGAAAGAAACGCGCGTTTCGAGAGTTGTTTTATTTACGAGTATTATAAAACAAGTGTTGATTTATAATTCATGAAAAACGATTTTTAAATATTCCAAATGCCTGATATTCTTGGTAATTTTGTAAAAATCAGACTTTAAAAGGTGAAATACTTGTTTATATATATTAATAAAATTATGAAAATGAAATAATATATTGATATTACTAAGTGCACAATCAAATAATAAAGGAAAACAAAATTTTGACATCTATGAATTTAATCGAAAAAATTACTCTGAGGAAAAGGTGCCTGAAGAAACCTTCAACTCCAACTGAAATAAAGATAAAGTGTCATTTGCCATTTATTACGCTAACTCTCAAATAAACACCTTTCAGAACTGGGTCAAGCAATGCAAGGAATGTTTCTCAAAAGGTTTCGTGATCGTTGCAGGTTTTGTTACACAATGGTAGGCTTCCTATAAAGAAGGTGGAGCCAAATGTGAAGATAAATTCACAAATCAACCAAAGACCTGTCTTATATCCATTATTCGACAATGAGGTGCCAGTTTTGTATCCAATCGACTCAAGATCCGAGTAGCTGCACAATGACAAAGTTCCGAGTCATACCGTCATACGTTCAATATTATTTCCATACCTGGACGAACAGAGAGATGAAACCGGCATTTCGTTCATCCCTTTTAAACACACCCTGCGAAATTATCCGACTTGGTCCCTAGGAATTTCTGTGTTTCGGGCTTGCTGAAAACTGCTCTGAGATCTAGAAAACCGACGACGCTAGATGGTTACTGGAAGGTCGTTTAGTACTGTTGAGATGGTCTTGATCAAAATATTCCGAATGAAGCTTTTTTTACTTGAAACATCTATGCAAGGCTATAGTTAAACATCAAGGCTTAGACATAGAAACAATAAGTTGTACAAACATTTGTAAATTTATTTTAATGAAGCACTGAAATCGCTCTTTTAAAAATGGAACACCCTCTGTACCTTTATCAACGTTATCCCTAATGGGCAAACATTTTGATTTTGTACTGAATTGTGATAAGGAGAACAATACCTCAGCAGCTCTTACTGCTACGACCATTAACCCAATGGGATACCATTTCTTAAGGTGCCATATCTCGTTCTTCTACTGGTTCACTTTCTTCCTTGACGTCATAAACGCCTACTTTGCCGATCATAATCACCAAGATAAAAGTAATAATGTTCTTTAAACACCTCAGAGATTTTCCTAATTTTTTTCATCTTAGTGTATGTGGCAACATGAGAACTTACAGCGGCAGGAATGGCCAATTCGTTTTCAATTTATTTTCCTTTTTAGATATTAGCCAACTTTGTTGGAATGGTTCGTGTTCCTTGAGACATGTTTTTCGTTTTATAATTTCAATTGAGCATTCACGCAAACCGCTCTATTTTTATATCTGCATTATTTTAAATATATTATTACTCACATTTTCATTTCCCTCTAGAAATTTTAATAGTTATATGGTTAATTAGACGAAGTAATCAATTTAACTATTCAACTTCGAGCATTTTTATAAACTTTTTTAAATATTTAAAATGCTTCCGATTTCGGAATTTATATAATTCCTAGCGAAGTTTTCAAGGTATTAGAAGTTAAAGACTGTCATTGGAGTTTGAACATTACGAAGATATTCCTCTACCCATGTATATACATTACGAATTTAGTGTGAACATTTTTATTCTGCCTTTTTATGAATACTTTTGGTGAAGAGTTTCTTTTAAAAATGATTTCATAATTTAGGTTTTTATTTAAAAAATTACCTCTGTATTTTTCTCTCTGTTGTGTCCATATAGATAATACACTAACAGAGTATATAGTTGTAAAGTTTCATGCAATCTCCTCCACACACAAAGATATTGAACTATACATAGCGATCTATATATACCACATATATATATATGTTATATAAAAATATTATTCTAGTTAAAATTAGATTTCATAGATCCAAATACTCTGTTAAATCGACCGCCAGAGGTCACTCTTCCCCTATAAAACTCGTTGTTGTTTTATCCCAATGGCCGGCTCAAAACTTTTGTACATTATGTAAATAAGCTTTTCATTTTTTTTTTATTCTTACGCCTTAATCCAGGCATTACTTTTACCAAATTATGTATTTTATATATTCCTTAGCTATATAATATATACCAAAACTTTCGTTATTTTTACTTCATGTGTGTCACACTTATTTTTATTCTACAAATATATTAGTAGATATTTTTATTTTTTAATTTATTCAATTTTCCAATCTCTTAGATATTTTGCTTCAAAATTTTATTTATTTATCATCACCCCAAATTGCTTTATTTTTTAAAACATGTGCGTTTGTATTATTGAATTTTATCAACTTCTAATGATAGATATTTCGTGTTTATAAATCAATTGCTAATTACCTTTATTATAATTAGAAGTATAGTTTTTATTATATACTTTCATATTTTTTTCATTTTTCACAAGCAAAAAGCTTATTAAAGTGAATATTTTTATTTATATGTTATAATTCAGTAATCCGATGCCAATATCATAACGCATACATTCCATAACCATATAAATAATACACTAACAGAGTTTTCAGTTTTAAAGTTTTAAACAATCACCTCCAAAGATTCTGAACTCTATACGCCTTTTTTAATCCTCCGAACATTAGTAGATATATATATATATGATTTTAATGATAAAAAAAACACAGATTCATTAGAGATTAATGAGAAAGCATTGAATTGCTTACCAAACAGGAATTAGTGTTTTCCTAGTGTTGACAATGTAGAGTGTGTGATAATGAGGAGGAGAAAAATAAATACCCTACTGAATTTTAAAAGCCTTACTCCCACATGTATATCTTCAAAACGGTCAAACCTTAAGGTTGGTGGTATTGTTATGCTTCTGACAAATTTGAATTCTAAACAGGGTCTTTGCAATGGCACACGTATGATTATCCAGCACATTGTCTATCATGTCCTTGAAGCACAAATACTGACAGGGAACTAAGCATGGACAGCTCTATGTAGTTTTTTCACGTCTGCGAACTTTGGATAGCATAGACGTAAAGTCGAACCCATTTATATATAAAACTAGAAATGTAGTTTTTTACTATGTCTTTATATTTAGTGTCTTTACTGCAATATATAATTTGTATTGTTGTTTTCTATTTTCTTTTTTCTTTTTTCATTTTGAATATATTTATTTGAACTTTTCATCAATGTTTATGTTAATAAGATACCTTTATTATTAATTACGTATTACTAAAGTAATGGATGCACTGCGACTGCAAATAGAGGTCCAAATACAAAGAGACTATGTATATAGACTATATATTTCTTAATTTGTAAGTATTTTATATATATAGTTTCTCACACCTGGAAGGAATTATCTGATTGTGCGTGTTTTTTTCGATAATAGACTATTTATTATTACTCAATTCGGTCTTCTATTTTGTTTTCTCATTTCCACACGGCTCTATACATTAATTTTTCTCATTTTTCAATGTTCTGTCTGATATGTTGTTAATGTAGGTTTATTGGGAATGATATGATTACATTCTCATTTTGATGTAGAAATGTGATAATACTGGTTACTTAATGAAAGGCTTATAATCAGAATTACTTATCTGTGAAAATTTTTCTTCGGAATCTCTACTATGGGTGCTTAGGATTTATCCGTGTGCGTTTCTGCCCCCGAATGTATATACTTTACTTAGAAAGTATTTTTATTCACCCTTACTTGAAATGCTTCTTCTAGGATATCAGAATATACCCGTTGCAATTTTTAAGCCACTATCTATACTCTTAATGCTTCTTTAGCATATTATCGAATCATACGAAACGACATTGTGGATCTCTGAGTCAAGCTCTTAATAAAAGTCGAGGAGACCGATATGTTAACTGCATGGCCTTAATGAAGCATACAGACACATCAAGAACCTTTTGTCACAAAGTGTCTTCACGAACAGTTCGACGACATGAACAGCACCATAGACTGTCAGCTCGACGACGACGGATTCGGCTACAGTTGACACTATATCACAGACAGATGTGCCTTATACATTAAAATTGTCTCTTAAAGGGAAGCGGTTCGAGTCACAAGAAGTCATAATAGAAAAATGTTGAAGTTCCTCAGAGGCTTGAGAGAAGATTGTAAATTGTTATAAGAATTAGGAAGCGAGATGGCATAGGTGTTGAATACGGAAGGGGTTATTATTTGTTTGATCTTTTGTGTGTATTATTTTTATTTTAAAAAATTCTATGAATTAAATGAAGTACCTTGCATAATCGAAATTCGCCTTTTGAATGCTAAATATTGTTTTATTTATGTATGCCTTATTTCTAATTTCTTTCCTAAGAGCATAAAAATAACAACTAGGTTTTGTGTCTATTCTGACGCGAGAGGTACCTTTTCTTTAGTAAACCTCACTCCACATGTTCATTTTAATGTATTTTATACATATATATTCAAATTTATTCGTAATCCTTAAAATAATCAAATAAAATATCATATTACGCAATTATTTTATTATTTATATAAACATGGTCTAATTAAATATATATATTACAGATGAAATGGGTCAATATATATTGTAACTAAATTAACTGTACGTAAATTGAATGAAAGATTTACAACAAAAAATGATCTTAAATAATTGAGTATAATTAGATGGCAAGGCAATCAAATGCGTTTCATCCTAGTTTAATGGAATTTACATTTCTATGAATAAAAAGACAATTTTCTATTTTAAAATTATTTATTACTTTTTCATTTTTTTCCATGTCCTGCGAATCAACAATACAGGTGTTCTTTTCAAAAGAAAGCAATTACTTTCATCTTTAGTTCCTATTAATATTCATGGCAATTTTAATTGTCTGTCTCTCTCGTGCTTCTTCTGCTTTATCTCGCAATTGCTCTTTTTAAAAATCATTTCCAGAAAAAAAGGCCTGAATTTAAGCTGTCATTTCTTTTTCGTGAGCAATGGTGAAATTTCCTTTCTCCCTTTAATTGAACTTCGAAATAATTTTGGTAAAGTTTTTAGCAATCATTATTTTGTTTATATATTCAATACTTCACATATGAAGTTGGAAGTTTATATTATACACGTTCATCCCCACAGCTTATAATTTAAGAAATTCCACAATCAATCCAGGGTTAAGTGTCGAGCTGGAAGAACATTTCTGCGTGTATAGTTAGCTCTAGTGCTCCTGTTCAAGGGCGTGTTAGGCCAAAAAAAGGGTAGAGAAATTAAATTGTAAAAAAGAAACTTACCCTGGATTGATTGGTGAACGTGGTAACGTGGAATGGTAAAGGGAGCTGAGAAGAATCTTAGAAAATAGGGTAAAACCCCGGGCTATAAAACATCTGAAATAGAGAACATTGGTTGCGCTATGCGAACTACAAATGACCATGAAGTATACCCAATGACATCAATCCAGGTGGTGGACCCATTAGACGATGATGAATGCAAGCCGGCACTAGTCGATTCGCTCGGTCTCTACACACACGGATTTGTCCATCATGATACCGAACCGAGATTCCGCAGAAAAGACGACGTGACGCCACGGGTTCATGTTCGTCGTTCAACGTACTACTGTAGGCGATTCTACCTCTGCTGATGTTTCAAGGAAAGCCTTAGCAATGGTCGCCATGCTGACAGCTCATTTTTCTGTAGGTTCCATCGCGTTATCTTTGCTGACACTTCTCATCGTGGAAACGTCTCAGGATACGCCATGTGGTTATACTATCTTGCAGTGCCAGGCGGACAATATGTTTGTCTTTATTTTGCTAATCTGTAAACTTGCTTCATTGCCTGATATTTTATAAATATTTGATTTGTTCTTGCCATAAATAAATTGCCTTGTCATCCTGAAGTTTGTATTTCCTAATTTTTTACGTGAAATTCTGTTGGAGATGCTGGGTAGATTAGGGAAGGCAAACTGAAGATCGCCGCAGACTTTGAAGTTATGGGTGCTTGATCTACATTTTCTGAGACTGGCTCAGGATTCCACCGCCGTGTTTAAAGTCAAGATGACGACGATACGAGGACAAAGACGTTCTTCACGCGCAAGAAATAGGACGTTAAAGTACTAGGAACAAAGTTCCAAGACTTCGAGGGAATTCTTGACAGAAGCACGTCAGATGCATGTTCATCGCAAAAAGATTTGCGAGCTGTGAGTCACAGCTCTCATAGGGAAGGAGCTATGTATCGAAATATTTATTGTTTTGTATGAAAATATTATTAATTTTGATATTTATATTTTGCTACTCTGTAAACTTGTTTCGTTCTGGTATATTATAAATTTCAATTTGTTCTTGCCCCATAAATGAATTGTCATGTCATCCTGAAATTTGTTCTCCAAATTTTCTACATGACAATATTCTTGTGTCGGTAATAGGATCTTGACCAACCCGCATGACAATACCCCGATAGGAATATCCTATACGTGCTGATATGGATTCCTCCTTTATGAACGGAGCATAACAAAACCTTTTCACAGCAACCAGAATGTAAATACGATTTCTATAAAAGAAATATGTTAGACATTAGGTTATTTTATGTAGACTGTAGGTGGCATTACTTCAATCTACCTTGAATATTGGGATTGGAATTGTAATACATTTCATATAGACATGCGTTGTACCTTTCAGCCATATTTTGCGTTTGTCGTGTGTATATGGTGTAGATATGTTAATGGTAGCAGTATATATTGGTCCATATAGAAAATATGCAAACATAGCTAGCATTAAAAATGTAAAATTAACACATTATTAATATATTTTCAAATATATTCCCCAAGTTATATATCTATAATTTTGTAAGCTAACACATCAAGTTGTATGTCTATACCTCGTATTGTGAACCTCTCAATTTGTGTGTTTTTTTCGTGTTAGTCTATTTTTGAAGGTGTGTTCAATCCTTGGAAAACTTTATTTTTCAAGCTATGTGAATTCCTGTGTATGTGTTCATCTCAAGACGCGTATAGACCAAGGACTCGGCGAGGTTTACTTGGAAGTCGCAGTTTCCCAACCGACGTCGTCAACCTTGGCGGCGAGGGAGGTGCGGGCGGTTGACGGGCCGTGAAATGTTCTGGGAGGGTCGACGTGCACAACATCTGTCAGCCAGCCTGCTCTGCTGCACTTGCGGCTCTGCACACCAATCGAACGCTGATACTTGCTGGAGGAGAGTTTGTGATTTCCTCACAAAACTATATATATCTCATAGTTATGCGCACAATTTTGGTAGTGTTTGTTCTGTCTTCTCTACACCCGCCGATTTAGATCAATGAATATGCCACAACACCATCTTTGGCAAATTGGAACAAAAGTAAACATATTCACCATGGACATGGCCTACTTCAGAATATGTGAAATCGGCCGAATCTGCAATAAAAAGGCGTTTATATACAAATTTAAAAACCCTGAATCATTTTTTGATGAATATTTTTGCGTAGAGTGAAAATATTCCGAGTAAATGTGAGAAATAGGTCAAAACTCCAGTTTGAGATTAAATATACCAAGATTAAAAACTCGATCCTTCGTCAGCAAGCTATTGGACCGCATTCTACGTATTGAAGAGTAGAATATTGCTTGGTTTTTATTCGGATTAAAAATAAATGAATAGAGATATAAAGATAAACATATTTATAAATATATATATTGTATTTTAAGAGGAAGAGAGAGAAAGAGATTATATTCACACGCTTAAGCATGTCTAAAATCACCCAATTGTTTAAAATATAAATTAAAAAACCCCGAATTAATTCTGGTTGAATATTTTTGCGTAGAGTGAAATTATTCCTAGCAAATGTAAGAAATAAGTCAAAACTCCAGTTTGAGATGGAATAAACCAAGATCAAAGTTCAGGCCGTCGTCAGAAAGAATTTGGCCGCATTCCACGTATTGAAGAGTAGAATACGAGTTGGTTTTTAGATCGGATCAAAAAATGAAAGACTCACTTTTGATTTTAAAAAAACGCTGAATAATAAAATATATTATATATATTTTTAAAGAATTGCGTGAAATTGTATTCATAAATAGCGGTATTTAATTCAAATTTAATACTAAAACAGGTTTTTAACTCTTTCGTATATTTATTTTATTAAATGTGTATAATTTGGTAAGGGGGTTAAACTTCTAGAACACGAACAGTATTCTAGCTCGTTTCTAACTTAAAAGCCAAATATACGTAAATTGTATTAATTTTTCCACTAAAGGTTAGGTGAAGAGATGACGCTTGAAGAGAATACGAAATCCAAAAATACTATATTTTGATTGAATTATTTAGATATTTTGCGCACAGAAAAGAAAATTGTATTGTTTTGATACATATTTAAACGGGAAATATTATATTTTCGTCCTATATAGGGAAAGGTATGGTTTTCATAATTAAATATGTATAGAGAAACTATATTGTCAAAATAAACACTAATTCATAACATACCAATACACTTTCATGAAAATATTCGCACCCATATACCCTAAATATATTCTATTTGCCTTACCCATATATAAAATGGCTACTAAATCTGTTCTTTTTTAGATATACAAGGAAATTATATATATACAGTTAAACCTGTCTATAGCGCCCCCTCTTGGGACTTACCAAAATAGGGTGCTATAGAGAGGGGGTTCTATAGACAGGCCACTTTTAATGTAAATCGCATCGTACTACGTATTTAAAATCGGGCGCTATAAAGAGGAAGGCGCTATTTAGAGGGGGCGCTATAGACAGGTTTAACTTATATATATTTTTTTGTTGATTTTTATTGTAATTCTAATATTTTCAGGTTGCACTAGGTACGTGGTGTAAGTGTGGTTTCCTATCAATTTATGATGTTTTACGTTCTAGATTACATTTTTGATATCATATCATTAAACAGGTTCCGAAGCAGCTAAACGTATAGGGTTGATAAACCTCTGTATGCATTGTTTTAATTCATTTTTAAAGGGAGAGGTGCCAATTTTAGTACATGAATACCATCACCTTCACCTTTATGTTGTATTTTAGCCTGAAAATCAGCCTTGATATTTCACCGGCGTAAAACCTTTTTGACCATTTCGACCGATTCAATAACTCTTCTCGTAGGATGTTATAAAATCGAAGCCGCATCTGTATCCTTGAGGGGCATCGCATGAACTCATGTATACAGGTTGGAATTTTGTCTGAATTTTCCAAACCTGGTGTTGAGGGTTATTCTTTTTCACCACCACTACGTTTTATACTGAGGTGAAAAGCCAAAATGCAATGTTTTAATGCATTTTTAAAGGGAGAGGTGCTACCTCTGGGACATATATATTCCTCTTATAAAATCTAATGGCTTTGATTGTGGTATCCTAATTTATTGGGAATTTGAGTCGGATTCGCATTATATTTCCTCCTATAATTTCGATTTGACCCTTTTTTGAATGCAACCACTTTCGAAGTGTGAAAGCGATTATAGGTAGAGACAAGGAAGAATGATTACATCACCAAGTAAAATTGCCTACATCCCGCCACTTAGACATAAACGAAAGCTTCTTCTGACCTTCACGGCTCTGACGCTGATTCCGGTCATAAACATTCGCCACACGCCAGCTTTGGTCACTCGGGGTTTATAACTATGACGCTCAAAGGTGGAAAAACCTGGTTTCAAATCATTCAAATCTCACAACGAAAGACATCTCTATCAGAGATAATAATGAATTTATATTAATTAGGGCATCATTTAGAAACACAAAAAAATGATAGGTAGCGGTCGAAATTTATTTGACTAGGTTTTTAGGCGAGTTTTGGTAAAAGAATCAGCGAGGAAGCAGCGAATCCCAAAAACATTTAAAAAGGCTAAGCATTTTTATTGGACACGAAAACAAACACAATATATAGAATTCCATTTTAAACAATATTACCAGACAGGATTATCAGCAATTAGAAGTCGCTATTTGTTCTGTTCGAAATGTCACCCGAGTAGACCTTTACTTTTGTCGTTATTGTTCTGTTAGATGAAGAGATGCTGCACTCTGAGCACATTGAAGAGTAGTATTCATATCGAAATTTCCTATAACGATAGTTTATTTAAACGCCTTCGCCAAGAGTATACCTTCAAATACAGGATATACATACAAGGAGAAAGATATTGTAGCGAAGTATTTTTTATTTTATTTTAATAAAAGAGTATTATTTTTTATGTTTATATTTTGCCACTCTGTAATTTTCCCACATTGCTTATTTTTTGTTTACCATTTATAGTTTGTCCTTGCCTGAAATGAATTGTTGTCTCCTCCTGAAGTTTTTGTCTTCCCTAATTTTCCACATGGCATTTTGGTGGAGATGCCGGGTAAATTAGGGAAGACAAACGGAAGATCGCCGAGAAGAATTTGAAGCCATGAGTGCTGTGATCTACATTTTTAGACACTGGCTCCAGGATTCCACCGCCGTGTCAAGGCCAAGACTTCCTTCCAAGATGACGATGTCCCTATAGTCGATACTACGACAAAACCGCTCTCACGCCGCAAGAAAAAGGACGCAAAGGTACTAGGGACAAAGTTCCAAGACGTCGATGGAATCCTTGGCAGAAACACGTCAGATCCATGTCAGTAACTACAAAATTTGCTAGCTGTGGGTCACAGCTCCCATAAGGAAGGAGCTATGTAGCGAAGTATTTTTTATTTTATTTTAATAACAGAGTATTATTTTATATTTTTATATTTTGCTACTCTGTAATTTTCCCACATTGCTTATCTTTTGTTTACCATTTATAGTTTGTCCTTGCCTGAAATAAATTGTTGTCTCCTCCTGAAGTTTTTGTTCTCCCTAATTTTCCACGTGGCAATATTATAAACAACACAATAGCTGTAACGGCCTAGTGGATTTAACCGTGGAACCTCTGAGAGATTTTTACTTCTGATTAGACAGGCTGCTTAGAGAGCAAGTAGCATTGACATTATACAGTGGTACCTCGACATACGAGTTTAATTCGTTCCGCAACCTTGCTCGTATCTCGAATTACTCGTATCTCGAAGCAAATTTCCTCATACAAAACAATTGAACTACCATTAATCCGTTCCAACCTCCAAAATGTAACCCCAGTTATTTTTGTTACGTGGTTTTAAATAATAAAAACGTATTTATAAATATCAAATATTTATTGCACAAAAACAAAAAAGAGAATGTAAAGAAATATATTAGATATCCTCACTGGTCTTTGCCTTTTTCGCTACATTTTTCTCGCTTTCACCTGTAGGCCGTTTAGAAAAAAACATGTCCAAGGAGGTTTGTTTCTTCCTCCCTCTCAGAATATTCCGGAAATGAGTTTTAAAAGCACACAAAAATATAATAAACTTGAATTTGTTTATTCAAGTCTCAAAAAACAAAGCTTTGCATATAGAACAAATAATAATGAAGAAGAAGAAAGAAACATCTAAGGAAAAGCAAAAACAAAACAAAAGTACTGGTCAAAAAGAAACATTTAAAATCACAGATTAATATCTTCAACACTACCGAACCGAACTCGTATCTCGAATTTCGCTCGTAACTAAAAGCAAAAAAATCACTTGCTCGTCGGCTCGTATCTCGAAAAACTCGTATGTTGGGGCGCTCGTATGTCGAGGTACCACTGTATTTATTCCTAACAGACCTATCTGAACTTTACATGATCAAAGTGGCTCAACGCATACTCTCTCACAAAGAGGCACACACCTTCTAAATTGACTTAGTAACATACATTGTCGATTGTATACTTGCATTGTCGATTATCCTCTATATACTTACATTGTCGACAGACCTTTATTTACTTACATTGTCGACAGTCCTTCATACACTTTAATTGTCTATGAACATATGTAAACTTACATTGACGAAGGACCTTTGTATAATTACATTGTCGACAGACCTTTATATACTTACATTGTCGACAGACCTTTATATAATTACAATGTCGACAGACCTTTATATACTTACATTGTCGACAGTCCTTAATACACTTGAATTGTCTATGAACATATGTAAACTTATATTTTTGACAAACCTTTATATACTTACATTGTTGACAGACCTTTGTATAATCACATTGTCGACAGACCTTTGTATACTTACATTGTCGACAGACCTTTATATACTTACATTGTCGACAGACCTTTGTGTAATTATATTGTTGACAGATCTTTTTATACCTACATTGTCAACAGATCTTTGTATAATTACATTGTCGACAGACCTTTATATACTTACATTGTCGACAGTCCTTCATGCACTTGAATTGTCTATGAACATATGTAAGCTTACATTGTCGACAGACCTTTGTATAATTACATTGTCGACAGACCTTTGTATAATTATATTGTTGACAGATATTTGTGTAATTACATTGTCGACAGACCTTTGTATACTTACATTGTCGACAGATATTTTTATACTTACATTGTCGAAAGACCTTTGTATAATTACATTGTCGACAGACCTTTGTATACTTACATTGTCGACAGACCTTTGTATACTTACATTGTCGATGAACATCTGTATACTTACATTGTCGATGAACCTCTGTATAATTTCATTCTAAACGGAATCGTGTATCTACATCATCGACGAACCTATATACATCTGAATATTGATCATTTTTAACACTAAACTCTCACCCGTCTCTACCAGACTTATAAATACCTACTATAAAATGACATCATAATGTGACCTATTTATACTTAGACAGTCACAAGTATACAAAATTATCAACAAAAACTCACATGCGGTTTGTAATTTCTCAACTATGTCAGAAATACCTTTTATTATTAGTTCAAGGCAATATGGTCTATTTGGAATATTGTTCATTAAAAATATATCGGAAAATTTTATCACTTTCATGCCTATGGAATATTACGATAGATTTTCTTTGTTTTTGTTAATGTCTTTCCGCTGTGGCAACATTCATGTTTCAATGCCTGAGGTAAATATGGTTATGCCGAGTGTAGGGGAAGGGTGAAACAATTAGGAGGGTCGCAGCAGGAAGTGCCGAAGTAGCCTTGCAGCGGTCCGGAAACATCCTTGGATGCCGCCGCCGCAGCTGGCTCCACCGCCACCTTGGTTGGCTTCATAATCTCCCTCCTCCCTTTGTGACCACACAGGCAAATCTTTCAACAGCCACTCAAAAAAAGATTAGAATTTGAAAAGTTTTTTTAAAGTTAATTCTATAAATACATTAGGTTTTTTTTCAATATCGATATGTTTATGTAATCACCTATGTGGTTCGCTGTTCAATAAATCAATTGTAGATTGATCCACAAAGGTGTTTCCCTCTAGTCAATAACGCATAGCAACGAACACATTTTTTATTATAAATTTGTTCATTTTGTAACAAAAATCTTCACTTATGATGCTCTAGTAATAATAAAAAGAAACATAGTTATATCTAAATGACTGGCGAATTAGCCAAAATATTTTTTTATGAGTCATGAGTCGTGTTTCGGACTCAAGGCGTCTAATCATCCGCTTTACCTAATGAGACCGATTTAATGAGAGCCAGTAATTTGGAGGAAAACATTGGAGGGAACCAGCTACTAGATGGTTCGACAAGTATTTTATCCTTATACGAAAGCCCGATGATAGTTTCTCACCTCAGAATCGGTACGGAGCTCAACCAGAGCTTCCTCTGGCTTCGTCATGCCCAGGCATAGGTAATCATCTTTCACATTCTGAAACACGTACTCTGGCTAAGTCCTTTTGAAATCAGAGTAGGACGGACCGTTTGTAAGTACCGCCCACAAAACAAAAATATATCAACTCGGGGAGCATTTAGGCTTCCCCTTACATTCATTACCCTCTAGGGTCTGAACAAGTCCATGCAACATGCAAACGCCTTGTACTACTTGTTCCGTGTTTCAAGACGGGCCAGGTGGCAACTAACCTACTCGCTGCCAACTCCAAGCGAACCCCATAAAGCAGGTTTCGTTGATTTCGTTCGGTTCCCCATATTATGTCATCAAAACAGACCTCCAATGATTCGCTCAGGGGGCTGCTTCCCTCGGGTGAAAGGAGCGATTAGAATTATCCGAGATCGAGAAGATCGTAGTTATTAACGTTGTCTGGAACACCGCCGATTCTTAAGGAAGAACGGCTACCTTTCGGGAGCATCCACACAATAGCCTAACCTCAACTAGTTGCGACGGCCCGTTGGACGAGGTTGCGTTTACAAGAGTGTCCGACGGTTGAGCATTCCCTAGCCGCCCAACCCCCCGAACCACGATGGAGAGAATCGGACCAAAAATCGCCCTAAGTGCACCATCGTCTTAGGTAATTCAAGGTCCCATCCATTTTACTCTGGACGGTTTCATTTGCTATTGAATTCTTACTTAATTTTTTCCCCCATTTTCCCTCATTGTCCTTGTTTGCTATTTAGCCTTATCTGGCTTTAATCTTGTAAAAATCGAAAGTTTCAAATTTAATTTAGGTGTGTGTGTGTGTGTGTGGTGTGTGTGTATACGAAAACGTATTTATCGTTATAATCAGAAACAAGCGAGATAAAAGAGTGTAAAAAGCTTTCAATTCAAAAGAAGATCACTTGCATCAACTTTTAGTGAGAGAATTATTTTCGTTGTGTAATTTAAAGTAATTTCCATAACATGTGAGATTTTCATTACATAAAACACCTTAGAATCCCACACTCTATTTTAATTGACATCTCTGCGCCACTAAAATCGACGGGAGTTTTTAAATAGGTTAATGGCATTCATGCCAACACAACGAAGGTCATTTTAAAATGTCCATTGTTTGTCATTCGGTTGGTGACCCTGGTTAAAGAACTACCTTGATTTCTTGTGCATTGGCTCTTCTCTCTCCATTAATGACAATTTTATTCATTATTTACTTTTATTTCTAATGTACTTTATTCTGTCACGTGTTGAATATTGTGTCATGTTCAAATATTTGCAATTTCCCAAATGTCCCCGTTGATGAACTTGTATTATTTTATGATATCCGAAATTTATTCACACTTGTTTATCTCGTGTGTCTTTAATAAGGGTCATTGTGTATCAAATATCTTTCAGGGTTATTGTCAGAAACCCAATATACATACATAATACATATATACATTAGGTACAAATTCATCAGGTTTTATCCTTTAATTTATTTGTTTTTCCTTTTTTTTTTTCTTACGTTTTCGCTCTCACTTGTTTACGTTTCCAATAGGGTTCGGTCAATAAATAATACATAATCGATAATAACTTTTTTGACAAACTATAAAACTGGACTCTGTGAATAATAAATCACAGCAGAACCATTCGATATATTCAACTTATTTCTGTACACATTTGATCCAGCGTAGTTGCCAACTTGCAAAAGCACTTTGGTAAAACGCCTTATCCAACTCTCGGAACCACCCTCTAACAGCTTGGAGTGGAATTGCATAAAATGTTTTACTACGTAAAAACTATTTTATCTTCTGAAAGGTCTGAGGGTGCCAGGTCAGGGCTGTACGCAGGGTGAGGCACCAAAGTCCACCTATACCCTGTAATCTTCGCCAAAGTCAGGTGCGCCGTGTGAGGTCTCGCATTATCCTGATGAAATTTGATTTGGGGGGGTTTAAAGTAGGGTCTTTTTGTTTAGATTAATGTTTTTAGCTTTTCTACAATGCCTTTTATTTTTTATAGAAAAAAAATTAAAAGTATCCAATGATATCAGCTCTTCTTTGTCCCAAAAGACAGAGTTCATCTTTGTTATTGGTTCTGTTTAACACTGATTTTTCTACAATATAAGTTACACTCAACTTTAAGATCTCTCTGTGGCAACACAAGTTATATTATAAAACAACACAATATTCTTCTGTTATAATAAATTTAAACTATTTTGACGCGCGTATATGATTCTCTTTAAAATCAAACAATTTTATATACTGCCCTTACTGCAATGATAAAGTGCAGTAAGGGCAGTAGAAAATTGTTTTATGCTGAAAATAATCACATGCGCAAAATAAGTTTACATTTATAACAATACCCTTCATCCGCCAATATTATTCAAGATCAGAGAAAATCTCGAATTTCCTCAAAATCAAGATATTTAACCAGAAGATTGGGAAGTGCAATATTTGCGAAAGGGGATTTATATATGAAATGTGTATCTCCATTTTAAAAAGCGAATCATCATTGTTACGTAGATTTTAAAAGTCTATCAAGAAGATTTATATGGAATAGGGCACTCAAGACCATTTAATGTTCGGCTGAAAATAAATCTTATATGTCATTATGAATTCTCCAAGAAAATGACAATGGTCAACGAAGTTATTTTGTAGTAAACCATCCTAAAACCCAAAAAATAACAAGTAGCTTTGTAGAATAATTAAGTTCGAATATTAATGAATTCGCACATTACCACGGGCATCTAATTTCGTATCTATTGACGCCAGTTAGAAATGGATCAATTCCACCACGCGATATAATGGAAGTTTGTGCTCGAAGCAATATTGTAATAAGAGCAAATAACATTAATCAAAATTATAGGGATGGTAATGTTGTATATATTACATATGAGATTTTCATAGTAGTCTCAGCGTTGTTTTTTTTTTCGCTCTATTACTTTTCGCATCCAACAAAAGTTAATGCACAAAGACTCGTTTTCCGAAAAAAGGTTGTGTATGTGTGGCAGTAGTAAGTATATTTGCTAGAATACAAAATGATAATACGCTAGCAATAGAAGCAAACATCTTTGGAATATAAAGTAACTTCTATTACATTTACGAAGTAAATACCTAGCGCTAACTAAAAGATATAAATATAATTTATTTGTGAGATTTACTATCACAGCCAAAGTTTATTGAGGAGAGGGATCGCATATAACCTATAATTTTGTAAATTCTAATTTTTACTTCACATTAATTTTTTTTTCTATACATATTAACATAAAACCTCTAATAAAAGTAACGTTATACAACTTGTGATCAATAATTTCCAGGAATAATACTGGATCACGTAAAATATTTAAAATAACGAAATAATTTTATAATGACCTTATAGATAAAACATTTATCAACACGTACAAAAAAAATGATCACACAGACCTACGCGGTCACGTTTTTCGAATTTATAAGCCAGAGTATATTAGAACATTTTCTAACTTAAGTATGGACTGTATTGAAAAGCAGCGAGTCTGCATAGAGTTTTGCTTTGATTTAGGGAAATTAGCTTCCAAATCATTCCAAATTTTGAAGCAGGCTTTTAAAGAAGATGCCCTATCACAATCGAGGACATTTGAAGGGTTTGCACGATTTAAAGCTGGTCGAACAAGCGTCAAGGATGATCTACACACTGGCAGACCTTTATCAATAATAAACCCCGAAAATGAACTCAAAAACAAGTCATTGATCAAAGAAAACCCAAGAATCAGAGAGCTATCAGAAGACTTGGATTTCTCTTTTGGAACATGCCAAACCATCATAAAGAATGATCTGCTTCTTAAACGATCCCCGGCTAAATTTGTCCCACATCTCTTAACGAATGAACAGAAAGAGCATCGCAAAGAAACGTGCAAAAACATGGTCGAAATGTTTAATTCTGATCCCATTGTCTCAAAAATGTTATCACGGGAGATGAAACATGGATGCACGGATATGATCCTGAGAATAAGAGGCAATCACGCCAGTGGCTAGAGCCTGGAGAACCAAGATTCAAGAAAGCAATGATGATCAAATCGAAGCTTAAGTGTCTTCTTATCACTTTCTTTGATGTGAAGGGATTGGTACACTATGAATTCGTGCCCGAGGGTCAGACCATTAATCAACATTACTATCTTGATGTATTGCGACGTTTAAGGGAGGCTGTGCGTCAGAAACGACCCGAAAAATGGCATTAGAAAAATTTGCTCTTGCATCATGACAACGCACGGCCACATACGGCCGTCACTGTACAACTCTATTTGGCTAATCACGGAAACAAATTTATTTAGGTGTGGGAAGAGATGGAAGTCTTGAGAGTGCCAAATTAGAAGAATAGGAGGGATCGCCGAGTAAATAGTACCTCAAATATCGCAGTTTTTTAATAGCTAACACACGTTTGTGAGCAGATGCGGTGTCTTGGTGAAAGATGAATTTTTCCTTTTCGAGCCAGGCCTTTTTCGCTAATTTTGACATTCAGCTGGTCAATGTTCACCTGTAATAGTTCTGCCCTTTTTAAGTAATCAATTAACACGATCCATTTGGCACCCCAAAGCACACTAGCCATGACCTTTCCGGTAGATGCGATTTGTCAACTTCGGATGAACTTCTTTAGGGTTCAATCGAAACAAAGTGAAGAATTTAATAACTACACAATATTCAAGTTTATCCATTTTAAAGAAACATGCGCAAGACATATACTGCGGAGACTCTTTCACACAAACTGCCTTAGCGAACAAATTGAAACTTGTCTTACAAACTACTGAAATGCACGCGCAGGGAGGAAACGTAATCTTTTGCTGATTGGAATGTCATCCCTGATTCTCTCTCTCTCTCTCTCAGGCCGATAACTCTTCACTTTAACCTCGTACAACAATATTGCCATATCATTTATTGATATATTTTAAAGATAGAGTGCATAAGAAATTGGGGTAATCCAAATAGAAAAAAAACAGTTGTTTTAAAATACATTTTAAACACTAAATAGAAGAAAGATAAAAAAGACGTATGCTGTAATTATGTATAAATGGTTATGAAAGTAGACAAGGCGCAGACGCTACTACCGCCACGCCGAGTGTGGACATGAATGAACGGTAGATAAAATGTCGTTATCGCAGATAATGGCTGAAATTGCGACCTTTCTCCCAAATGTTGTGCGATTATTGAATGGGCCGTTTTTTGAAGTAGACGGAGCAACTTAACCACCGGGTTTGGGCGGCCAATCAAACACGGCGCTTTTTTGCCGCGTACCGCAGGGAAATACGCCCGCGCGCCAGGAAAGAACAATGGCACAGCTACCTTGGAGACAACAAAGTACAACTTGGTTGAAATTTCCCGAAGCCAAGGTCTTCTTCTTGGACGGATGTCGCGATTTTGGACATATGCCATCTGTCGCCGACTTCCTCCTGAATGGGGATGCAACGCTAGTCGTCTGACGTGAATTATTTGAAAGCAAATTTTATTTTTCCGCATTCTCATTATTTATTTATCGGAAATTCGTCGTTGAATGCATTAGGAGCAAGATATATATATGCACAAATGATGCCCTTATGCTAGCAAATACATATTGAGTTTTTATTCTGAAGTAATACGAAATATATGCAGATAAGCCTTACATATATACTAAATTCTGTTTTTGATAACTCAATTAGCATTACGAACCTTCTCGCCAACCGTTTCAAAGCAATACACAGGAAATAGAGATCCAGCAACACACACACACAATCTATATGGACATCAATATTGGTTAATAATTGGGAAGTGTTGGGACCACACATTCTATTTTCAAATCATTTAAAAACCTCTGAAAAGCTTTATTGTTATATAGAGGAATCTAGTTTTTTTTTTTTTTTGAGAGAGAGAGAGAATTAAAAAAGAGAGTAATATACGTGTATATAAAAAAGATACACAAGAGAGGATAGAAACATATGTAATATATTAAGAAAAAGACATATATGTAATATAGTCTCGATATGATAAATTATTTTTATATAAAAATATTCGCTTGATTAAAAAGGGGTTAATTAACGCATACACATATTATATATATATATATATATATATATATATATATATAATTCTATATGTCCGTGAGAAAAGGGCTCAGATTATTTATATAACAGCTCTCTCTATCTCTCTCAATCGTTAAAATAAAGATTGGAAAACCTTGACGGTGTCTTTAGATTAACAGATCCCGCATTGCTAGAGAAGAGCATGTATAAGCTACATGCCCGTGATTTGTTCGTGACACATTGACATTTTTATATTCAAAGAAACGTAGTCAAAAACATAAAAACTCGACTTTGAAATTCATTGAATATTTATTGTAGAATTCGGCGTTGACGGAGCTGGCAATGTTGTTCGTGGAGTGTTCCCATTTTTTCACTGTTGATGGCTGGCGCTCGAGGATTTCAATTACATTTCAATAAATATTCCAATAAGATAACGATTTTCGGCATTGTTTTATTTAGTCTTAAATAAATTGAAATTCTATTGATTCCCACTTTTTATATTTCAAAATTATGAAAATAAAAATAAATCAAATTAATATTTTCTCTTTTTTTGTATTTTTGAGATTATTATATTTCATGTGAACTGATTTAGGCCATTTGTTATCAATAAATAAAGCTAAAATTATATTTAATCTTTATATAAATATTATTTATATAAAATAAAATATAAATACTATATTATATGTAAAATATATTCGTATTTACATTGATAAAAGGTTTAAACGTTAGTTAAGATATTTGAAGGTAAAAATCGAATGTGTAATGCAATTGTAGTTAAAATAATAACTGGTTTGTTGTCAATATTATTTAGTTTTTTAAAAACGGTTGAATAACTTTACTTTTGTATATAAAGGATATTTTGAGTATATATATTAAATTTTGTCTTTATATATATGAAGCATCTAAAAAGCACATGTGCTCGTGGTCAGGAGATGCCTTCTTTATTTTTAATATCAACACCTGACCCACTTATCTTTTATTTTTTTCTATTGTTTTTTCATATATGTCTCAATAAAAATACCATTTATATTAAAGCCACTGAGCATGGGATAAATGAATATTTCGATAAGAATATTTGGAAATTAGAGGAGGGAAATAAATTACTAACAACACTATATATATATAAATGTAATTATGAAATATTGTTTATTAAAAAAATAAATAAGGTTATTAATTATATACTTATATATATTTAAATATATATATTATAATCATTTATTTATTTATTTCAATTTAAAGCGCTATGTCCCCCTAGGGACACTTGCACTGTCAAAATATATTTTATTTTACCAATATTTCAGTTGGCTGAACGCCAACCTTTTTCTAGGTATTATAACATATTAATGTGTCAACAACAGACCCAGCGTCACATAACATCAATAGAATTAAGTCTTAAAAATCAAGTTTGAAAAAGTTCAAAAATTTGTTGTTGACACACATTAATATGTTATTATATAATAATTTGCAAAAATATATAACAGCCAACTGAAATATTGGTAAAATAAATGATATTTTGATCCAATATATGCCTTTTTTTTGGAAGATTTATTTATGGATTGCTCTATTTTCAATATATATATATAATACCAAATTTTAAAAATACAGATATTATATACAACAACATTCAGGATAAACACTCAAGACTCTTTTTAGAAAATTGGACCTCAATGAAAGATACCAACAGTATTAATAGAAAAATTGACTTCCCTCCGTTATATTTACAGTTCAAATCGATTTAAAATTATTTTATTATACTTATTATGAATCATGTATATATAGTCTATTATTATTGATATTTGTGTGTATATATTTTATATTTTAGCCCCAGAGTTGTAAATATTTTATATATCGTCGCGTGAAGGCATCACGTGATCATCCAAAGCAGTTTAAAACAAGAAACGCCTTGATGAAGTTAGGCGTACAGCCTATTGAAATATTGGCATTTTATATTAAATAAAATTTTTGTTTATTTTAGATCCAAAATATGCCATTTAATTAATACATATTTATATAAATTTATATACAAAATATAATTGAGGGTTATCATATAAACCAATTTACAATTTACAAGTGTAAAACCTGAAAAAGCTAACACGATAAAGTTTTTGTTAAATTGTTTTTTTTTGTTGTTTTGATTATCCCTAGTACACGTGGTACAGGTCATGGTAATCATGGTGGTTAGAAATAGGCGACTGCTTTTACTGCATGTGCACCACATGTCTACACATGTGAAAAACGGGGATTTAATTTTAATGCACTCGAGTCAGTATGTCTTATATATATGTAATGATAAATCGAAGTTTTTTCAAGGTAACCTTGACGGAGCCAATTAATCAAAACTATTGTTAAATTGAAATATATTTTAATAGAGTTCACCACGGAACTAATTTATGTAAACTATTTATAATGCCTCCAGAATGTTAATATAATCCGAAACACACACACTCTGTCTAAGCAACGTCGTTCGAGCAATATTAATTTTAAACCTATATCCTCAATGGATTCATTATTATATGAGTGAACCTGTCGTTTAACTTTAATTTTTTTTTCAAATTTTAATGACGAAATTTATATTACAAATGTATTTAGATCGAGCTTTATTTCATCAATTTTCGATAGAGGACAAATATATGTAAACTATCTCGTTAAACTGAGATTAATTTCTCAAAATTTATTTACATAAAACGGATCAATATGTATATACATACACACTCATGAATAAAACTTAAGGAAGTTGCACTTTTTAGCACGTATATCGGGATTCAGATAATATCTCTGAAATATATTTGATACACGATGACCTTAATTGAATACACACGAGATAACAAAGTGTGAACAACATTGGAAACAAATGTGATCAAAGGTGTAGTTTCGATTAATTTCTCGACAGATTTTAATTGCTTTATAGAGCATTGAATCGAGATATATTGCAAGGTATTTCGACTCAAGTAATGTAATGCAAAACATGCATTTGATTAGGATTACATCAAAGGTATCCTCCAATCGGGCAAGATATATAACGGTTTTTCTTCATTTTGGTGAAACGCCAATATTTTGAATCCTTGCCTTTTAAAAGGTTTTTACGCGTTTTTAGGTATGAGGAATATATAAGAAACCTGATTAAGAACATAATACCATATAAAAATATTGAAAGTATCCACGAGTTATATTTTCTTGATGAAGTTGAAAAAGAAAACTCTTTCAGCGAGAGGCAATTCCAGTTCCAAGAGGCGCATGTCGTCGCCGCCCGGGGTCATCGACCCTCAGGCCGCCATGAGGTGGCTCTGCTCTTTTAGGTCTCTGGATTCTGATCAAGAGCAGATATAACTATAGCAGTAATACAGAACTTGTAAAATACGCATACACACGTGCAATAAAACCTCCCATATGAACGACTATTACAATAAACAACCATTTCACTATCTGAAAACCTACCTAAACATAATTATATCAAAAATCTCATCACCCGAACTAATTCAAACTCCAATGAGAATCCGCCTCCAGGAGAGACCAAAGATATCCAAGTTTTAGGCTATTTTTAGAGGTTCATGTTATGTATTTTTTTAAATTCATATTATAAAAGGGATAATTATCATTTTTTTAATAAAAATAGCGGTATAGCTTTTAATCTACAATATTTATCATCTACACAATAGAAATATTAGATACTATTAAAATTATTGTGCCGTTTGGCAAGGTAACGCTGGATAGGATGATGTTGCAGCCAACCATTCTACATGAAGAATACTAGCTTACAATCAACGTCGATAGATGGCAGTATACTCAGGGAATATTTACTTCTTATCTTACGTCATATAACACACAAACATTGTAGAATGACGTGTGAAATATATTTATGTACCAATAAAGATGTCATCAATTTCATGCTACATGAATTATGTAACAATTCTTTTATTTAACTTCATATTTCTCCTTTAGTGCCTCGAGATTGCAAATCGGTCCGAGGAAGAACGTGTGACCGAAAGATTGTCCTATCATTACTTAATGAAAGGAACACATTGCTGATAGCTTTATTCGCGATATGATATATATACCTTTTTTTCACACATATAAATATACATTTTATTTTTTAAATATATAATATCATTATTTGTGTGTGCTAGTGGTCTTTCACGATTGACCCAATTTTTCCTAGTTATATGCTGAACCAAAATTGTTGGAAAAATCGTGAGCTTCCCTGCTGGAATTGCTAGTACAAAGTTCTAACCCGTAGTCTTCATTCACACAGGAACTGACCTGTCCTGTTAGATAAGTCACAGTAGAATTGAGTATCTATCAACTATTAATATATTCATAACAAAATCATCTACTGAAGCTTACTGGAATGAATACTCGAAAATCATACACTTTGGTTAGTAGCCCGTAAAACTTTTTTCTATCTTACTTGAGATAAAATCAATGTGTGAGGTGTAATAATATACTATTATCTCTCTTTTTTATTTCCATTCTTGTTCTTCCTTATAAAGATGTTGATATAATTATTCAGAAAAAAAAAAACTTGCGTCACGAAGTAAACAACTTACAAATATTTTACAAACATTTTGATCTTAGCCAAAGGGCCGAGAAGCAATTACAAAGGGAATCAAACCTACTTATATCACAGAAAACTAATTCCTTAAACAGTGTTCTTATTCAATATACAGTTTCTACTCTTGAGCAGGCCTTGGTCTTTATTGGCGGCATGCTTCAGCTTTTATTTTATTTCTTCGTAGTTTTGCATTCAGTTAAGCAGTTCAATTATTTTTCCACCTTTCCCTTTCTATTGATTTTACCTTCTAGAAAATTCTTTATCAATCCATTGCCTCTTAATATATTCCCCATCCAATTCCTTTGTCTTTTTTGGATGACCTTCAGCAGGTCTCGTCCCTTGCTCAATCTTCTCAAACCTTCACATCCTTGATTTTCCATTCTAGCTTATTATTTCTGATATGTGATCCGCGATTTAATAATTTAACTATCAAATAATAAAATTTCAATGCTGATTTCATTAGTATCACAAGCTTAAACGCATAACTTAAGAAAATTTAGCATAACCGCTTCTTGCCTGCAAATCTTGTGAAATTCTAAAGGCCATGGCAGGCTCTCAGAGCTTCAATATTTACCTAAGGGATATTCTGACTCGTTAATATTAGTTGTTCTAAGATTTTGGAGATTCCGGCATGCTGTTTAGCGATCCATTGATTTAAGGCATTTTGATAGACGATATATAGATCTGGGGATCAACAAGAAAAGAAGGGCTGCATTATAAAGATATGCAAAGATTCGCGGGTCATGTTTTGTTGAATATTATCCTATAGGCATTTGTTCTCTGGGTGTTCCCGAGTGAATGGAATAACATTGGATTGTGTATGTCGGATTTCTCTTATATGTATTTATAGTTTGCTTTTATTATCAGTTCCTCCCCCCCCTCCCCTATTATATGAAGTAAAGGCCATGATAATCATTGTGAGCATAATTTTTCGACTGCTTTTATTTCAAGTGCAGCGCATGTCTGCACATGCGGAAAGCAATTCGACTTTTGAACTTACAAGTGTACCAGAGCCCTGTTTTGTTTACTAGCACTCGCTAGTGGGATTGGATGTGTATTTATTATTATTAAGATATCCAAGAATAATAGCAAGAGGTGGTCCCAAATATGCCATCCTAAGCCTAGAAGCTTGTTCCATGTGGCACTTCACATTAAGTCTCGCTGGTCTCATTTCCCTTATATTCCCCATGGCATATATATATAAGGTAATTATAATATCACGTTTCTTATTCATGTTTTTTATGTATGCCGAAACCGCCGGAAGGGTTCATCATCGATGAGTCAAGCCCTCTCAATAAATATTTTGTATACCCTCTGTTAGTAGTTTTGTATAAATTGATATTTTAAATACAACAAAAAATCTTTAATGATTTTATAATTTGATAGTTTCACACATACACTCATGGACAATATTTAAGGAAGTTGTACTTTTATAGCATGTGTGTATATATGGATTTAGAGAATAACTACGAAAGATACTTGATAAACAGTGACCTTTATTGAAGACACACGAGAAAACCACAGGTGAACAAAATTGCCTCTGTCGCCTTCAAAAAATTGACTTTCCACTTCCTAAGTTTTGTCCATGAGTGTGTATATGTTATATTGAAATATTATTTTATTTAAAATTATATATCATCGATTCAAATACTCTTTTAAATCGACCGCCAGAGGTCGCGCTTTTTCCTTTATATAACCCGTTGTTGTTGTTTCCCGCTGGCCGGCTCAAAACTTTTGTACATTATGCAAATAATCTTTTGGTTTTCCTTGTTCTATTCGCCTTAAGCCAGGCATTACTTTTACCAAATTATGTTTTATATATATTCCTTAGCTTAAATAGAGAAATCTCTGATCAAAACCATTTTATTATTCCCACAACTGCAGAACATTATCGTAATATACTCATGGATACCAAAATCAAGCAACAGCTAATAATTCTATATAAATAATGATCAAAAATCAACAGAAATCTCCTTCTTAAATATAATATAAATTTTTCTATTATACTCATTTTTCTTTTTATAACATATATAATTCTAATATATTTATATATTCTCACATTTTGCTATTTGAAAATTTAAAAAATCATGAGACGAAAACAATAAAAACATCTCAATTTATAGTAAAGAGTGGTTTTAATCACAAAAGACACTTTCCTCTCTAAAGCAATAACGATCTTTTAATGATTCCTATTAGAGAAATGTCTCGGGGTGATTGTCACACATTAAAAAAGTACAAAATATCTCCTATTTAAATATATAGAAACTGCGATATACCTTTATAAAGGTTTTTAGATATTTTTATATCCCCTATTTAAAAGAGTATAATCAACATAAAATTATTCACTTTGTCTCCTCTCTAATTGTAAATACGCTGCTGTATCACCTTATAAGCATAAATAAATAACATAAAATTTATAGACAAAATTATCTGTGGCTTTTATTCAACGTCTATTCGATTTACAATATCATTATTTATTCTCGAAATTATCTCTTTGATTATGTCTATTTGATTTGTGATCAAATATATTAAGAGCTCTTTCTGAGTAAAATCTTTGTCTTATTCAATAATACCAATTTATTTTTCAGCATTTACCTCCTTAAAATGTTTATATTCAAATATTTAAGTGTATGTATATCTTTTATATCGATAAACACAAATAGTACAAATATCTAAAGATATTAAAGGTCAAAGACTCTTCCAGTAAGATATGTCAAGTAAGAAATTTCAGAAGATGAGTTTCTTTTAATTGTAAAACATGTTTTACAATTAAAAGAAACTCATCTTCTGAAACTTCTTACTTGACATATCTAAAGATATTGTTGAAGTGAAGGTGAGCAATATGTGGGATCAAAGCCGCTAACGTTCTAACAAGTATAGAATATGATGAAATAGTACAAATGTGAAATTGTACAGGGATAAGGTAAATAAATTAAGGAAAAGGATATACCTTTTTCTTTAATATAGAATATGTTGTATAAATATAGACAAATAGGAAGTAAGGTAACGGATAAATTTGAACAAGAAGATGAGTTATAGATTTAAATCAAACCAAGTAGAAAGAGCGGGGCAAGTGATAAATCAGAACAAGTAGCAAGGCGGCGACATGAATCAGAAACAAGTAGGGTCGGAGATATAAATCCGGACTTAAAAAGGAAACGACAAAAACAAGTAAATAAAGAATGACGTAAATAAGAACGAAGTGAATTAATGACGACGTAAATAAAAGGCCACTACACATCGCGATGAGATTAGGTTATAAAAGTAAAGTGCAGAAATCAAGCTACCAGACTTTCTTTGTTAGCTTTGCTCCAGGAAGAAGTGTCCGCGGCCGGATGATGAAAGGAGCAGTCTGGGATGTGTAATTTGGAGCTCCGAATGTCGCCCCGTAATGAGCACCTTCGCCCTGCCCGCCGTGTCACTCCCGCCGCTCCTTGGCGCCAAAAGAGTTGGCCGTCTGCGGCAAGGAGATTGGAAAGTCATAACGCAGGAAATCACAAATTGAACTACTTGCGTGCAGTATTAACTCTTTACCTCCTTCTGTGGGGGCTTCCTTTGTCTTCCTCAATTCCTTTTTAGAGCTGCAGTCTCTTCATCTATCAAAATCTTTCTTCGCATTCTGACAAAACCAATCTGTTTCTTCAATTAATTGTGTAAGTAAGATACTTATGAACCAATGACGGAAGCGGAAATATTCTATAAACTCTGACTTCCACTGGTTTAAAACCGAACATTTTACTCGGTGATTAAAATGGAGATCTCAAAATTGTTGTAGTAATAGTTCCCATATAGAAAAGTCTATTACCTTCTCTTTAAGAGCCAGACCACATTTTTTTAATTAAACGCTTAATCTAAATTACATATGGTCTATTTGGTTTTACATTCTTTGATTTAAACTAAGGTGTATGGTCAAGGAACAAACTTTCTAAAATATAAAATGTTATATTATTTATTATATTATATACAAAATAATTTTTAGGAAGATAGAAATAATATGTGATCTTTGTGCTTATGAATGATAAAGGTAGCGCAAATTTCCTATCACTAATTTAATGGAAAAATCTTACTTGAAATTTGAGTATGCTCAAAGAGCTCCTTAGGTTTCATGGTGTCCCAAGCGCTGTATTGGTCTGTCGTAATGTACAGAAGTGTAGTCTTAAATCCGCTATATATATAAGAACCTATGTCTTCTATTCACACTTCATTTTAGTAGTAGATATGCTTATATAAATCAATTATATTGAATCACCCACAAAGACTCTACTCGCACATTATTGTACGTGTTCTTTATATGATTCAGCTATATGGGATCACTCAAAGACTCTACTCGCACATTATTGTGCGTGTGTTTTCAATGCTTCTGCTATTTGAGATTTGAAAAATTTGGGGCAATTGCTAGATATACTATGCTGACACAAAATTAAATAAATGAATTACCGAAAGTTTTTAAAAAATAAATAATTAATGAATATAAAAGTTGTTTTCAAAAACGTGCGGTAAGTAATTTATTTAATTTTAGATGGAATTAATCAAAGGTGCTCTAATCACACATTATTGTGCGTGTGCTTTATATGATTCAGCTATATGGGATTTTTAAATGCTGCACATTATTGTGGGTATGCCTATATAGTTCAACTATATGGGGACCTTCAAAGGTTCTACTTATATATTATAGTGCGTGTGCCTATTTATTCCAACTATGTTGGGTCACGCTTAGACTATTCTCACATTAAAGTGTGTGCCGTTGTATTTGCGTAAATTTTATGACACATTAATCGTAAATCGAGAATTTTTTTTTTTTTCTGATTAATTGAGAGAGATTATAAATAAAGAAAGAGTGCTATATAAATAAAGAAGTGTCAGTTCTTTGGCCCTATTAGCGATGCAAGAGCACAATGATGATTATTATTTTACATATATCAATCTATATTTGTCATGTCATGATATTGCTCTCAGCGATCAGAGAGCAATTGGATTTTTTTTTTAATAATTATTTATTATATATAATTTTTTAGGCAAAAAACTTTATCTCATGCCCGATAATCCAAATACCTTAAGCACGTGATTTTAAAAATATTTTATTGTGTGTGTTTGTGAAAATTAAGAATGTTTTCATTAAAATATATGTGCTTGCCTATAATAAAGTGTATATTGAATCTGGTTTCTAGAGAAAAGACTAACAGAAACAATAAAGAAATATAAATACAACAGAAACTTCCTTGAGACCACCCTAATATATGGATACTCCGGGTCTCTAATGTAGATGATCGTTTATCGGAGGATGGTTTTGATGAGAACAAGTCATTTTCGGTTCTAAATATCTGTCACTCTGGACAGTATTTTTTATCGGAGGGTGTCTTAGATCAAGATAAGTCATTTTTGGTTTTCAAACAGCTCGCCTGAGGAGATAATCGTTTATCGAAGGATGGCTTATATCAGGACATGTCCCTTTTTAAAATAGTCACTCAGGGAGCTTCCTACCTTTTAGATTAAATCGTTCATGGGAGTATTTAATTCGATTAGAACTGAAGATTGCAATTGAAATTGAGAAACATTGTTAAAAATAGCAGGAGACCATTAATACTCTGGGCTTTCTCAACATGTAAAGGTTTAATGTGTCAGATAAGACGTCCCCAGATCAAGACTTGAAATGCTTTCCGGTCTAAAAGGATGTTGAGCATCTTGCGTCATCTCCAACCTCCCTGCCCTTGTCAGAAGAACCACGGTGTAAATGCACTTGAACTTCTCCTCTTTTTTATACATACCGGTGAACCTTCTGAATCTGGAGGTTTTAAGGAATATTTTTTTATTGCTTTTGATATTCTTTAAAATATGTTAAAATTTGATATAGGAATTTATAGTATATGCTTTTAAAATTATTTATATTAATATGAGTCTCTCTCTTTTTCTTTTTTATGATTACTCTCTTGTCTTTCCTGAAGGACTACTGAATGATATAAACCTGATCTTTAATTTGATACCCCCGCGAAAATATTTGGATCTGAAAAAAACATATTTTTAATTATATAGGTTTTTCACACATATCGATAGATTTAATGAAAATTTAGGTTGGAAAAAAGGAATATATTGTAAACCTGGGCATCACATATTCTACAATAATGTATAAAACTTAAGGAAGTTGTACCTTTTAGAGCAAATACAAGGTGTGTCCAATAAATAATGAGACTGGTCAAAAATAAAGAAAAAATAGAATGATTAAAAATATTTTTATTAGTATTTTTCAAAATAGTCCCCTCCCGCATCTATACATAATTTCCATCTCTTCTCCCATGATTTAAAAAATTTAGAAAAGGAATCTTTCGGGGTGTTCTTCAAGACCTTTTTCGAATCCGCTATGATGGACTCTCTAGTGTCAAATCTCCTTCCTTTTAGAGCCATTTTGAGTTTTGGAAAGAGAAAGAAATCATTTGGAGTTAGGTGTGGGGAATAGGGAGTTTGTTGAAGTATTCGGATGCCGTGTTTAGCCAAATAAGACAGTACAGATGTAGCGGTGTGTGGTGGTGCATTATCATGATGGATAATCCAATTTTTGGAACTCCACATTTCACTTCTTTTCAGACGAATTGATTCACGTACACGTCTCATAATGTTTAAATAAGACTCCTTATTGATTGTTTGACCTTCCTCTATATATTCTTAATGCACAATTCTCTTTATGTCAAATAACGTGACCAATAAGACTTTGTGTTTTGACTTGCCAAGTCGGGATTTCTTCGTTCTTGGTTCATCTTTTCCTTTCCACTCCATGGATTGGCGTTTTGTTTCCGGGTCATACCCGCAAACCCATGTCTTGTCTCCAGTTATTACTTTTTCCTTCCAATTAGGGTTTTCTTCCACCATTTCAAGCATTTTTTGGTAACTTCAACGCGATTCTCCTTTTGTTGGATTGTGAGCATTTTAGGGACAAATTTTGAAGGTGTCTTCTTTAACTGGAAGTCTTCTTTAATTATCGATCCAACTAATGATTTTGATATCCCTGTTTCTTCCTCAATGTCCCGTACCCCTATTCGTGAATTTTCTTTTATCAAATTTGAAATTTGGCTCACCTTTTCAGGGTTCCTGTGCAGAATTGGACGTCCAACACACTTCTCATCTTTCACCGATTCCATTCTATTTTTAAATCGTGAAAACCATCTAAATGTGGTGGGCTTATTTACATTTTCATTTCCAAATGCCAATTTCAACAAATCTAAAGTTTCTGAAGCCGATTTCCCAATTTTGTAGCAAAATTGAATACATATTCGTTGTTCGAATTTTCTATCCATTACAAATTAGAAGTTGTTATGCAAGGCGTTCTTTTTGCAAGCTTACAATTTATCGACTGCGCGCGAAATCACGTGACGTGATATACCGCAGTGTAGCTGAAGCTTTCTATTTTTTTAATAGACTTTTTTAAAATTCATCATTTCATTTTTTCTTTGTTTTTGACCGGTCTAATTATTTATTGGACACACCTTGTATATTGGGATTCAGGCAATAACTCCGAAAGATATTTGATACACAGTTATCTTTATTGAAGATACACGAGATATCCAAGTGTGAACAAATTTGTCTCTGTCTTCTTAAAAAAAAGAGACGACCAGCGATATCAAATATTTTTTACTTCCTTACGTTTTATCCATGAGTGTATAGTATAATATTAGTGAATGCGTGTTTTTATAGCAAAGGAATAAAACGAAAACACGAGAATCCATAAACGAAAACTCTTCAAACCGAAACTCTAAAGAATATCCTCATATCTCGGTAATAACAATATGGCGAGCGGTTCACTGTAAATGTTCGTGGTGTTCTCATACTTTGGTATTGGTTGATTGGAGGCTTTATTAGTCGGCTGAAAATTCTTTACCAACTATATTTGAGTGTAGATGAGTGACAAGTTCAATCGAAGATTTAATATGAAATCATATGTGTGAATATATAACTCGAATGTCTGGTTAATGTATCGATTTAAAATATTAAATCTGAAGCGGTGTTTATTTTGAGGAATTATTTATAGATTTATAGATGGAAATTTTGCGGGGATTAAATTGATCTATAAAAGCATAGGGAGCCTCTCCAATCAAAATAAACGTCAAAACTAGACCGCATTTTTAATATATTTAAATAAAAAAGGCATATATTGGATCAAAATATCATATATTTTACCAATATTTCAGTTGGTTAAACATCAACCTTTATCAAGGTATTATAACATTTTAAAGTGTTATAATACCTTGATAAAGGGTGGCGTTCAGCCAATTGAAATATTGGTAAAATAAATGATATTTTGATCCAATAAATGCCTTTTTATTTAAAGATATTCTTATGGATTGCTCTATTTTCAAAATTTCAATATATATATATTTCGATAAATTGGGGATTTCTCGAATCTTGCAAGATATAAGTTTAGAGTACAAGTAATCGATACGGCGTCTTTTTCTACCTTGCCCACAACGGCTCTGGTTTTACATATATTTACATAAAAAAAATTATTTTGATATTTATCCCTTCAGTTATCACTTTTTGGTGTTGTATACGTTTCTTGACACATTTGTATAAAAATCAGAGTTCTCAAAATATGTTCATATTTACTATTTCACTTCACTCTTGGAGGGATTATTTTTATATTCTAATATATATAATCAATATATGTTTCGATGCAGTGGATCGCTCGAATCTTGCAAGAGTCTGTATAAGTAGCGAGTGCATGTGATTGAAAGGGATTCGGCATCTTTTTTTCTACCTTTTCCCAACGGCTCTTTTTCTACATATATTTACATAAATTATATTTATGTTTTATCCCTTCAGTCATCACTTTACCGTTTGTACCATTCTTTCAACTAAGCCATTTGCTTTTGGGTAGCCTGAGCTATATATTTTATGTTCTATGTCCCATTCATTTGCAAAATTAGCAAAGTCTTATGACGTAAATGGTGGTCCATTAACCTTAATCATGATATCTGGAATCCCATGTCTCACAAACGTATATTTTAAGATTGGTAGAATCTCTCTTGCTGAAGTTGACGATACCCTGATCACTTCAGAATAGCGGCTGCAGTAGTCTACTATCATTAGGAATATAGATTGGTCTAGATAGAAGAAGTCAATAGCCACTTTTTTGCCATGAGTAGTCTGCTATTTGGTGAGGTATAAGTGACTATTTCCTTTGCAAAGGTTGTGATTCTTGACAAATTCTACACTTATAAACCATCTCTTATATTTGTCGATCCAGTACAGGCCAATAGATGGCTTAATTTGCTCTGTTTATACAAGCAGAGATCCCTTGATGAGACATGTGTAGTGTTTACAAAATTCCTTCTATTCGGACTTTCTGAATGCCAAGTTTTTGTTCTCTACAAATCAGGTTTTTTCATATATAGTTCTTCTTTACAATGTCAGTAGGGCTTAACAGCATAGTCTACACTTTTCTTATATATAGGCCACCCATTCAGTATATATTCCCTCAATTTTCTCGTTTCTTCATCTGACTCCATATCTCTGAAGAT
>CP092886.1:126033320-126115846 GCA_030710605.1 Cordylochernes scorpioides | reverse complement strand
ACATCAAGGGACATTCCAATTACGTGACAATGGGGTGTTAAGCAATGATGTCAACAAAAAAAAAACGGCTAATATTGATTAATTTAAAGGTGGTCAATTAGGCGTAATTAGAGTTGGAAGACAGACACACCGGGATCATTACAGACAGACAAATGGCCGGCCTACTATTTAGGTGGCCGAAGCACCCTGCTATTAAGGCCACTAGCGCCATCTCTCGAGACCAGCGCAAAACACACTGTAATGGGAGGCTTCACCGCACGCTCACATAAACATTGCAAACTTTGGTGCTAATGGCGGAGATATTAGGTGATAGTTACTGCTTAACTATTTAATACCATCGATGCCCTTCATTATGGTATTCGTTAATAGCATTGAATCAAATTACTAAGGCCTAACGTTAATTTTAATCTTCTAACGTATTTTAACGTATTTGGCTGATGTCATCTGATTGAAAGGCATTTTTATAATAGATCAATATGGTAACTCGTGGGGTGGTGTTTCTAATTCGCGACATTTTTTAAATGATGTGTTTAATGGAGAAAGTATAAAAAATACAATTTGTCATTATAAAAGTGCAAGCTTAAAAGAAACGGTTGGGATGTACTATTAGAGAAAGTTTTAACTTTCAAAATAGATGTTAACGATAATTTTAAACTCTTGTGTTAGTAAGCACTATTTTTCACTTTGTTTAGTTATCTTTATTAAACATGGCATTTACATTTATTTTTTAGAATAAAACAAAAACTTATGGTAGTTTGAAAAGCTCGAAACGTTTATTTCTCGGCAAAACCTATAGACGCAAATTTTCAAATGGTTGATCAATAACATTCGATATATTTATTATATATGGAAATAGATGAAAATCTTATTAAAAATGCGGTAAAAACTCCCATCACGGCCCAGTTAGAGAGCATCAACCAACCCGAGTGTGACCGACGTTGTGCAAAATCAAAAATAAAACTTGAGCTAAACTAAACCAACTTCCAATTAAATATATAATCCTACAGAGACACCAGCGTTATCCATGTTTTAATTGGTCATTAATGAAAGCTTAATTTTATTTTAAGTATCTTTGGAACAAAGTGTGTTTGGAACAAACATGAAACATGGCATTTTAAGCGACCTGGCATTCCCAAAAAAACTTTAAAATAACTTACGTTCAGTTATAAAATAATATTTTTAATAATTTCGATAATTTGTGTGTGGTGAGATTTTTTAAATTAAATATGATGACTCTGTGTGTATGTATAAGATAAAAAAACATTATCAAAACTCTAAAAGAGATTTTCTTAAGAGGTCTCATATTTTGTTATATATACACGCACAAATGTGTGTGCAAACAATTATTATATTTATTGGGCCAAAACACACACAAAGCCATTGTATACCATGGTATACAGGCTGGCTTCTGGCTGTATTTGCCAAAACTGGTGTTGTGGCTCATTCTTCTTCATCATCATCATCTTGACGTTCTTTACTGAGGTGATGAACATAATGCATTGTTCAAATGCATATTTAATGGAATATGAACCACTTTTGATTCCACAACAACAACAATAACCTTTATTGGGCACACGTGCCATACTTTTGATACATATATGCACACATATATTTCAAATACACATATCTTTTCTATATATATAAAAATGAATGTATGTGTGTGTGTGTCTGTCTGTCTGTCCTTTATGCCTGACCAAACCACTCATTGGAACGCCATGAAACTTTGGGAAGTTATTTAGTATAGTACTGGGAAGATTTCTAGCAAATAAAATTTTTGAAATAACTTTTAGCCTAAAAATAATCAAGATAAATATTCTAATTTATATGTTATAATTCAACAATCTGCTCTAAATATTATCATGATGATACGATGATTTTGTAATGTAGAAAATTAGGAAAGACAAAATTCAGGATGACACGGCAATTTATTTGAGACAAGAATAATGCTACAATTCCAAGGCAAGATACTATTCTTTTAACTTCCAATTACCGAGGTAACAAATTAATATTGATTTTATTCAACTTATCGAGTATTTTTAAAGGGACCAGGAAAAAATGTTCACTTTATCGAGAGATTCGTTAGACAAACCTTTACTCGGGTAAAACCCGGGCGAAGCCGGGTACGTCCGCTAGTACTTTAATATAATTGAAAATTGATTTATTCTTGACTATCTATACCAACCTGTACACACAAAACACAACACAACACCATGGTTTCGGGCTATGGCCCTCATTAGTACAGGGCCAGCTTCAATTTCATAACATCCTACGGTATGTATGTAAAATGTAGAAAGAATTTTTAAAATAATAGGTAGTTATCATAATTTCTGAATAGTTCTGTGTATTTCTGTTGCTTTCATATTGTTTTCGATACAATGTAATCTTAATCAGAAATCCTTTAGCAAAGTTTAGTAACATTTCAGACACTTCTAAGAAACTTCTATCAAATTTATTGTTATACTGAATAAATTTATACTTAGAAATATAGGCATTTTGTCTATATATTTGTCAAACAATTTTGATAATCAATGCTAAAAATACTCCATTTTAACAAAGTATGATAAAATAGGCTGCTAGTTGATACACACTTTTTTGAGGTAATGATATACCAATTTCATTTACTTAAGATATTTTTAATTGAAATTTTAAAATATATATTCAAATATATACTGCTTGTTAGTAGTTTCCAAAATGTATACTTTTATATACAGAGTGAAACTCCATGCACAGTAATGCAGGGTAAGTTTAACAGAGGGGAGATTTCCTCTTCCTAAAAAAGTCCCAAAATGATTATTTTCTTTGGTACAGGAGCTCCATCTATGCTTCCTTTCTTCCAGTGGTGAATCTGTATAAGACCGGTGGTCTTAATAAAGCTTTGTGTGTGTGATTATTTTCTTTGGTATAAAGAATACTAATAATGCGTACTAAGAATACTAAGCTTTTTAAAAATATATATTCGAGTAGTACGGAGAAAATCAGAATTTAAACATTTTTTCTTATCCTTTTTTTCTTCTAATGGCTGTCAGCAGTTAATGATACTTTTATATCCTTATTTTGATTTTTTATCAAATGAAAGGTGATAGAGAAATTAACAATATTTTATATCATTTGCCGTTATGTTAAATATGTGTGTGTGTGTGTGTGTTCAGATATTATTAAAAAATTTCTTTAACTCTTTTTTTTATTGTGTGTAATTTTACATATATATTATGTGTGTTATGAAATATTCTCTCTCTCTCATTAGTATTAATAATCAATAATTATTTCTTAAAATGGTCTACCCGGATAAACTTATGGTTAAATATTTACACGTGTAAAACATATATGCGTTTGAAACAATTTATAAGAATGATGTTTAAAGTAAATATAAATACAGTTTATGATTTTATAGATACATTCTTATAAATTTCTTGAATCGGTAAAAATGCCCTCACTCTCATCATCTAATTGAAGACCGTTGACCAATGGAAGACGAACAAAAAAGGGTTGGATGGAAAAAAACAAAAAATATTTCCAAAATATTCGAACGCATGAATAAAGTGTCATTCAGCCAGAAAGTAGTTGGGATCACTCATATTTATGACAAGAGCAGGACCTAATTCTTCAATTAGCCCTAGTCCGTTCTCAGAATAATCAACAATGAAGAATCCCAGGTACGATGGAAAAAGTTGGCATTGTTAGCAGTTCAATTGATGGAAGAGTGTTTGAAGATGTCTTTGCTATTTAAACAAAAGGAATAGTGTTCAGTTAGAACCTACATGGATAATATATTTTTCTTTATCGATGTGGGATGTTTATAAGTCAAGTCTAGGCACGTTCTTGAATATAGAAACACACATACGATGAATTTAATTCGGGGCCGATATCGCGGTTGTCTCTATTTCCACAAATTTGGCAAGTGGAGAAGACCCAAGGATAGATGCGTATAACCACGTCATCTGAAAGAGGAAGCAAATGGAAGGGAGGTCGAGTGTGCGTGCCCACTTCAGAGTTTCTTCAAACTAACCTTGGCCACGGTTGACGCAATACAGTAAACCGGCGTCGAGGGGACTCGTTTTTTCTTTCTTATATTGTTACCTCTGTGACGATACCATCGGTTTTGGTTGACTGGACCTTCTAATCGCTCTGTTGTTGGCAAAGATTCTTTTTCCAAACATTCTGCCTCCATCTCCTCCTCCCACTAAATATTCTGTGGAGGTGAATTCCGCTATCAATCTTGTTAGCGGTCAAATTTGGGATAATTCCCTGACATTGGATGGAAAGATAAACTATGCCGCAATTGTGTCTTGAAGATCTTAACTTGAAGGGATGACAATTGTCTTTACTTTAATTATCCTTTTAAAAACTACTACCAATTCTTGATGGATTCGTTTTCCTTGACGCAAAGGCCGCGTTATCTTTCCTAAAATAAATTTTTATAATTAATAATCAATTATATATATATATATAATATTTTATACGGCGTTATATATAATTCTCAAATTTGGTGTGCTTTTTAGCAGATGAAAAATCTCAGCAAACCTTTTCATTAAAATGCATATTTGAGAGGTCGTGAAGTGGCCTTAGACAATGTACAAAGTTATTTTATAAAATATATGATGTATCAAACACATATAAAATTTATTTTAAGTGTTTAAAATCAATATATATAATTACACAATATATATGTCATTTTATATATATTTGTCCCGATATTAATTCAGCATTATTTGACAATGGGGGTGACAATCTAGTTCAACTGTTTTCTGCTAAGTGTAAGCAAATAGTGTGAAATTAAAAATCAACTCTCTCCTTATATAAAGTCTGAATACAAAGATAGAATAGCGAATTATTTTGTAACACCACTTTACCTACTGCAGATTCATTAAATATTATGATATATGGTGGCATATATTTTTATCCCAACGATAAAATAGAATGAATTTGATTTTCTGATGATTATCGATGTCGAATTACGTCTCATAATATGACCCATTCAACCAGCACCAACCACCTATATGGACAACCTGATATGTAGAAAATAATCTATAAAGGTTATGGTAAATCATATGCTCTTCAATATGTTTCATTTAATAATGGATTCGAAGTTATAAAGTTTTCGAGATAAAATACACTTCTACAGGCTGCAGGTATCCATGGGATCTACAAGAATTTGTAAATTACATTTTAGCTTATTGTGCAATAAATTTACAAAGGGGGAGAAATCCCTCGAAATATTTGAGAAAAAGGTTTTTTTTCCTTCAGAGATCCCCCCCGGGTACGTCTTTTTATATAAATACACTAGACGAATGGCCCGGGCAACGCCCGGGGTTTACCCGAGTGCGAATATATTTTAAAAACGTTGTCTTGGGTGGTCGCTATTGACAGGGTGGTCTGTATAGACCTATGGATGTATCACACAGCTGATAACAGGGTTGTCTAGAGTGGTCGCTATAGACAGGGTGGTCTGTATAGACAGGTGGATGTATCACACTGCTGATAACAGGGTCGCCTAAGGTGACCGCTATAGACAGGGTGGTCTGTATAGACAGGTGAATGTAACACACTGATGGTAACAGGGTTGCCTAAGGTGACCGCTATAGACAGGGCGGTCTGTATAGACAGGCAGCTGATAACAGGGTTGTCTAGAGTGGTCGCTATAGTCAGGGTGGTCTGTATAGACAGGTGTATGTATCACACTGCTGTTAACAGGGTTGCCTAGAGTGACTGTTATAGACAGGGTGGTCTGTATAGACAGGTGGATGTAACACACTGGTGATAACAGGGTTGTCTAGAGTGGCCGCTATAGACAGGTGTATGTATCGCACAGCTGATAACAGGGTTGTCTAGAGGGGGGCAGGGAGGCCACGTGTTCGCTGGCAGCCAATGGGCGCGCATTCTATCCGTGAGCTTCAGACATACAGACAAACAGACAGAATAAGGCAAATATATAAGTAGATTCAATGGATTTCCGTTTAGCTCAAATTTCTACAGGCGTTTTCTATTAGTTTTTTCTCTCTTTCTCTCTACATATATAAACATTTCAAATACATTTAGTAAAGCAGTTGCTCGTTTACAAAATGTATTTGAAATGTTTATATTTATAAAGATGGAAATTTTTCTGGGAGCAAATTGATCTATAAAAGCAAAGGTAGCCTCTCCTGTCAAAATAAACGTCAAAACTAGGCGCCATCTATTGACCATCGCCGCAAACTAGCGGCCTCGGGTCAGTGACAAAGTCACAACACAAGCTTTGGAAAACTGAAAAGCGTCCACCTGGAGACCATGGTTTCGGGCTAATGGCCCTCTTCAGCCCAGGGCAAGCTTTATTCCATGAGATCCACACGGGATCTAATGGAATAATCTTCACAATCTACCAAAGAGGTGTTTGGTTGGCAAAGTGTATAGACCAATTTTATAGACCTTTGCTTATATATATATATATTGATATATTTTTTAATTAAAAAGGCATATATTGGATCAAAATATCATTTATTTTACCAATATTTCAGTTGGCTGAACGCCAACCTTTATCAAGGTGTTATAACATTTTAAAGTGTGTCAACAACAAACTCAGCGCCACATAACGTCAACAGCATAAAATATTTTAAATATTCTGTTATATTCAATGGGAAGAAAAAATTTGAAATATATTTTTCATATTATTATATTAACACCTTAATAAAGGTTGGCGTTTAGCCAACTGAAATATTGGTAAAATAAATGATATGTTGATCCAATATATCCCTTTTTAATTAAAGATTTATCTATGGATTGCTCTAGAATGTGTACACTAAGAAGAAACGCCATTAGACGAGTAAAACTCGAAATATTTGCCAATTTCAAATTGATTATTAAATAAACCTACGTTTTAGTTAGCCGAAGAAAGGCCTGCCCGAGAGCTTTTCTTTATTTAATGCAAATAAAAATAGTTGCGGCGTCTTATGATTTTTTATAATTTGTCGAAATCCACAATCCTGTAATAATGAAATAAACATGATTAAAGAGCACGTGATTTACTATTATTTTTATAGATGGTGTTAATTTGACTCTCCGGATGAAAAGAGCCCTGTAGCCTCCGTTGTAACAAGACTGTGAGTAGCAACTTGAGAAGTGTCTGAAACTAGATCACAACAAGTTAAACTTGTTGGATAATTTAATCTGTCTAATTAGAGGTTCCGCCAGAACGCGACACACAGCCCGCTTATTCTTGTAGCAAACCTTCTCATGAATATTCACAACATTGAGCTTCTAATGGTCCGTTATAATTTGATGTTTTTATTAATCACCAAAATGCCTAATGTAAAATACCTTTAATTCTTATTTAATTCATGATGACATCAAGTGTGTGAATGAATGTGTTTTAACATAGTTAATTTTACCTTAAGGTACAAGTATATATTGCCTTGCATATATACATATACCTATATATTTTTAATTAAAAAAGGCATATGTTGGATCAAAATATATTTTGATTCAATATATGCCTTTTTTATTAAAGATTTATTTATGAATTGCTCTATTTTCAAAACAATACCTATATATATATATATAGGGGAGGAAATTGATCTAAAGAGACAAGGGTCGCCTTCCCCGTCAAAATAGACGTCTAAAACCAGACGCCATCTATTGACCGTCGCCGCAACTAGCGGCCTCGGGTCGGTGACAAAGCCACAACACCAGCTTTGGCAAACTGAGAAGCGTCCACCTAGAGACCATGGTTTCGGGCTAATGGCCCTCGTCAGTCTAGGACGGACTTTATTCGATGAGATCCACAAGGGATCTAATGGAATCTTGACAATTTGCCAAAGAGGTGTTTAGCTGGCAAAGTGGCTGGGCCATATCTATGGCTAAAATATAGATGGAAATTTTGCCGGGAGGAAATTGATCTAAAGAGACAAGGGTCGCCTCTCCCGTCAAAATAGACGTCTAAAACCAGACGCCATCTATTATTTCCTCCCGGCAAAATTTCCATCTATAGTTCAGCCATAGATATGGCCCAGCCACTTTGCCAGCTAAACACCTCTTTGGCAGATTGGAAAGATTCCATTAGATCCCGTGTGGATCCCATGGAATAAAGTCCGCCCTAGACTGACGAGGGCCATTAGCCCGAAACCATGGTCTCTAGGTGGACGCTTTTCAGTTTGCCAAAGCTGGTGTTGTGGCTTTGTCACCGACCCAAGGCCGCTAGTTGCGGCGACTGTCAATAGATGGCGTCTGGGTTTAGACGTCTATTTTAACGTTTATTTTCATATTACGATCATTTTTATTTGAATATAGAGCTGGAGCTTGATTTCCTTTTTTTTTTAAATATTATTCTAAGCTCTACTAATGAGATTGTTCTAGAGTATCTATATACAGTTAAACCTGTCTATAGCGCCCCCTCTTGGGAATCACCAAAATAGGGTGCTAAAGAGAGGGGGTGCTGTAGACAGGTCACTTTTAATAAAAATTGCATCGTACTACGTATTTAAAATCAGGCGCTATAGGGAGGGAGGCGCTATTTAGAGGGGGGCGCTATAAACAAGTTTAACTGTAATAGGATATATATTAAAATATTAGGAAATCCAATATATATATATATATATACGATAAATAATAAGGTGTATCTCTCTCTTGAATTTATAGAAAAAGAACTTAGCGTTTCAATTTCTTGAATTTTTTATCTTGTGATAAACGATATTCCTTTATATTCATGATATGTGTTATTATTTATTATATATATGAAAAAGAGTCAGGTGTTGATATATAAAAAAAAAACATTTCCCGCCCGCTCACATGGTCAGTTTTAGAGGGCAGAGCGCCATCTACTGGAACAAAATTCAACTAAACGTTGATTTAACTTGTTCCGTGATATTTGATCAACCCATTTTCTTGATAAATCATGTAATGAACGAAAGCGATTACATTAATTATTCATGTTACCAGTTATTTTCATGAAATGGAGAAGTAAATTACTTTAGGCACCACGCTGACCCGATCCAACAGCTCGAAACGCGTTCGTGGTTGGTTTTTCTGGTTTATCATAAAATGTGTTGGTCAAATATCATGGAACATGTTAAATCAACGTTTAGTTAATTTTTGTTCCGCTAGATGGCGCTCTTCCATCTAAAATTCTAATGAGGGCGGTGTGGAGATATGCCTTTTTTGTTTATATATATATTAGAAACTATTTTAAACGCGTAATATTCTTTTTGAAATTAAACAATTTCTACTGCCCTTACTGCAATGAAAAATTAATGTATATCGAAAATCGACAATAAAACACCTCTAAGTAATATAAAATCACTCAACTTCCTTAAATCCTTTCTCAATATATATATATATATATTTTTTTTTTCTTTTTATGTAAAGAAGTAGTATTTATTTCCCTCAGAGAGAGAGAGAGATATTATTTTTTTCTTTCTCAATGTATATGAAGTATATATAATCTAAAATAGGTGTTGGGGGGAAAATGGTATTCTTTTTTCAAAGAGAGCACCTCTGCCTACTGTAGTATATTCTGAGCAAAAGTGATTTAAAAATGCATTGTTCTAAATAATTCTTAAGTAGAGGGAACGCTTTGGGTACATATATAGTAAATTGAAGCAATAAATATTTTTAAATGCATATATTTGTTGTAGTAATCTATCATTATTATATATATTTGTTGTTTAAAATATATTTTCATCATATTCTTTATCTCTCTCCAGGTAGAAGCAATTTACGCACATCAAACATCGTGGTTTAGTGAGAGTTGGAGTGAAAGATTTGAATCTTTCTAACGTCATCCGTACATTAGAAACGCCATTCCCTTCCTCCTATTGCGGCATTTTTTGAAACCTCGCCTCGAGTCACCTAGCGCCCGGGGCTGACTCATTGCTTTGTCACCTGCTTGTCGGCACACTAGAAATGGTTGTCATTCTAGCGTCTTCATTCTTTTCTATAAGTATACATCCAGAACCTTGGTATCCATTTGTGGAATCCAAGACTCGAGTGCCTATATAGGAAATTGATATAATGTATATACGGAATAATGTTTATATAATGAACGAAACCTATCACATTAGCTATTCGTGTGTTACGAGTTATTTTCATGAAATGGATGACATAAAATTACTTTACGTTAATTATAACGCAATGTGTTATTTTATATGCCCGCAAACATACCGAAATAAATTTACATCAATTGGATGTTAAATTTTATAATTCGTATTAATATATTCTAAAGAGTGAGACAAACACACTTTAATGGGGAGCGTTCGACAGACCAGCAAGAATTTCTATAAAATAACAGATATTTAAGAATTATATTTTTAATCAAATAGTAGTCATTTTCATCAGAAACGGTGAAAATAACTTCTTTTTAATATATTCCCTCTCTCCTACAGCTCAGTTTCGATCTACCATCATGGTTCATCAACTTCTATGACAGCGTATTAACCCGGGTATCAATACTCTTAGTTCAAACTCCTTTTCGCCTGCACACACGTTCCTTCTCCAGTCATTATTAATTTAAACCTTTCCTTTGTTTGATTCAACTATAGAGCTAGAGAGAAATACTTTTAAACAGCTTGTGAAACAGCTTTGTTGATAATCGTATAAAGCTGAATTTAGATTGGGTATTTTCTAGTACACATTTAATAACTTTTCATCTTGGAAAGAAGAGAAAACTATTTGAATTTACCAATATTTGGCTTGGTCTTTTACAAACTTATTGTGTGTCGCACAATAATTTTGAAACATAACACTAGCACACACACTTTTTTCTTCTCAGTATTTGAAAGTTGTTTCTAGTAAATTCCAACCCGTAGAACATGAATATAACCTTCATTTTTAAAAATTAGCTCAATTTTTAAAAAATTATTTGAAAATATTTAATTTTATAAAGAAGATGATGTCATCGCTGTCATCAAAATATTTTGAAGATATTGACTTTGTAAGCATAAAATTTAATCATCATTTAGATGAAATACATACCATTGCAATTTTATATAGAGAAAATGTTTAACAATACTTTTATTTTCAATAAATATTTTTAAATATATAAATAATGCCGCGTAAATGCAAAGCTAATCCAGAAATGTTCTGCTACATTTGTGGAAAATTTACAATTCCCAAACAGAGGAAACGTATCAACCCAAAGATAAAAGAATGCTATAAAGAATATTTTGGTGTGGCCTTAGGTGATCAAGACGAGTGGTGGTGCACCCATAGGGTGTGCGGAACGTGCTATCAAGGGCTTTTGCAATGGAAATCGGGGAAATCAAAAGGTATGCCCTTTGGTGTACCAATGGTTTGGCGAGAACCAAAAAAATCACCATGATGATTGTTATTTCTGTGTCTGCGAAATCACAGGCCTTAATAGAAAAAAGAAGCAAACTAACTTTTATCCTTATATACCATCAGCTCGACGAACTATTTATCACGACCTCGAGAATCCCATACCGATTCCTACAACGGTTCAAGAATCCTATATCAAAAAGGATGATCAGCACACAGCATTTGCAGATGATCATCAATTAGAAGACCCTGAATTTATTTCAAATGAAAGTGGCATTCCACATTTATTTGATCAAGCATCATTAAATGATCTAGTTAGGGATCTAGGTCCATCAAAGAAGCAGCAGAAATCCTTGGATCAAGATTAAAGCAAAGGAACCTCTCGTTACCACAAACCAAAATCTCTGTCTATCGTAATAGGGAACAATGTTTTTTCCCATTTTTTTTAAGAACAAGGATTAGTGTACTGCAATGATATTGAAGGCGTTTTTAAAACTCTGCAAATTAATTACAATGCTACCGAGCATGGACTCTTTATTGATTCCTCTAAACAGAGTTTGAAGACTTGTTTGCTGCACTATGGTAGTGTATTACCTTCCATACCAGTTGCCTATTCAACCCAAATGAAAGAAACCTATTCGACTCTTAATAAAATCTCTTAGAATTGTTGAATTATACCAAACATTGTTGGAAAGTTTGCGGTGAGATCTTAAGATTATAGGAATTTTACAGGGCTTGCAGAAAGGAAACACAAAGTATCCTTGCTTTTTATGCAAGTGGGACAGCAGAGACAGAAATAATCATTATATACAAAAATGTGGCCTGAAAGAAGTATGTTTTGCTTAGGTGAACAAAACGTTGAAAATGAACCGCTTGTCCATAAACTAAAAATGCTTCTTCTCTCTTTATATATCAAATTAGGGTTAATGAAAAATTTTGTAAAGGGGCTTTAAAGAAATATAGTGATGCTCTCAAATATTTAATGACTAAATTTCAGAAGATTGGTTGTTCTAATATAACGAAAGGTATTTTCATTGGACCTCAAATTCGTAAATAAATAAATGACGAAGAGTTTATTGCAACATTAATCGACGTTTTCAAATACTTTTTAGGCAATAATAAGTCACAGAATTATGCTAGAATAATGCTTACTGAATCTAAAATTGCATTTTATGGATTTCACACTTTTTCCCATGATAATCTCGGTGCAGATAGCGAAAAACAAGGCGAACGCTTCCACCAAGATATTAAAATCATTGAGCAACGATACAATGGTCTTTGGAATCAACATATAGTGGCGGATTATTGTTGGAATCTGATGCGTGATGACAAACAAGTAAAATATAATAGACTTCACAGAAAAAATATTTAAATCCATCAATATAATTTTTTATTACTTCCTAAATATTACTGTATCTTTATAAATAATGTTTATTAAACCAAATGAAATGTTTTTTCACATACACAGCTTTTTGTTAAGATTTTCTATCCTTATCCTTATATATATAAAAATGAAATGCGAAATCGATGTTTGTTATCGCATCACGCAAAATCTACTGACTCAATCATTATGGAATTTCGCATGTAGGTAGCTGAAGATTTCGTTTAACATATAGGCTATTCAAAAAATTAAAAAAGTTAATGTGCTTTTTTTAAAAAATAAAAAACCAAAAAGCGTTAGTTCCAGTCTTTTACCGCTAGGGCGCAGCACTGGTCGCGACGATAAATGAATTTGATTTTTTTAAAGCATCGGTGGTTCAGTGGTAGAATGCTCGCCTGCCACGCGGGCGGCCAGGGTTCGATTCCCGGCCGATGCATTTTTTTTTAACAATTTTTAAAACTCATTTATATTATATCTTCTATATAAATGGAAATTTCATAAGTGGTGTTCGCTAAAAACTTTCGTTACAATGCATCAATTTCGACCAAATTTTCAACATTTATGTAAAACGAGATGGAGCAGGTTTTGCTTAACATCAAAATATTTTTCCTAACTTTAAAATACATAACTTTGCTGTTATCGATAAAATACAAAAAAATTCAACAGAGTTAATTTTATTTATATATAAATACAAAAAAAATTCAGCAATTCATTCAACTCAATCTAAAAAAATATTCAAAACAAGCAATTTTAAGATAACACCATATGTAAAACAGTCGGCCAAGAAAACAACAACGATATTACATCTTTCTCACATATTCACACACAATCTTGATTAATAATTAAAACTAATCTTTAGCATTGTTTATTATACTTCATAATATATAGTATTCGTTAGGCAAACTTTCACTCGGATAAAACCCGGGCGAAGCCAGGTACACATCCGCTAGTCTTGTATATAAAAACAATTCTCCTGATACTTTTGAAATAGAAAGGGAAAGAAATTAGATTTTTATTTAAATGAAAATATATTTATATGGATAGAGTAAGTAGTTTGATAAATATATATATCTAAGGGCAGTTATTGAAGTAAAATATATACACATGCATATATGTATAATATTGTCTCTTCATTTGCACTATCTTTGACGCATTTATTTATATAGTAATAAGTTTAATGTCATAAATTATCCTCCATTAGATGAATATGATGGGTAAAAGGCATTATATCCATAACTTGAGAAATTGAGCTAATCGAATATATATTGATACCACGTTAATCACCACAAAAAGTTAACCCAGAAAATGTTTTATTTATTTAAGGAGGAGATTTTTTTTTCATTCTGTCTACTAGTGTAATTATTATTGTGAAAAATAGTACAAAAGTAGAATTGTACCTAGATCAGGTGGATAATTAAGAAAAAGGGCATCTCCTTATCGTGCAGCTAAATTCACATCAGCAACTTATAGTTACATGATCAGTACATGCCTTTTTTTCACAATTCCTATTATTCTTTACTAACAGTTTGTACTCTAAAAATACTCGAATTATTCGTCAACTATACATAGTTCTCATTCTTCTTTTATTCAGAATAACACACTGTTTGTTAGAATAAATAGCACTAATATTTTTGGATATCTATGCAAGAAAGATAGGCAAAGTGGAAGAAAAATCATATATAATAGAAAATACATAAATAATGAATATGCATATATATAATGATATATACACCGTTAAATCTGGGACCTAATACAAATTGAGACAAATATGTTTGATTCGTGTAAGATTAAAATACTCTGCTAAATTACTCTAGTAAAAGGTCTGTTATAATTTCATTTCCGCGTTGTATTTAGAATACATTTTTATTTATATTTCTTATATACATATTAATATTAAATATATTTTTTCTATAGACGGTATATCTTATATCTTAAAAAGGACAACAAAAATAAATGTATAAATGTAGTTTTATGATCTCTACATATAACTCAGCTACCATAGAGCTTTCTAAAACGACACACAAACAACATACCTGGAAGCAATGCATGCTTCCTACACCAAAGGTAAGTAATTTCAACCCGGGCCTCCGTCAAGCAGGAATCAAAAGGCGGTTGCATGCAATGACTTGCATATTCTCTGAAATGGAATTCGGCTTTTAATTGAATTTTTTGACTTTGTTGACGATCTCGAGTTTGCGTGTCAGACGAGATTGTTTTTGTTTGGCTTTTTTACCGTTTAATTAGCTTCAGGTCAATATCGGTGGTGTTATTAATTTCCTGCGCTCGGCTGATGACGTAATGTCCACCCCAGACTGGACTTCCTTTAACCATACTGAAGAATTCTATGGACAAGGCAAGTATTAGAACTATTTCTATATCGGTGTATTTACACATTTGTTAATGCTGTATATACCAACATAAAATGATAGAGTATTTTATTTAAAATGTTATCAACCTGATGCATTTGGAATAATACGGCATGATTAAATAATCAGACTTTAGAATTCTCACGTGGTGTCATTTTATTCAACGAGGTGCTGAATTTGTATTTCAAAATAATCATGAAGATTCAAAATAATGTAGAAAATCCTGAATATTTTTTTCATTTATTACCTCGAATGGTGTATAGACATTTGACATGATGCTGTATTGATTTATAACATGTAAGTTTAAATAATTTCTGTAAAGATAGGTGAAAAAATGTATTTTGAGAATATTTAGTTTCAACCACACAATGTAAGGATAAAATAATATTTTCGTTTTAGTTAGGAAATGTAATTTAGTGAAAATAGATATTTTAGCTGTCTGGATGCAACTACTATAATAGGTGGGGTGGTATGGAGCTTCGGGGAAAAGGACTTATTCTTTCACATGAACAGTGTTACTCTAATAGTGGGTTATAGAGATATTTGTTGTATTTTAGTAGATAAAATTTATCGGTTGTTTAGGTTTCTACTATATACTTTATATCTAGTGGGTTTTATTAAATAACTGGCACATTGTGAATGTATGGGTGTGTGAAGTGCATAAGTCGAACTGTTTTATACAGGTGTAAACATATATGGTGCACTTGCAGTAAAAGGAGTCGCTAAGTACTATCCATGATGATCATCAAAGCCTGTACCACGGGTATATTTTGAATGATAATTTAAAACACTCGCGGTGGTGATATGGTTCAGATAGAAATTATATAATCATTGGCGGTGGCGATGTTTTTTTCGGATAGAATTTATACAATCACTCGCGGCGTGACGTTGTGATTACTGTTCATATAGAAGTTATATAATCACCCGCGGTGGTGATATGTACTCTGTTCATATAGAAGTTATATAATCACCCGCGGTGGTGATATGTCCTCTGTTCATATAGAATTTATATTGGCACTCGCACTGTCAATTTGGCTTCTGTTCATATAGAAGCTATATAGTCACCCGCGGTGGTGATACGGCCTCTGTTCATATAGAAGCTATATAGTCACTCGCATTGGCGCGATATGTCTTCTGTTCATATAGAATCTATATTGTTACATCATGATTAATGGCGTATTTCTTATATTATTTTTAATATATTTGAAATTTAAATTATATATTTATTTATTTTTATATTCTATGATATTTATTTAAAACAGATTATTTAGATTGTCATCATTTGTATTTAGGTACACGTGTGACTTCACTGCTCTCTTTGATGTGAGAAAATAAATAAAGGATTCTGGTGGCTACTTAAAGAAGACTTATCTCGTTATTCCCTTTTATAAATTTGCAGGATGGTTGAAACACGCTCTGGTAAGATGCAAGACCCAGCACAGGAGAGAATCCAGGCTGAAGAGTCTGCCAAGCCGCAACCTGGTGCAACAATTGGTAGAGATGCTAGTTCCGACCCAGTTGTCCTGAATCCCAACATCGACATCCCCAAGTATGATGGAACGGAAGACCCTCGCCCATGGATTGAATCTCTTGAAGAAATTGGCTTCTTGTACCATTGGGCAGACTACATTATCTCTCGTTATGCCGCCATGAACATGACGGGAAGCGCTAAAACCTGGTTTGAATTTACACAAGGCTAGTTTCACGAGCTGGGAAAATATTAAAATCCGCCTCATTCAGGATTTTTCTTTGGACGCGAAATAAAGAACTTAGAATGAAGCTCAACAGAATGCAACACTGGAATGAACCAGCAATCAGGTTCGCGGAAGACATTCTAGTGTTGTGCAACAAGGTTGACCCCGCAATGGAAGAAGAAACAAAAATTGAACATGTTATTGGAGGACTGAAAAAAGAGTACTCATTCGCGCTCTACCTGAACCCTCCTAAAACGACCGATGACCTTCTTGTCGTGTGCAAGAAAATGGATTCTTTTGAAAAAAAGTATCGGAAACGTGTGGAGAATCCAGAAACCTATATAACGGTCCACGCTATTCTAGACCCCAACAACAATCGAGGTACGTGCCGCCGACTGCCGCACGAAACTACCAGACCACTTCCAGGCCCCAAGCCCCTGTTTCCAATAATTACAAGAACGACTCCCCTCCTACCCCCAGACAGTATCGAAACAACTTTCCCCAGCCCTCTACCCTAGACGTCCTTATAATCCTAACTTTGTGCCGAAACCAAACTTTCAGAGAAACACTTACAATAAAAGCCAAGAAGTGAGCAAAAATAGGACGGAAGATGGAAGACCAATCTGCTTTAAATGTAACAAGCCAGGGCACGTGGCCCGTTATTGTAGGGTCAAGTTTATAAGAATCCTAGAAGAGGATCCAGCAGATACCCAAGAGAAGGTCGAAGAAAAATGCCAAATGAATGAAATATCAGAGAAATCAGGACCTCGGCTTTATGCTGATGTATGTCATAGCACACAGACAAATATTCCTACCCGGAATAGATATTCCGTGTTGGAAGATTTAAACTAAGAGTCGCGCCTGAATCTGTCAATCAAAGCAAGTCGACCATAAACGGAATCAAGAAGTTGGACCCTAAATACAAATTAAAAATTAATGTGGACAAGATAGGGACTTTTGAAGCTTTGGTTGATACAGGTGCTGACCTCTCAGTGGTCGACCTCAGAACGGCCCTCGATACAGGCCATGGTATAAGTAAACTCGCAAAATTTGTGCAGGACCCGATGGAAAAAAATTGGACATGGTAGGAAGTATATTTTTAAATATAAAATTGATGACGAAACATTATCACACAACTTTGTGATATTGAAAACGCATTTACGGACATTAATTCTTGGGAGAGATTTCCTTAAGAAAATGAACGCAAAAATAGATTGTAAGCAAGAAACTATAAAATATGATTTGACGAATAATCATGACGAAATCAATTTTGAAATGTTGAAAATAAAGAGTGCCAAGGATTCCATTGTACCGGAATGTTCCATGAAATTGATCAAGGCATTGGTAGAAACAGAGGATGGAGAATATATTATCGAGGAGAGCAGCAAAATGTTTCAAACAAATGGACTTCGTCTAGCAAGAAGCTTGATCAATGTTATAAATAGGGAAACACACATCTGGATAACTAATCCGTATCCTCGACCGTTAAAAATAATGAAAAACCAAACATTGGCTTTTGGAAGTAGTCCAGCGAAAATAAATGTGAGTCGAGAAAGAGAGGTAGAAAAGAACGAAGAACCTAGATTCCAAATAAACGAAAAGCTTTCACCAAAGGAACAGAAGGAGTTAAAACAAGTTTTAGAAAGGTATGGAGATCTTTTTTCATCGAGATTAGGGAGAACCAATTTGGCAAAACATCGGATAGACACAGAAGACGCGAAGCCAATTAAACACAAGCCTTACCGGGTAAGTGCTAAAGAACGAGATATTATAAAAGAGCAAATTGACGAGATGCTTACAGAAGGCATAATTAGGCCATCTTCTAGCCCCTGGTCTTTTCCAGTAATATTGGTCAAGAAGCGAGATGGTAAATACAGATTTTGTGTGGACTACAGAAAATTGAATAATGTGACAGTAAAAGATGTCTATCCGATCCCTAGAATAGACGAAGTTATGGATACTCTCCAAGGATCTACACACTTCTCAGCAATAGACCTCAGATCTGGATATTGGCAAGTTGAAGTCGAAGAAAGAGACAAAGAGAAAACAGCTTTCACTACAGCGCATGGATTATATGAATTCAACGTGATGCCTTTTGGACTTTGTAACGCGCCTGCTACCTTGAGAGAAATATGGAGAATATGCTTGGAAATCTGAGATGGCAAATTTGTTTGTGTTATCTGGATGATGTTATCATATATAGCCCGGATTTTCCAACGCACCTCAAAAGACTTGAAGCTGTTTTTAGATGTTTTCGTGAATCTAATTTAAGGTTAAACGACAAAAAATGCCGATTTGCTTTTGAAGAATTGGAGATTCTCGGCTATATAATGAGCAAACATGGTATAAAACCCGCGGAACATAACATCAAAGCTGTCAGAAATTTTCCTCGGCCCAAAAAGGTCAAAGAAGTACAATCCTTTTTGGGAATGTGTTCATATTATAGAAAATTTATCAAAGACTTTTCAAAAATTGCTGACCCTTTGACCAACCTTATAAAAAAAGTGTATCATTTACCTGGACAGAAAGACAAGAGGAAGCGTTTCAAACCCTAAAAACAGCACTATTAAGTCCACCAATTTTAGGTCACTTCAATCCAAATGCACCTACCTATGTTCATACTGATGCGTCCAACATCGGCATAGGTGCAACACTTGTCCAAGACATCGGTGGTGAAGAGAAGGTGATCTCATATTTGAGTCGTACCCTAAGTAAAGCGGAGCAAAATTATTCAACCACTGAAAAAGAATGTCTGGCCGTTGTCTGGTCAATGTCAAAATTACGACCCTACCTTTATGGAAGACACTTTAAAATAGTAACAGACCATCACGCCTTATGCTGGCTCAAAAACTTGAAGGATCCAACAGGTCGATTGGCAAGATGGGCATTGAAAATTCAAGAATATGACTTCGATATAATACATAAATCGGGAAAGAAGCATCTGGACGCCGATGGCTTATCTAGGGGGCCCTTACCAGAAACTGATTGGGATGAGGATTTTGAAAGGCTATTTTTAAATCAAATAACAGACGAAGAGGATAAATTTATCGAAAGTGTTAAGAAAAACCTTAATGGAAGCAGGCGATCAATTTCGCAAAACTTTAAAGAAGAAGATGGATGCCTCTTTAAGAAAAACCCGAACCCTGAAGGCAGGGCGTGGTTGCTTGTGGTTCCAGAGAATGAAAAGAGAGAAATTATGAAAGAATATCACAATCATATGTCGAATGGCCATCTGGGCGTCGCCAGAACCATGTACCGAATAAAGAGTAAATACTTTTGGCCATCCATGCTAAAGGATGTCTCAAATTTCGTTAAGACGTGTCACCTTTGCCAAAGTAGGAAAGGCTCAAACCAATTACCTTCTGGACTACTACAGCCCATCCCCCCAGCCAACTTTCCTTTCGAAAGAATTGGAATTGACTTTGTTGGTCAACTACCATCTACGAAAAAACAGGAAAAAATGGATAATCGTGCTGACGGACTACTACACTAGATATGCAGAAACAAGAGCAGTCTCGGAAGCAACAGTGAAAGAAGTTTCTAAATTTCTAGTAGAGGATATTTTTCTTCGGCACGGAGCCCCACAATATCTTATTAGTGACAGAGGCTCTCAATTTACCAGTAATTTAATGAAAGAGGTGATGAAAACGTGCAAGATTAAACATTGCTTCACAACGAGCTATCATCCCCAGACTAATGGATTGACAGAGCGGTTAAATAGAACATTGATCAATATGCTCAGTATGTATGTGAACACTGATCAGAAAAATTGGGACGAAATACTCCCATTCATCACTCACGCTTACAATACTACAATTCAGGAAACCACAGGATATTCTCCCTTTTTCCTGATGTTTGGAAGAGAACCCACGTCTCTTTTGGATGACAGGAATATCTCGGTGGACATTGACAAAGATGATTATGATGAATACATAAAACATCACTTAGACAAAATAAACAGAACAAGAAAATTAGTTATTAACAACACAATAAAGACTCAAGAAAGAATGAAAAAGAACTATGACAAGAAACACATGGAAAGAAGCTACGAACCAGGAGAATTAGTAGCAGTTTGGACACCAATTAGGAAAATAGGAAAGTGTGAGAAACTACTGAGAAAATATTTTGGCCCATATAGAATATTAAAGAAGCTGTCTAACGTAAATTACTTAATTGAGCCAAAAGATAATCCTGGCCAAGACCCATTGATTGTCCATGTCTCAAGACTCAAACCCTATTTGAGAGAATTGATGAGGTAACTCACGAGGACGTGACGACCTCTGGAGAGGGGGAAGTGTTACATCATGATTAATGGCGTATTTCTTATATTATTTTTAATATATTTGAAATTTAAATTATATATTTATTTATTTTTATATTCTATGATATTTATTTAAAACAGATTATTTAGATTGTCATCATTTGTATTTAGGTACACGTGTGACTTCACTGCTCTCTTTGATGTGAGAAAATAAATAAAGGATTCTGGTGGCTACTTAAAGAAGACTTATCTCGTTATTCCCTTTTATAAATTTGCAGGATGGTTGAAACACGCTCTGGTAAGATGCAAGACCCAGCACAGGAGAGAATCCAGGCTGAAGAGTCTGCCAAGCCGCAACCTGGTGCAACAATATAGTCACTCGCACTGTCAATTTGGCTTCTGTTCATATAGAATTTATATTGGCACTCGCACTGTCAATTTGGCTTCTGTTCATATAGAATTTATATTGGCACTCGCACTGGTGATTTGGCTTCTGTTTATATAGAAGTTATATAGTCACTCGTCTATATTTCAAAAAAGAAATTCTATGCTGCATTAATCAGAGATAAAAAGAAAAAATACTATCAATCATTGCATGTAAATTTATCAAGCAATACTCTTGACTCTAAAAACCTTTGGAAAACAATAAGCATTTATAAAAAAATAAGTTTCATTCAAGGAAACATATCGCTTCAAGAATGGCACCAATTTTACGACAAACTACTCTCATCTGAAACATCAACAGAATATATCCTTCCTATGTTGTACACGCTTTCAGTGGATACAGGCTTATTGGCGGAAATTACAATGAAGGAGATAATAGAAGAAATCTCGCGTTTAAAGAACTGTAAGGCCACTGGAATCGACGAGGTACCGAACGAAGCAATTAAGCTCCTTCCCCACAGTTACTTACTGTTACTAAAGGATCTATACAACAGAATACTAATATCAGCTGTATTCCCATCCTCCTTCTCGAAGTCTATTATTCATCCGATTTTTAAAAATGGCGATTCTGATAATTCATCCAACTACCGCGTAATCTCACTGCTGAGCAATTTCGCGAAACTATTTATAGCAATACTTAGGTCCCGCCTAGTCAAATGGATTGAAACTAATTATATTATCCCAGAGAATCAAGCGGGATTTAGATCTGCTCACTCATGTCAAGATCATATTTTCATATTGACATCTGTAATCCAACTTGCCCTAAGGAAGAAAAGAGGTAAATGTTACTCCTTCTTCGTAGACTTAAAAAGAGCTTTTGACACGGTTCCTCACGCATTGCTATGGACAAAACTAGTCAAAATAGGACTGAATCGCCGATTTGTCAACTTAATTAAATGTTATTATGAAGGCATGACCGCTGCGGTTCGTTGGAACAATTCTATCACTGAATTCATTGAAATTCGTTCGGGGGTGCTCCAAGGTGACCCACTATCCCCATGCCTATTCCTACTCTTTATTAATGATTTGATTAAAATATTTTATGACTCGGGGTTGTCAGGAATATACTTACCCAATTTCGGAAGCATACACCTCCTCCTATATGCCGACGATATTGTTTTGATAGGTGATTCTAAAATAAACCTTCAATTGAAAATAAATATACTGAAAACCTATCTAGAAAATAACTTACTAACTTTGAACGAAAACAAGTCAATAATAATGGTTTTCTGTAATGGAGGAAAGGTGGCGCGTTCAGAAAGATGGTATTGGGGTCAAAGTCCTTTAAGTGTTACATCAAAATATACGTACCTGGGCTACCCGCTCACCCCTTCGATTTCTTTCACTCAAGTGGCCTTAAATTATAGAGGCAGGACCATGGCCGCGATGGGTGCTGTAGGGGAGATTATTCTGAAGTCCAAGCTCAAATCCTTCCATGCAAGTATGAGATTGTTGGATTCTATGATCTTGACAGTCCTACTCTATGCGGCTCCAATCTGGGCACATGATCAAGCCTCAATCTTAGATAGAATCCAGGATACCTTTCTCAGACGTTTTCTGTGCCTTCCAAGCTATACGCCGGGCTATATTTTGAGGGCCGAAACAGGAAGAAACTCTCTTGATATCACAGTGAAAAAACTAACTTTAAAATTCTGGACTAGAATTCTGAAAATGGACGGCAGCAGGCTACCTTCAATTTGTTTGGCACATTTGTAGGACATTTAAATTTCTTCAAAACAGAATATCGGACTGGTAAAGAGTATAACAGAGCTACTTAATAACACCGGCTTCTCATGGCTTGTTGGAAGTACAGACTTCAATATTCTACAAAGATACATCCCCCTAATTATTAGAACAGCAACCGATCAGTCCAGGAAGCTGGATTATGTAAGAATAAGAAAATCAGTACTCTACTCTCACTATAAATACTTTCATTCATCACCTACAATGTAAAGCTATCTGAATGACAATATCCCCCTAACCTTAAAGAGAATCATTGCACAAGTAAGAAGCCTTTTTGTAGTACAGATAATTAATAATGTTTCACTATTGAAAACTAAGACCATGCACCTAAAATGCACCTTATGCAACGGTGAATTTAGTCTCGATTTTCCACACTACATGTTCTACTGTACGGCAATGGAAGAAGAAAGAGAAATTCTTCGTCAGGAGACCGGCTATAATAGCAATTCGCCTTATGTTTTAATGGCAAAAGTCGTAAAATCCAGACCCTTTGCATTCGCTTTTTATAAATACTGGAAATCAGCTCACAATCAAAATATTTAGCACAGATACCGAATCCAACTCGATAATTGGTCGAGGTCAATACCCAATATTTGTATATAACTATGATGCTAATTTGTTATTTATTTATTTTGTCCTACCGGGAGAATCCTGTATGGCACGTGTGCCCAATAAAGGCTATTGTTGTTGTACGCGTATATAGTAACTCGCACTGTCAATTTGGCTTCTGTTCATATAGAATTTATATTGGCACTCGCACTGGTGATTTGGCTTCTGTTCATATAGAAGTTATATAGTCGCTCGCACTGTCAATTTGGCTTCTGTTCATATAGAATTTATATTGGCACTCGCACTGGTGATTTGGCTTCTGTTCATATAGAAGTTATATAGTCGCTCGCACTGTCAATTTGGCTTCTGTTCATATAGAATTTATATTGGCACTCGCACTGGTGATTTGGCTTCTGTTCATATAGAATTTATATTGGCACTCGCACTGGTGATTTGGCTTCTGTTCATATAGAAGTTATATAGTCGCTCGCACTGTCAATTTGGCTTCTGTTCATATAGAAGTTATATAGTCGCTCGCACTGTCAATTTGGCTTCTGTTCATATAGAATTTATATTGGCACTCGCACTGTCAATTTGGCTTCTGTTCATATAGAAGTTATATTGGCACTCGCACTGTCAATTTGGCTTCTGTTCATATAGAAGTTATATAGTCCCTCGCATTGGCGCGATATGTCTTCTGCTCATATAGAAGTTATATAGTCACTTGCGTTGGCTATATGTCTTCTTTTCATATAAAAGTTATATAGTCACTCGCGTTTGCGATTTAGCTCCTGTTCATATAAGCATTATATAATCACTCGCACTAGCGATTTGGCTTCTATTCATATAGAAGCTATATAGTCACTAGCGGTGGCGATTTGGCTTATGTTCATATAGAAGCTATATAGTCACTCGCGGTGGCGATATGGCTTCTGTTCATATAGAAGTTATATTGTCACTCGCGTTGGTGATATGGCTTCTGTTCATATAGAAGTTATATAGTCACTCGCGTTTGCGATTTGGCTCCTGTTCATATAAGAATTATATAGTCACTCGCATTGGTGATATGGCTTCTGTTCATATAGAAGTTATATAGTCACTCGCGGTGGCGATATGGCTTCTGTTCATATAGAAGTTATATAGCCCATCGCATTGTAAATTTGGCCTCTGTTCATATAGAAGTTATATAGTCACTCGCCGTGGTGATATGGCTTCTGTTCATGCAGAAATTATATAGTCACTCGCGGTGGTGTTATGGTTTCTGCTTAGTTAAGCACTTGTATCATCACTGGCGAATTCCAAATATGGTAAAGTTATGATGACATTTCTTCTCTTGGGGCATTCGGATCCCTGGAGCGTACAAAAGTGGTCAATTCTCCGACTCGAATGACATCCATATAATTCCTTTTAGAGAAAAGATATTAATTCGGCAGAAGAACTAACTTATTAAGTACTGCTTAAATAATATTTTGTTATAGATTTATATTTCTTATTCAAAAATGTTTAAAGTAGAATAAACGATCAGGATGGTAACAGAATGAAATATTATTTCTTTATCTTGAATATTGTCACATAGAAAATTAAGAAAAACAAATTTCAGGATGTGACTCGGCAATTTATTTAGGGCAAGCGCAAATCAACATTTAAATAATACCAAAAAGGAAATGAGGGAAGTATATAGAGTAGCAAAAATATAAATTTCAAAATTAATAATCTGTTCACAAAATATTAAATATTTTACTACAATATAAAGGTAGCTGAGTGCCATCTATTGTAATAAACATTAATTAGACGTTGATTTTTTCCCAATATATATATTAGAAGATGGTGTATTTTATTATGTTACAGACCTCACTTTATTCTTCTCAAATTTATTTCTTTTTAAAAACATGTATTAATGTCCAGGTATTTTTGTATTACAATAACATCGCTTTGAACATAAAAGAAACATTGACATTCACCTTCATGTGTCACAAGCTTATAGTCTGCCCTACGTTGACAAGGGTCAAAAGCTCGAAACACGCTTGTGGTTTATTTTCTAGCTAATTTAAGAAAATGTATTTTAAAATTATCGATCTTCAGTTGATCATCATTCCGATTGATGGAGCTCTATAATCAGAAACTTTCAATTGTATTATAAAGATTACACATACAAATTCTTAATAAAAATATATTTATTAAAACACATTTTTCATTGGGAAAACATTTCTCGCTGAGACCTGCCGAAACCGGGTCATAACACATACATGTAGTATATATATGTAATTGTATTAATGTATTCGATTTAAAACACATTATTTTATATACCTATATATATATTTGAAAATATAATAGAAAAAATAAAAAGGTGTTGTGTCAGCACATGTGCTCCTGGTCAGGATATGCCTTTTTTATTTTTAATATACATATATATATATGAAAAAACAATAGAGAAAATAAAAGATAAGTGGGTCAGGTGTTGATATAAAAAAAAAATGTGCTCGTGGTCAGGAGATGCCTTTTTTTTTAATATCAACACCTGACCCACTTATCTTTTATTTTTTTCTATTGTTTTTTCATGTGTTAAGCATCTTTACGCAAATTTGGCCTTAAATACCCATTTTCTGATTTCTCAGGAAGCCATTGGGACCAAAAATCTTTTTTGGTCGCAGTGGTTACAGCCTTCTCCACGCTGACGAGCGCCAACAGCGCGAAACGCGTTCGTGGATGGCTTTTCTTGATAAATCAAGAAATTGGGTTGGCCAAATATCACGGAGCAAGCTAAATAAACGTTTAGTTTATTTTTGCTCCACTAGATGGCGCTCTGCCATCTAAAAAGCACATGTGCTCGTGGTCAGGAGATGCCTTTTTTTTTTTTTAAATATATATATATAAATTGCACTCGAGAAATTCCTAGGCAGTTCCCGGGTCATTCGGCTAGTTAAAATAATAATTACATAAAAAGCAAATAATAAATAACGACAAAGTTGTTTTCATGTGATCTACAAGAATTTGTAAATTGAGTTTACTGTGCAATAAATTGGTAAAGAGGGAGCAATCTCTCGAAATATTTTGAGAAAAAATGTTTTTTTTTTTCTTTACAGATCCAGGTACGCCCTTTTTATATAAAAATAATTAACATTTGTTGAAACTGCATTTTTGGGCAAGCATTCACTCCAGGAGAATCCGAACCAATTTTTTAATTTCTTCTAAGCTATGATGATGATAAATGTAAATGCATGTTTATTATCTAGGAGAAATTTGTAATTTGTCTTTTTTACGAGATAAATATTAAAATTACCTAATCTATCCTTCTAAAGATAAATTTATGCTTTACAATAATCTCTACCAAAACTACTAGATAGAAAAATTTGCATGCATGTTATATTAAAATATTATTTTATTTAGAATTATATTTAATAGATGCAAATACTCTGTTAAATCGACCGCCAGAGGTCAGGCTTCCCCTATAAAAACTCGTTGTTGTTTCCCGTTGGCCGGCTCAAACTTTTGTACATTATGTGAATAAGTTATTCATATTTTTATTCTTACGCCTTAAGCCAGGCAGTACTTTTACCAAATTATGTTTTTTATATATATTCCTTAGCTCAAATAAAGAAATCTCTAGATCTTCAATATTTTATTATAGTTTCAAGATTTTAATATATTTTTAATATAATATGCATATTGCCGAATATAAATAATAGCACAAAAATCATTCAAAACCTAAAATTAAATAAATAGCAAATTTTACATTTTTTTGCATATTTTGTAGGTATAAAATTATCATAATTAATATATTCTAACTGAATATGATCCAACTTCGTCCAGCTTCTTCCATAGTGAATATTTGGCAGACGAAAATATTGTTTCAACAAATGTTATAACTCTAATTAGTAGTCATGGGGATTTTAAATAATCTATCACTATTACTATGATCATCATTTTGCGTTTCATATAAAATTTTCTATTTCAAATTATGACATCCTTTAAAAACATATTAGATAAATAATCATAAAACTATAATCATATGACTTAAATAAAAATGAGTGAATAGAGTGCGGCAGATATATCATCATATATATTTGGAGCATAGATAGAAGAATTGTGTCAAACAATATATCCCGGAAATGAGTCATCTAATCAATTTATACATTTAGTATTAAATAAAAATCTATCAGGGAAAAATATATATAAATATATAAATATAATACAAATGAAAACACCAAAAACTCAAATGTTTCTTTTCAAAAATAAATCAAACTTCTACTGTCCTTACTGTTGCTTTGCTGCTGATTGCTTATAATAAAGAAGAAGGAAAAAGGCCTAACGACTGCTTAATTGTCATTTCCAGATATTGAAACTTTGGAAAAATTTACAATACGACATATATATATATATATATAAAATTATATTTTAATCTCAATTTTTACTTTGAGTGATTGCAAACCTTTTGCTTACATAATTTTGGGAAAAAATTATAGATTCGTTAAAGAAGAGAAAGATCCTTTATTACCTAAAGGTATAAAACAATAAAAGAAGGACAAAGAGATCAAATTATATTTACATCAGCAGCTCACGCCGGCCTGCCCTATCCAATTAACCGCTAGACTACTGAACAATTCAACAAGGCCGCGCTATATAGGCAGAGATGTCAATTTGCATAGAAAATACTAAAATTCTATGCAAACACAAGAGTATTGTATCGTAGAAACATCCGGAATTGCTACTTTCAACATTTAAATCATTGGTTCCATAATTTAGGCAGAAAATTCAGTGAATGCATATATATCTTCATCGTTCAGCAATTTTTCGACACACTCTAAAGGAATATAATATTTAATTGGATTCAATTGTATGCTGTCATTTGAAAAAATAAGAAGAGCCAACAAATTTAGCATGATGAATATAGAAGAAAAATAAGAAAAAATGTATACCATATGGTATATGTACTTTTTTCAACCATAAAATAGAAGAGAGTTTCTCTCTGCATCATATATATTAATCGATCATTTATCTATCAAGCCTAAAGAACATGTCTAAACCTGAAGTTCAATTTCTAACTAACATATATATTTGTATCGTATTGATCATAATCAATTAAGATTAAAAACTCTGAAAAAGATAAAATATTATTTTGCTTTATACCTTCCCTCTTTCTTTTTAAAATAAATCAAGCTCAGTGAATTAAATATGTTAAAAAATTCACTAAAACTAGAGAAATAAAAGTGAACAACTTAAAATGTATCATGACAGGAGAATGAGTCATGTGGTTTACATTCCGCAACATTAGCACGTCTTTAATGGGAACCGAGCGTGCTCGGAGTAGTAAAGCCGCAATACATCATCAATGGTAAGTGACACATCCCAACTGGTAAATTATAAAGATAAGCTTAGGAGAGGAAAATCCTATATCATTATTCTCTCCTCTCGCGTAATAATTCAAAAGTGACATTTGATAAATATGAACGTAATTAATAAAAACATTGGCTCCTCTGAGATAAGAGAAAAATGAATTCGTACATAAACATCTCATTTAACTGAATATGAATTCAGTTCTTTCAATCGGTTTATATCTTTAGACAACTTCATAAGTGATTCTTAGAACAGCAAAGTGTATCCAAATCCTTATTTTTTCTTTGCGTAAAATCTGTTTTCGGTAATTTTTTTCAAACACTTTGTGAAAATGAAATGGAAATTAATTAAGCATTACAAAACACTATTAATGGTCTAGTATATATTCTGATGTAGAGATGTGACTGCTACGTTACCGGATGGTGATGAACAGACATGGAGGCTACAGCCCTGGACCAACAGAGGAGGTAGAAACAATGTGTGGGAGGGACAATATGTGGCACCACCGAACATAGAAAATTCCACACATAAACACAAAGGTTAAAATACGATGAGCTGGATTTTGACCGACTTAATCTGAAATCAAGGGCAGATCAAGCTACTTAGTCAGAAATTATAGTTCTTTTAGGCAGAGGGGAAGATCTGATTTCTAAGATTATATTGAGCTTTTCACAATCTTAATATGCAATTCATCTAAAATATACAGATTCGATAAAAAGAAAACACCTGTATCTTGTTTTAGGTCTCTTATAGAGTGCCAGGCCCTAAGTCACATCGTGAAAAGTTGTCGTTCTCGTGGCAGGCTGATGAATGGAATTCCATGATGGTCGACCTCTGTTTCGGAAACATTACAGTATGTTGTTGGTGGTGATGATAATGGAACAAAACTATTGATAATAATTAATAAATCAAAATATTCTAAAAGTTTTCATTAAAATGTACAAAAAAGTATAAATAACTATTTAAGCTTCAGCCATTATACAATTAGACTTATATTAATCAAAATAAAAGCGGCGAAGAATGATCATTGTATATTGAGGGAAGAGGTAAAACATTTAGGGAAAACATGTAAAAACTTGTTAATCAGTTGTTTATATTAAATTATTACAAGTTCTCTAAATTCAGCATTATCGTCCCCCGCCGCTTTTATTTTGACTCATATAAATCTAATTATATCTAATAAATCTAATTCACCCTTTTTTTAGAGCAAATTTTATTTATTTTTTAATTAAAACTATATTTTATTAAATAATTAAACAGGTCTACAAAAAAAAACACTTTTTCTTATGCATAGGAAACGTTGAAGGTGTTTCTAAGTTAACTTTTCACACTGAGTTTATAAATGAAATCAGAAAATTTCCATCGCCCCGGGTTTTGTCCTACAGCATGTAAAGGGATATACAGTAAATATGTAACGTAAGCATTTTTTGCGTAAACACCAATACATTAACTAGTGTTTTTTTCTCGACAGGAAGAGTTCATATGTGGAGCTGAAAGCTTTATTTATTTTATTTCTATTATTTATTTTTGCTTTTAGAATCATATTTTAATTTTAAATTATTAATGAAAAATGTTTATTTTACAATCTGTTTGGCTTTTTTTAAAACTCAAAATTGATGGCAAGCTCTAGAATGTTATTTGCTGAATATAACAGCTTTACTATATTTAAATTGAACCAAACGATTTGTTCAATAGAATCGCAGCAGAAGTGACGTAGATTTAAACTAATCAGTTTGTTCTTCTCTATATAATTGCTTATAAATCGTGTGCACTAGACTGTGTCAATATGCCGAGTGGTTGCATTAATATTCCTGATACTTTCTTTTATATCTGTGGGAAATTTACTTTGAAAGTTCAAAGGCGAAACTTTACACCGCTCATCAAAATATGCTATGAACTTTGCTTTGGCCGTAAATCGGTGACCAAGATAAGACTTTATCTCCTCACCATTGTTGTGCAATTTGTGTTCGGCATCTTACATGATAGATTAAAGGTGAAGGCCATATGCCTTTTGCAGTTCCAGTGATATGGAGAGAACTTAAAGAGACCATTTCCTCAGACTGTTATTTTGTTTGACAAAGACTACTGGTATTACATCTAAATCAAGACATTCCGTTGAATATCTCGATTTGCCTTCTGCTATGAGACCGGTTCCTCATAGTGATATTTTACCTCAGCCTCCTGAAAATGTAATATTTAGTGACGATGATGTGTATATATAGACATTCGGATGACACTAATTTTGAAGCGCGTGCTTTACCTGAACTTCAGATATATTAAACCAAGGAGATTTGAACCCCCTCGTACGTGATTTAGATATTTATACAAAAAAAAACTGAGTTAGCTTTTAGGTTTTAGATTAAAAGGCTGAAATCTGCTACACTGGTTACTGCTGGATACTCAAGAGGGATGTAATTCGATTTATAACGTAAGGTGTTATTCTTGGTTAAATTCCTAATACAACATATTATATAGAGAGGGAACATAATTTATATATTTTAAAAGGAAAATTTAATATATTTTTCGAAATTTAGAATGTAAATATAACGAAATATGCTTGAAGGTTTGTATTAACTCGCTCCAACGATAGAATAAGAACATTTATGTATTTAGATGAGTATATACCTTGACAAGTTGAAAATGCTCTATCGAATGGAATATCTACGGCTTGTTGAAAAGGTCCTACTGTATCTAACCTTGGTAGTGTCTACGAGGAAGTCTTATTTCCATACTATTGTCGGTAGACTATCCCGGGCCAACCAGAAGAACCAGTTTGAGCGACCTTATGTCAACCCCCATCGCGACCCCATTCTGATTAGAATCATTACTTGTCGAGCATTGCGCCGAACACAACTAATGCAATTTGAAATAACCTACTTCATCATGTGTTCTTAGATGATGAATGCCTTTACTTAATATTGAAACGCCATTGTCTTGGCCAATGAAGGCATTCACGTGAAGAAATAGTTGCCATCAATTATATCACACTTTTTCCATTTTCGATTAAAGGAAAAATTAGAGCACCAAAATTCCGTAAAATAAAAAATCGGAAGCTAAAATTTAACAAACCGTTTTTTATTTCTAAATCCGAATTAATGCTTAGTTTTAATGAATGTTCAATAAGGGATAAGGTAAAACAGCGATGTGTCTGCCAAAAAAATAAGTTCAATGGTTATTCTTTCTCCCTCACAAAGGCGTGTTATAGATAGTCATGTAAATATGATATTTATACACATTCTAAAAATAGAATCATCTAGTTATCAGTATTTCCAAAGTATGTATATAGCAGCTATAGTAAATTTTGATTAGATTCAAGAATATATAGTACATTAAATTCAATAAAATATCTAACGAAAGTCATATCAATCGTTTCTCGGGGCTTATTTGAGCCATATTTTTGTATAGTTTCAATGGAAATGAAATGCTATAGCGCGCATATACTGCGACTGGAGGATGTTATAATGAACGAATCATTGAATCAGCCAGTTATTGGAAATCGCGAGAGCTCTCTTCACGCTTTTAAATCTTTAAAACATTTTCCTATCTTGCTTCAAACCCACGCTTCTAGAAACTCTTCCTGAAAATTGCTATTTACATGAGGACCAAAAAATAAAAAATTGTCTATTTGGTGCCAATCACGGGTTAATTGTTAGAAATTGGGGAAAGGGCGAGGGCAACACAAGAGTCAGTAGCACTGTAGTGTAAATGAACGTTGAAGAGGTCGAGTTTGGAATACAAATAGGTCGCAGTGATGCGTTTCATTGTCCGAATGTTCCACAGGTAGCGAGCGTTGTCGTTTCAGTGTTGACTGACTTCTTATTTAGCCCTTCATTCCGACATGGCTTTGTTTGTGTTAACACAATAAAAAAATACATATATAGGGAGATATTTCTATATATGTTTACTTTTGATAATAAAGATTTATATATATATTTAATATTTAAAATATAAATATATATATTATATATATATAAAAAAAACTGACCATTTTTATATTTTTTATTGTTTTTTCACACACACATATATATATATATATATGCGTGTGCACCAAAAGAGAGGCATATCTCCCTTTAGATATGCCATAAAACAGTTAAAATTATATTAAAAATTACTCACAAATTTTGCTATACTCATATATTTTGTACTTTGGATTAAAAAGGCATACTTGAAACTGTAAATATAAATTTATATATATTAATATATATATGAATATGTTTTCAAATGTTTTAAACATTTTTTATATATCAAAATAAATAGTACTTTAACAATATAATTCATTTTGATGAGAATAAATAAAGTAATGAACTCTCTCTCTGTCATGTCTAAGTAATTTATAAAATGTATATATAAGAATGTATTCTCTCATCAGGAATAAATAAACTGCTACGTGTTCCAGAACCTGGGTTAACTAAATAACTAAACTATCATGACAACTGAGAATCTTAGAGGATGTAGCGCAATGTGTCAGCAATGCCAGCAATATCAGAACGATGAGATGATGTACAGAACAGATTGATTCACATTGAAATGTCATGTAATAATTGAAATATTTAGTAAAACTAGATAATGTAACCTGGTACATTGGTAAGATCCGGAGATTGAGGGGGGGAGAGCTTTGTAATAGCTTTGTCTTTTCTTATGTTTCTTTAAATTTACATAAAAGAGAAAACAAAGGATTTTTTTTACTGATCTACTTCATATCTCATGTGAAATATAAAGCACATTTAGAGACAATGTAAAATACTTTTATTTTTCAGGTATTTATGTATTATTTTATACGTTCTTCTATAAATTGTAAATGAACGTATGAATCCGAAAAATAAAATGAAAAAAAAAAGCTAAATTATCATTATTTAAAATCATAAAATGTTTTATCTACATTGATACTTGCTGAATGGTCACTTTCGGTTCTGTTGCTTGATACGTACAGCTACGTTGTTCTAAATTGCCCGTTCACATAGTTGGCCTGGTATATTCTTATGTCTTTCCTGGAAAGTTAATATTTAACCACGCTATTGAGCTCTGAAGGAAAAAAAGCTAAGAAACCTACTGGATTACAAAACAATTTGTTTCATGTAACACTTGGTTTCAAAATCTACCTCTTTCCTAAATATATTGTCTTCTGCGTGAACTTCACAGCACCCACACTTTATGTATAGTCTCACATTAAATAAAATACAATGGAGTAATGACACCGAATTAATATATGCTTTTATAAAATATATTTGAATTTTTATTTGGTCAAATATTTAAAAAGAGGAACCGACCAGTCTCGCACCAGCAGGGAGCCCTGGAGTGTAATGCCACTGGAAGGTTCGTTAGCTACCAGAAGCAGAGAAAGGGCTGTCATCCTCGGTCGAGTGGAGTCCGACGTCCCTTGTGACATTTTATTTAGCATGGATGATGACTTGGCACATTTCACTTCCGCCCCGACGTAGTGCTGCCGTTTAATACACTTCCTTTGTTTGTCGCTATTGTTCTTAGGCTCAACTACCAAGTGCAGGTTCAACAGCACTCGCTGTGGCCGTGTTGACGTATCTGCTTCGTGTAACCGCGCGTCGCTCCCGTGCTGAAACAAAAGCCACAGTTAGGATAGCAGTTCACAAAATAGAGACGCCACTTTGACTAGGAAATTCATTATATAATACATAGTTAAATATATAAGCATAATATTATAATTCCAAAAATTACAATAACATATTCTCAAATTATCTCAAGGTACCTCTCTATCGAAATAAATATAAATTAATAGTTAATTTTTATTTCAAAATAACTGTTAGGCAAGTTTGTCCTTAAATGCCGATTTCTTGGTTTCTCAAGAAGCTTCTGGGACCAAAAATATTTTTGGTCGCAGTGGTACAGCCTGTTCCACGCTGACGAGCGCCAACAGCGCGAAACGCGTTCGTGGATGGCTTTTCTTGATTTATCAAGAAATTGAGTTGGCCAAATATCAGGGAACAGGTTAAATCAATATTTAGTTGATTTTTGTTCCACTAGATGGCGCTCTGCCATCTAAAAAGCACATGTGCTTTTGGTCAGGATATGCCTTCTTTATTTTTAATATATATATATATCTAAATGTGACGAGGGCCAACAGCCCGAAAAGCGTTAGTGGTTGGCTTCTCTTGATTGAGCAAGAATATGTGTTGGCCAAATAATAGGGAAAAGGTTAAATCAACGTATGGTTGATTTCTGTTCTACTAGATGGCGCTCTGCCATTTAGAAAACGCTCATGTTAGTGGTCAGGATTTGTCTTATTTATTTTTAATATATACAAACAATTTTATTCAAATGCTTTTCTCTGTATATTACAATGGTCAAATGTGTACGCGTTTCGAGCTAGCCAACAAATTATCAAGAATATTGTTTTAACCAATGTTGGATTTGGAAAATAAAAATGAATATCTAATCAGCACATTTACAATAATAGATGTCAATAGCTACTAACAGTTGCATGGTTAGTATATACCACTTCATTTTTGCTTTGCGCATAGGCGATATCGTAGCCCATGAGGATCTTCTGAGGCACGATTATTGCTAGTTGTAAACTTTACCCACTTCATCTTTTCCCCGATCTTCTTCTTTTTACCTTTTCTTATCAGACATGTGAATGCACCGTAATTATATATTCAATTTCAGGCATATATATGCAGCAGGATTCATTTAAAAAAAATTTTTTTCGGGTCATGTCCGTATATAAAGCATGTATCTTCATTTTATTTAAGTTTTTGTCTAGAGGGACATAAACATACACGACTCTTTCTTCATCTTTTATAAATATTTTGAGAGGTACATTAAAAGGATCCTGGTAGTCATATTTGTATTTTAACATATGACATGAAAATGTCAATAAACACTTATATTATAATGCATTAGCGCGCCATCTGTTATCAAAATTCGAAACCATTATAGACGCGTATGATTCTTTCAAAAATAAACATTTTCTACTGCCCTTACTGCAATGGAAAAATTAATGGGAGGGCCTGGCTCATCAGTGGTGAAACCTTCCAGCGGTTTCGCCAGTCATACTATACACTATATCAATTAGAGAGAGAAGACCTAACGTTTTATGAATAACAAAATACACACTCACAAGGGGACAAAACTTAAGTTATAGCTTTTTGTATGTATATCGGTATTCAGGCAATAACTATGAAATATATTTGATATACAATGACCTTTATTGAAGAGTTTAAGTTTTGTCAACATGAGTGCATATATATTGATAACTATTTTTAAAATGTTCGATTATCCATTTGGGTGAAACTTTCAGAAATCTATCAAATTTGCTGAAGATTCATGTGATGACAAAATATGTGTTCTCATAGAACTTGGAAACTTCCAGAAACCTTGCCATTGTCTAGTATACACAATGGCAATAACTTATCACGCATTTCGTGGAACTGCCGAGCAAGGTTAAGAGGGTTAAAGGTGGCTTCCTGCATCCCCCAGGGTTTCTCTAATCCCTTTTAATGGTTAACTTCCGTAAAATATGCTCGCGTGAAGAGATGTACAATGGTTTCAAGGATGACATTTATCAAGGTTCTTCCATAATATATCGCTGTATGTTATGTCCCATTCAACTGATAGCTCTAAAGAATTATATATCATAGGACATAGAGTAAAAGTGTAAATAAAATTTATGACGTCCAAGAAACAAGCATACACACAATTTAATAGTTCAACACATTTAACTTATCTCAACCCATAGTGTATTATGACAATATCCATAGTAAATATCAAAGACATTTAATAAAATCTATGATAACCAAACACCAAAAAAGCATAAACAGATGCATTGAAATATCAGAAACATACGAAACAATATGGACAAATACTACCCCATAGATGTAGGCACTCTTCTATATATAATGCAATAGTTCATGAATTTACTTAATTTAATTTGAAGTCTCGAGATATCATTTAACCAGTACGTATCATCCACCATGCACGTATATTTTCAAAAAGTTGTTTTTCACACAGAATTAATGTAATATATTTTTCTCTCAATATATCATAAGTATTTAAAATATTTAAATAATAATGTATATATAAAAAATAGTATTTATTATTAATTTGTTAACGTGATAATCCTGTTGAAGGACTGACAAGTCTGAAAGCTTAAAAATAAAAGGATAGACAAGAAACTTATCTCTGGAAGCTTTATTTATTTTAAAACACAATTCATTTATTGCAAATTTGATCTAAGATAAAATAGCATATTAAATATAAGTTTCAGATGAACATCGATTTTTAAAAATGATTAGGCCTTGCGCGCTTCTTTATACATATACTTTTCTCTCTCTCAATATAATTTACTCTATTGAAATATATTTATTCAAAAAATATGCTTTAGATGTGACTTTGTTTAGGAGGTTTCTGGCTCCTCCGTTGGGGAAGGAATTGGCCACTATGAGGACCAGGAATGAATAACTAAATGAATCACTAAAACGTGCAATGAGTGTAAATTTCAGATTAATTTTATAATTTAAAAATATAAATAATCAATTATGAAAACAACAGAATGTTTACCTCAAAAGCGTATCTTACTGCTGAAGTGAACCTGGCGTGTCATGCCATTAGCTTAAAGAGATTTTTTCCGCTCCCGAAGCGAGACATTTGCCACTCGAGAAATTCTCTGCTTAAAATGTGGAAGATTCCGATACCCCCCTCGCTCTTTAAATCCTTAAACCTATCGGTTATTTTAATCCCAAATATATCAATAATAATACAATATTGATAATAATAAATGAAATATAACTTCATCAACCAATTTTTATTTACTTTCCGACGTTTCTCAGTGACCTTCTGCCACTCTCCTGAGAGGAATTCCCTGAGGAGAGAGTCACTGAGACGTCGGAAGAAAATAAAGATTGGTTTTGGTGTATCTATATATTTTCCAAACTGAACCTATCAGTGATCTGTTTTGTAATATAGCATAGAGTTATATGTATATATTATTTACCTTGTATATATCTAGCTTCTTACACATTAATCTAATGTATATTATATACGCTATTGCGAATGTATATGTGTGTTTTCCAGTGATGGTATGGGGTGCCAGTGAATAAGGTCTCGGTCACTCCTTGTTCACATTCCCGGCACTATGAACAGTCCCCGCTTCATTTCTGACGTGTTAAAGCCCGTAGGAGTAACCTTTATCCGATGTTTGGGACACTCTACAATTCAGCAAAATAATCCACAACCGCATGTTGCCGGTATTGTTTGGAACTTACTACATACAAAAATGATTCAACTTCTGTCCTTGACAGCACTGTCTCCAGATCTGTCACCAATAGAAAACGTCTGGTCAATGGTTTCTTAGCGATTAGCTCGTCAGCACACACCAGTCGTTCTGTCAATGAACTGTAGCATCGTGCTGAAGCTGCATGAGATAAAGTAATTGTACACGCCATCCAAATCTATGTTCGACTCAATGCCAAAGCATGAAGGTGCTGCAATTTCTGCTAGAGATGGTTATTCTGGGTGTTCATTTTTAAGGATCCTTATCTCCAAATTTCTTGAAAATGTAATTACTTGCTATTTTTCCATTATAATGTATCTGTCCAATAAATATTATTTTGTTATTTTCCTTTATTCCTGATGTAGCAATTTTAATAGCTAATAGTGTATATTATTGAAAAAGAAATATATATATCATTAATTAATTATTTTTATTTATTAAAATTTATCTACAATCATTGAACGGGGTTTCAAAACATTGGGAATGCCCGGCTGATCAGTCGCCAATATTCCCAGTAGTGTACCCAGCTTATTGACTAGATCGTTTGAATGTGGAAATTTGATTAATATAGATCAAAGTTAAATAGAGCGGAATATCCATTATTGTTATATAGATTAATCTTAACGTTAGGTGTTTGAATGGAAGACAACTAAGTAAATAAGAAGAAGGAAAATGGTCGAGCCACCCAGTCGTCCCTTGTACAGCAGATCCTGGCATGTCGAGGCGGGGGCAGGAAACAATGCCGATGTTATCTCTGCAGCGCATTGTCTCCAGATAGCAGCAAATCCTTCTAATTTCATTCTTCTGCCAAGTCTACGCGACCAATGCGGAAGTCGCGTTTTTTATATCTATACACCACTTCTTTGCTTCCATAGTGTGGCTTTTCTTACTCGGGTATTTGCCAACATATGTGTGAATTATACAAATTTGTACGCTAAAATAAATGTAGAGGAAAATATCATTTCTGATAGCATAAATGTTAGAACAATTAAACTAAACTATACGTTAACATTCTCACGAGGTCAACAAAATTGATGTAGATTACATTGCGAGAAGGTTAGAAATTGAAATCATTCCATATATCATTTCTCAATCTGCTATTGTAGCAGATATTCACACACACAAAGTTTTATCAAGATCACCGGTCTTATACAGAATGTATTAGATAATCAAGATATACTCTGAGAAATTGTTTTGCTTAAATTGGGTAATATGTTTTATATATAATAAATTAAAATTATATATATATATATATATATACTACTATCAAACTAAATTTAAATGGAGATATAACATATTTTCTTTATAGAAACTTGTAACCGAAAAACAAAATTTAAAATAGATGTTTAATATACCAAATGAGGCACCTCTCGCTTTGAATATGCATTAAAACAATAAATTTTGTTTTTCACCCCTTGCAAAGCGTAAAGATAGTGATAAATAATGAACCACAACACTTTGGCCAATTCGATTGATTTCCTAACTCCCCTCGTAGGATACAGTGAAATCGAAGCCGCCCCTGTTCTGATGAAGGATAGGGGCTGAAAACATGATATAAATGTTGTTTTTTTGTTTGGTTTTAATTTTCCAAAACTGTTATTTTGGCTCATTCTCTGTCTCCACCTTTATGTTCTGTAGTGAAGTGATGAGCAAAATGCATCGCTTTAATACATATTTAAAGGTAGAAGTGTCTATTTTTGTTCATGAATACCATCCCCCCGCAACTTTATATTGTATCCTAGTTTTTTTTAAATATAAATATTTATAGAGAGAGGAAAAATAGAGGTTTTTTTTAACGCTTATGTAAAATGTGAAAAAATAGAACAAATGTGATATTGTACTGGGATAAGGTGCATAAATTATGAAAAAGGCATTTCCTTATCGTGCAACTAAAAGTTGCTGATCATTTATTCCGATAGATGGCGCAAGCCATAAACAACCTTTTGTTGCACGATAAGGAGATGCCTTTTTCATAGCTTATGTAAAAATTTTAAAATTAAGAAAAAGAAAGGGAATAAATAGGTAAATAGGAAATTCATATTTTTAATATCTTAATGAATTCTTTAAAAAAGTGGAGGAAATTCTATAGCAAGATTCATATAGAGACTTCGGCAACTACGCGTCATAGATGTGGAAGCATACAAAATAATAAATGAAGATAGGCTTGAAAAAGGAGCTAATTATAGAACCATGCTAATATCTAATCTAACAAAAAAAGGAGATTTAAGAGAAATAAAAGTTCTTTTTGTTTTTTAATTTTAAAATAAAAGTTTTAAACTATATTTTAAAAACATGTTAATATAAATGCTTGGAATAATAATGTCTTAAAATAAGAACATTAGGTCTCTCCAGGGTAAAGTTTTTTTAATATTTTTATTTACAAATTTCTCAAGCTTTGGGGCAAGAATTGTAAATAAAAATATTTAAAAAATAAACTTTGCTTGGAGGCCTGAAGTTCTTAATTTAATATTGAGAGATTCAAGAGATTATTTTATTGAATAATAATATGTCTCTATTTTTACATATTTATATTCGAAGTTAGGATCAGACATGAGGTAGCCACGCAATAATATTTGAAATGAAGGCGATAAAAACGTGGTGATTTTCTTTTAATGGTAAAATTTTACCATTAAAAGAAAATCACCACGTTTTTATCGCCTTCATTTCACATATTTATATATTTTATATAAATATTTTAATTTAAATACACACACAACAAAAACACAAACAGCAACACACATGTTATTATAGTTGAAAAAGATAATGGCTTTTGTACATCTGTTTAACATGTTCAATTGAATCGTATTATATATAGTATTTATAATAGCTTCTTTGCCTATAAAATAGTTTTTATTTGACAATATAGCTTTTTATAAAGACAATGTGAAACATTTTATTCAATGAAAGAGTGATAGAAATATATTTTTTTTAAAAACAGTGGCATAAAAATATGGTTTGTTTTTATTATATTTACCCGATATATATTTATTTTTATGTATAATCGACAATTTTGAGAGATGTAATATATATTTAATATGTTTTGGAAAACAAAATGTCACCCAATGATTCAATATAAACGCAAGTTATCTTTAAAATATTGAATTTTAATATAAAGAATTAAAATCGATGTATATACAAGTAAATTATACTTGTAGATTAAAAAATGGTCACATGTGTTCTATATTTAGGAAGACGCGCGCGCACTGAACAAGATTCTGAAATACCTTGTCAACAATTTCATAAAAAATAAGTAAACTGTTGTACTCTATGAAGTTTTAAGCAAGGTTTCTAAACGACGCCTCTCTCTAAAAATACATTTCAAATTACAAAGGGACAAACCTTTAAATTATAAAACTATTTTAGAGGCGTAATATTCTTTTTAAAATAAAACAATTTCTACTGTCCTTACTGCGATGGAAAAATTAAAGGGAGGGCCTGGCTCATCAGTGGTGAACCCTCCCAGCGGTTTCGCCAGTTTAAACTGGCGAAACCGCTGGGAGGGTTCACCACTGATGAGCCAGGCCCTCCCTTTAATTTTTCCATCGCAGTAAGGACAGTAGAAATTGTTTTATTTTAAAAAGAATATTACGCCTCTAAAATAGTTTTATAATTTGATAACAGATGGCGCTCTAGTACATCGAAACCTTTAAATATAAGAGAGTGGAAAGAGCTCTTTTTCTGCGCAGGCGCAGTAATAGAGCTATTGAGATAATAGTTTTGGCGGCTAACTTTCATCTGTGGCCATCTGTTCTAACCCCCAGAACAACTGTTCTCGTGGCCCAGCTCAAATATAGCAGTGGTCCCAACCTTGTGTTATCAAACGTTACCTCGATTTCTCGCGACATGTCCGAAATTAACCCGTAATAATACATATTCTGTAATAAATCTCTCTCACACAATGTTTTGTTCTTAATTTCTTGGAAATAGGAGGCCGTGAGTCGCCACAACGCAGGAATGGAAATTAAAAGGTTGATGGAATTTGAAAATTTTATTCAAAATAACAAATTTACCTTATATATTTTATATAAATCATACACATAATTAAAATGAAAGCTCTCTATGCTTGTTGATAGTCTTATATATAAATATTTATTTTAGGACCGATTTTTAAGAATACGGAGTGCTCTTGTTCCCAATCAATTTGTGAGAATAAATTTTGATATATTGGCGATGTACCCATATGAAACTGTCGCAACATATTCCTGAAAAACTCCCGTGCACTTCCCTGAAGAACTCTAGTGGAGGAACTTCCCATCTGAAATCTGAACTCTCACGTCCTACTGTGTCGCAACACTGAACTGTTGAACCCTCTCGGCATACGGCTGAAGAACCCTCTCTGCATACGCCTGAGGTACTCACGCGACATACGCCTGTGGAACCTTCGCGACATACGTCTGAGGAACACTCGAGACATACGTCTGAGGTACTCAAGCTACATAGGCCTGAGGAACTCATGTGACATACGCCTGAGGAACACTCGCGATATATGCCTGAGGAATTAACGTGACATACGCCTGAGGAACCTTCGCGACATACGCCTGAGGAACCCTCGCGAGATACGCCTGAGGAACTCTCGCGACATACGCTTGAGGAACTCATGTGACATACGCCTGAGGAACCTTCGCGACATACGCCTAAGGAACTCATGTGACATACGCCTGAGGAACCTTCGCGACATACGCCTAAGGAACTCATGTGACATACTTCTTGAGAAACTGTGTGTATATATATACTCGAATGGTTAATATTTCGCAAATAGAACTAAAGTATAATATTAGAGTCTTATAGGGAAAAAAATATATATTTCAAATGTTTATGATTGGTTGCGACTAGAGAAATGGATGCGAGTAATAAGTTGATAGGATATATATATCAGTATATAAATATCGTAAAATTGCCTGATCGTAGATGTAATTTATTATGAGAGTTATCTAGAGAAAAATGGAAGTGTAGGAGAATATATATCTTATTGTTTTCTTTAATAGTCCTACGTGTGGAAAATATAATATATATATATATATATATATATATATATATATATATATATATATATATATATATAGAGAGAGAGAGAGAGAGAGAGAGAGAGAGAGAGAGAGAGACACGCACAGATCATTTTGAACAATGTCAAATTATTTTCTTTGGGTTTGATATATATTTAAGCAAACCCAGTGCTCTTTATAATTTTCAAAACAATATATATAAAAGTAAAAAAAAAAGAAATTATCATTTATTTTTGGTTTGTTTAAAATATTTTCAAGCTTTAATTTACTTGTTAAAGCAATTTAATTATAATTTAGCTATTGTTTCGATTCATTCTGTGGAGTTGTTTCAACGCTGAAGCTATTTGTCTGGTCGAAATATCTGCAAACTAACGTCCTTTTAACTTTGCTTTTGATTTTGGATAAAAATAAAAGTCGCGCTGGGCTTTAAATCAGAGAAGTGGATAATTCAAAACTCAGAACTTAATTTGATCTAAATATATAAATATTTAGATATATAACGGAGTGCACTCTCAATCAGAAAACACTAACTGTCACAATCGTGAAATCCTAGAAAAATGCGACAAATTTTCACTTTGAACGCTTTAATATATTTTAATAATACTCGTCTGTAATTACTTGTCCAGTTGGAATATTTTTTATGGATAAATATCCTAATTATCTCGATAATATAATTATCATAATTGCGATTTTTGAACAAACCTTCGTGATGTTATAACTTGTGGCGAGATTCTTGTCCTCCATTCCGCCCTTTATCTTTTCAATTCTGGGTCATTCTTAAAACATTTTCTATCACCTGTGACATATTTATCGCATCTGTTGCTTGTCTTACCCAAATCTTCTTGTAGAATATGTTTCGAATATTTTTTTTTCTAATTTACTCTTTTATTAAATTTACAAAAAGGTTGTTTTTAAGGTATTTTAAATCTTTGAAATATAAGATGTTTGAGGAATAGAGTAATTTGCCAAAATACCGTTCTTGACACCAAGTGCGTAAAACTTTTTAAGTTTAGCGCACTAGATCTCAGCTTAATATGGTTCTAGTTATGTAATCGCACGTGACTTTATTATTTGAAGTAAATCTGTTCTCTAAGTTGGTGTACCTCCTCAATCGGGCTCTTCCAAGATCATTGATCCATGGCCATAGTTTCAACGGGGGGCAACTCGCAGTCTAAGTTCTTTCTCTTCTCTCATTCTCATTGGCGCACAGCGATTGTTCGCAATGGATTAACACCATTTTCAATATTTTCAGAATTTTTAGATATGTTTGGAAGTTTGGTCTTCCTGCATGCTTAACATCCATTATTTTCAGCCCATAAAACGTTTGTATCAAAAGAAAAAAAAAATTAATCTTACTTCAAACTTGTTTCATTAAGCGAAGTCTTTCTCTCTCTTTCTGCTGAAGTTTACCCAAGTATTACTTTTTTTAAATATAATTTTAGTTCTCTGTTCTTCTAGGAAATTTCAAAAAGCGAAAAATATACTTCTCTAAGAATGGCTGTTGAGATAATCAATAGAAATAGATGAAATTTTCAGAAAATATCAGGCGAGGGGATTGAAGTTTATTTCTAATTTGTACGATACCCTCGTACTATATTTGTGAAACAACTGAAGAGGGAAACAAGGACAATATTTTGCCATCAGTTGAAAACTATGGATATGGATTGATCATCTTGGAGGAGCCCGTTTAAGGAGGTTGTACACCAGTTCTTGGACTGTTTTACCTCGAATAATTAACTCCTGTGTGTGCTATTACATAATCGGCGCCATAGTGGGATGAAATCTAGCAAGAACCTTTGAAATTATTAAACACACCGGAGTGTCCACAGGGTATTGGTAATTCAGTCTCCCTCACGCTTTTTATTTCAGTGATTTTAACTGTATTGAAGTTAAACCCACAAAAATAATGTTTCAATATTTTATGCCTTCGCGAAATTTTAAAATAATTCATAAGGTGTTTTGCTTTCTTTTGTTGCATATTATATTCATATGGAATTTAAAAATTTTAAAAATAGCACTTAATTAGTCTAATATTAGCTTAATATAATTAGCTTAATACATTGAGCGATATCTAAATGCAAATTAAAAAGAACTGTTGAAATATAAAGTTCCATATTGTAAAGTGGTGAGAAACATGATAAAAATCATTGTAAAATTGACCTTCTTTGAATTTTCTAACCAGTTAGGCCTGTGACAAACAAGATCTAAAGAGAAGACAAAGGAGTTAACGTTTCTCTTTATGGGACATCATCTATCATTGTACGCAATTGCAATCCAGCAATTGGGCGATCCATCTAATTTGTTAGAAGAATGGTGGATCTCCGGCTGTGGGGCATGGTGCCGGGTGTCAAGGCGGCTGGAATTCCTTCTTGAGGCGAGGGCTGAGTTCTCGGTAAACAATCGGGCTGGAGCAGATGGATGATCCGCCGCTTCTTGAATATTTGATGGGGACCGTGGGGGTGGAAGCAAGGCACGCCCTCACGGCCCGGCCAATCAGGCCCAAGGAACACCCTCTAGAGACCCGCGGGCGTTGCACCTTCCTCCTCCAAGATTGATTGAAACAAATCTGATAGATGGCTTCCTTTGTTCATTGGGAGACGGAGTGAGTGATTTAATCAATGATGGATCCACGTGGACATTCCTGGCGGCCAATCAACGCTTGGCGCTGCTCTCATTACGGCTAGGGGAACCTCGTGGCTTTAATTGTTATATGGGGGCGCCTCCTTTGTAGATAATTAGCTCTTTAAAATTCCCTCATCTAGCTAGATCTGGAATTTGTACCAAAAGGATTTTAAAATATTAATTATAACTAGAAAAAAATAGTTTATTATATTTTATTATATTCAAGTAAAAAATACGCAAGAATATCTATAAATGGAGAAATGTTACTTATATTTAGATGGCTAGGATAAATTTATCTCAACAAAGACGCCTTGTAGAATTTTTCCGTACAACAATCTTTTAGCTAGGTCTGAATATTGAATCATTCAATTTCTCAAGCCCAAAACTTGGATAATTAAATATGTTAAGCTTTTAACTATAGATTTCCCTTTCAATGCACAATTGAGATCCACGTAATTTAGCACTATATCTGAGGAGACATATTTTGAAAAATAACTATAAATTATTCAAAATAAAAATAGATAAGGCTAACCGAATGAAAAAATCAGGTTCTGCATAAGATTAAATATAACTTGTATTTGAGTAAAATATATCAGGCCTCTAGGGAAAAGTATATTTTCAAAACATTTTTATTCTCTAACTTTCGGGTACGAACGCCCTTCTACTGGAGAAAACATGGTGTACTAATTCGCCAATAGAACATGAGTTATAAATATAACCGGATACTAGGGATATGCCTTTTTTGATTTTAATACCAACACTTGACCTTTTTATTATTTTTTCCACATATATATAATACTATTGTATATATTATCTATTTGACTATTTACGTTTTAACTGTAGGCATGATTGGGTAGATCTATTTTCCTATTTATAATATATTTGTCTCTATAAGTTCCCAGCTCTCTAAAAATAATCTTATGTGATTGTTCTGTACGTTTTTGTGTGCATAAAACCTTGGAATTTTATGAATCTGGTAGGTGACCTTGTTTATTTTGTGTAGTCAACCAGTAGTGATAATGGGTTATCATTTTTGAGGGCTGAATTGTGTTGATTGATTCTTTCATATAGGGTTTTCCAGTTTCGCTAATGTAGGATGATGTACACGATATGCATGGGATACGTTAAATGAGGTTGGTTTGAGTTTACTGTCTTAGGTTAGGTTCAGTTTTAGGGTGACGGAGAATGTTTCTTAAGTTTAGAGCAGATTAGAATTAAACTCTGATATTCTATATTTCAAAACATTATCAAAAAGAAATATTCACTCGCTGATCTCAAAATATGGCATTCATTGAAAAAGGTCAAAATATAGCTGGATATTTTGCTGGGAGAATAATTATCCATGTAAAATAAAGGTCACCTCTCTCGTCAATATAGACGCCAAAACTAGACTAGTTTTGAAGTCTATTTTGATATTTGACGTCTATTTTGACTAGATAACCTTTATTTTGATTGATCATTATCCTCCCAGCGAAATTTCCATTTATATTTTGTCCATAGAATGGCCTTGCCACTTTGCCAGCTAAACACCTCTTTGGCTGATTGTGAGTATTTAATTCAATTTCCTGTGGATCTCATGAAAAAACCACGTCCTGGACTGACGAGAGCCCTTAACCCGAAACCATGGTCTTCAGATAGACGCTTCTCAGTTTGTCAAAGCTGGTGTTGTAGCTTTATCACCGACCCGAGTCCACTAGTTTGCGGAAACGGTCAATAAATAGTGTCTTGTTTCGAAGTCAATTTTGAAGGGAGAAGTGACCTTTATTTTTATGGATCATTATCCTTCCGGCAAAATTTCCTATATATAGTCGAACTTCTCATGAGAGATGGCTAAAAATATAAATATGGTCGCTCCTAGAGAAAGAGAGGTGGTCTCTTATTTCAGGTCAAGTCATCTTTGATATAACAAAGGTGGTTGCTCATGGAGGTAATTAGACGATTCGCTCTTCCAAGCTTTTACTGTATTGCCGTTTTTTAATTTCATCCAATTTTCGAAAAGTGTCTTTTTTAGGTTGTGTTGAATCAAGAAATGAAACATTATTCTGAAAATAAACACCACGTGAAATATACGTGGATGCACATATTAAATGGCGAGTTCATATTTTAAAAAGCTTATGAAATTAAAGGCACAAAAAGAGCCCGGATGTCCATCCAGTTAAACAAAGACTTATTGTATTAGCGCAGGAGAGACGCCAACAATACATAATGATATCAATTGCAGTTTAGCAAACGCTTCTTTTCCTTTCATGCCTCTAATCGTCTGATCGTTCTTTTTTATGGCTTGGAATCCTGGCGTGATGGAACTATGCGCCTCCACCAGGTGTTATCAAGATCCAAGTGATCGCCTTTTTATGTAGAGGAGAGGCAAGCGTTTTCTCTCTTGATTAAACGATCACTATCATATTCTTCAGCTATATGCATGTGACACCTGAAGTTTATATAGTGTTCTGGTGAGTATATGTACATGTAAAATACGTGTATGAATTTTACATAGAAATTTTTAACATCTAAAGGTCATCTTTAAAAGGTGTGTACCTCTTTCCTTATAAAAATATTATTTAAAAAAATCCGTTGTACCATATACACACATATATATGGAGAGAAAGAGTTTTATCTATATTTATCTATTTACAAAAATATATAATAAATATATTTTTTTGGAAAAAGACATATCAATTCTCGTAAATGGTGTGTGCATAAAAGAAGATCACACCTAAATATTTTTTCACGAAACTACTTTATGAATTAGAAAATATAATAAAATTAAATAAATAAATATATTCAGACCATTTTTACATCAATAGAGTATATATATATATATATTTTTTTTTTTTTCGTAAAATCTTTGAAAATTATTACAATATTTTATCTTTTAATAGTGTGTGTAGCTATTAGTTAATACTTCTCATCTCTATCCTTCCATTTATAAATATGAGAGAGCGCAGGCCAGGCAAACAACCATTTTAAATACTATAAACCTACACTTATATAGCGCTTTATATATAAATTCAGCCAGATGACGATTAAATCCGCGCGCTATAAAATTTTATAACATATGTAGATAATCCAGCGAAATATATATTTCATATCTTCTGAAAGCATTATTGAACAGTGAATATAGTCGTAAGATAGTTCCTAATTCATTTTGTCTCCCCTTTCTTTAAATAAATAAATCAGTATCGTCAAAATATGATTTCGACACTTATTTGGAATTGAATATATATATATGTTCATATATGTTATATTAAAATATTATTTTATTTGAAATTATATTTCATAGATTCCAATACTCTCCTAAATCGACCGCCAGAGGTCACGCTTCCCCTATAAAACCTCATTGTTGTTGTTTCCCGATGGCCGGCTCAAACCTTTTGTACATTATGTAAATAAGTTTTCCATTTTTTTTATTATTACGCCTTAAGCCAGGCAGTACTTTTATCAAACCATGTTTTTTTATATATTCCTTTAGTTCAATTAAATTACTGATCAAAACCATTTTTATTATTATTCTTTCAAGCTTTTAACCACGACCCTAGCATGATCCTCAAAATAATAAAAAATCAATCAACAGAAATCTCATTTTTATAACATATATATATTTAAATAAAAATGTATATATTGGATCAAAATATCACTTATTTTAACAATACAGTGTACTCCGCTTATAACAAAGTCGGTTATAGCGAAATTCCGCATATAGCGAATGAAATTGTCTGCACGAAAGAAAAGAAGGGCTTAAACCATTAAAAGAACTCTGGATATTGCGAAGTCGGATATAAAGAATTTTCGCTTATAACGAAGTGATTTGCATGTATAAATTTTTATTTTATCCGTTTATAACGAAGTTTTCTCATTTACCATTATAATTGACTAATATAGGCATCATAGTGGAATTATTAAGTCCGATGTCAGTTCTCCATTGGATACACCACAGCCTGCAACACAAATGTGGGAGCAACAAAGCCTCTTCGATCGCATGAAAGAACTTTTAAAAATACCGTTAGAGATGGATTTCGATTCTTATGCTGACGCTGACAATGACGTCGTTACAAATGCCATGTTATCCGATGTAGAAATTGTCGAGAGCATTCTTCAAGCAAAAGAAGAAGAAGAAACGGACCAAGTTGATGAAGAAGTAGACCCAATTGTCCACATTCCGCATCCAAAAGAGGTCTTGGAGAGCATTCAAACTCTGCGATTGTTTCTTCAATGTCAGGATGAGTCCAAGTCTCTTCATAGGCATCTGTCAGACTTGGACAACATCAAAAGAGTGTTCAGCACTTGTTACTGACTTCTAAATGTCAAAAGAAAATCACAAACTACTTATCCAAAAAACACCTGATGAGGTTGTTATTGATCTTTGTGTTGCTCTTTTGAGTTGAATAGTAAATAAAATTATTGGTACAAAACATTTTTTTTTTCCAACTGCGGATATAACAAACTTCGGATATAACAAAGTGATTGTCATGGATAATGCGACTTCGTTATAAGCGGAGTACACTGTATATGCCTTTTTATTTAAAGATTTATTTATGGATTGCTTGCTCATTTTCAAAAAAATAATTTTATCTATATATATATGCAAAAATTAAAAAAGAAATATCCTGACCAGGTGAACATGTGTTTTTTATATAATTTTTTCACATATATATATATATACGTGAACATTTTTTAAAATGGTTTTAATATATATAAGTCCAGAACCCTTTTATTTTTAAATTAAAAATTAAAAGGCAAACTAGAATAAAAAAACTATAACAATTTTAATTTAGGTAATAGAATAATTAATTAATTAATTAAAGTTTATTCTATTACCTAAAATAAAATAATTATAGTATTTTATTCTGTTTTGCCGTTTAATTAAAAACATAAATATTTTCGGTACTTATGGGCCACCCTGTATATATATATGTGTGCCTATAGAGAGGCATCTCTCCCTATATATATATATATATAGTGCGTAATGAGCTTGCACAACATACATTAAAATAAATATTTCGAAATGAGCAACATTTCCATTTGCTTGCTCAATGGCAAGTTTTATCACAAGGTAGCCAGCCAATCCGAGATAATATAACGTATAGAATACTGATTTGGTTTGATTTTGTTAACTCGTGATGAAAGGGATAACAAACAAAAAAGCTACTGATCAAATTTAATATATATTATTCAACAATATTATTGGAATTTTTTCTAATTATTATATTATTCTCAAAATAAAACATATTTTCATTTACGCATTTCATGATCAATTTACCATTCATTCAAGACTGCCAATATATTTTTTTAATATGTAAATATATTTTACATAATATCCTTTAATTATTATAACACGTAGGTTAATTGAAATTTTCTTTGCACTACTCAAAAATAAAAATATTAGGAATTTGATTTATTTTCAGTGATTAGAAATGTCGTCAGGTTTTGACGTTTAATTCGACGGGAGAGGCGCCCTAGGCTTTTATGGATCAATTTCCTCCCGGCAAATTTTTCACCTATATTCTGACCATAGATTTAGCCCAGCCTCTTTGCCAGCTAAACACCTCTTTGGCAGATTGTGAAGATTCCATTAGATCTCGTGTGGTTCTCTTGGAATAAAGTCTGCCCTAGGCTGACGAGGGAATTAGCCCAAAACCATGGTCTCTAAGTGGACGCTTCTCAGTTCGCCAAAGCTGGTGTTGTGGCTTTGTCACCGACCCGAACCGCTAGTTTGAAGCGATGGTCAATAGATGGCGTCAGGTTTTGACGTTTATTTTGATGGGAGAGGTGCCCTATGCTTCTATAGAAATGTTCTGTTATCATTCAGGTTCTCAATCCAACTTAACTTAGTAAGGTTTTAAGAACTTACGGCTAAAAGGTTTTCACGTCGTCGATTAAAAAATATCCTCTATTACATTCAGAGTATTTCGCTTTGAATGATAATATAATCATCGTTCTGTCATATTCAAATGTATTCCTGTTATCCTCACGCACAAATCGGTATGATTATATTATTTATAGCATAATCTTTCTATACTCTTTCGTTAAACACTAACACCAAAAATAAACCTCCAAGTACATATACCTTATAAGCATATTAAACATACAATAGTTGAGCCGATCTAGTAGATTGAATTGTCCAAATCGATGGGAAAGGCTAACCACTGTTAAGCAAAGCCTTCCTAAAATTATTTTCCATATTTAATTCACTAATTGTGCAAATTCTTCCTTAATTTGGAAAAGAAAAAGAAATAGAGTTTAATAGTTCCATCGGTGATAGAGTGTGCTATAATATTTTTGTTTTTATATTATCGCTAAATGTAGGTAGAACTGAAAAATATAAAAGCATACGCCTTATCCCTCATTTAGATGTATGGTATCAAGTTGTCGAATCATGCTTGAAATCATAGGTAAAGTTGATGAAATCCTGAAAGACAACGATATAAGTTTTACTGAAAATTTAGCATTGCTAGAATACACTTTCTTCATTAGATCATTTATAACATGACATATAAGTGATCATAGTTTATTATTATCCTTTGTCCCCCTTCTGAGTATCGTGCCCTATAAGGCAGTTGAGTTTGTTATTCGATTCTTTATAAAACGTGATCTTGTTCATCCCAGTATATTTCTGAACATGCTGGAACGTGGCCTCCTAAATTTTGTATTTTGTGTATTTATGAAATATGTCCCACCTTCTTTGAAGATAAATGGAATCAGATGACTTGGTATTAATATGGCGTGTATCGTATCGATCATTTTCTATTTAGCTGAAAGATTGGTTTGTTTGTAAGTTTCTATTTAATATCATGAGTGAATGAAGTTGTTTCTGTTTTGTAAGTTGCAGTTTCAGTTGATTCATTTGGCCTCTTGCCGAAAGAAGGGTTTAAAATTCTGTTGCATAATAGCGTCTGGATGCTCCGCCCTTTGCCAATGAGTCGACCTCTCAATCCCAGGGATCTCCTAAATACGACAGAATCCACTATAGATATATTATACTACTTTCTTTATTTCCGGCAATATTTTTGAGGATCCATTATTTATAGCCATCTTTAGTTGGGTATATAGATGTTTTGAGTTTTTGCATATTTTAATTTTCTCTGTCTTGTTGCTATCTACAATTTTTAGTCGTGAGAGTATGGCGGTGAGTTCGGATCTGAAAACCGAGTTTGCTATTTTATTTACTTTTTAATTTTCTATATAATTTTGATGATACCTAAACTCCAATAGCAGAGAGATAGGGGTGGGGGCATCTTCCAATATCGAACCGACTGTTCATATTTAAATGGTCTTTTTGTCTGCATTTCCACTGCAAGATTCTCTAGTAGAACAGGATGGTCAAATCTCTTGGAAGATTCTTGCTCTAGTTTTATAACGTAGATATTTAGGACATTGTGAAGGTGCCTGCAAATATTTAGGACTTGAATTTTTTGGAGATGGGTACTTAAATGTGTCAATTTTTTTTAAATTTTAAATTATCAAATATCCAATGGTCAGGCCACATATTTATGAGACAACCCTTGTGCATATATATAAAAAAAATCCCAATTTCGTTTTCCCAATATATAAATATATTAAGAAAATAAGTATGTAGCCGATAAATAGAGGGAAAAAAATAGAAGAAAAAAGTCTTATAATCTGAAAACTCTGATGTCCAAAATTAAGTGAACAAGCATTCTTTTGAATTCACATATTAAGTTCGAAAAGCTACAACGTCGAATCATTAATTCCAATGCATGGTCCAGGGGTAAAATTACCAAGTATATAAAATAATATCGTTTAATTGCTTGGATTCTTGGAACAATTGGGTTTAGGCATCTAGAGTTTTTTACTCAAGATTATTAAAGTTTCAAAATAATATAAACAAGTTTCAAATTGCTATGCTTTGGAGTGATTTTTAAATATAAATTAGAAGTCAAATTTAGCGCAATACTAATCAATCTTATTTTAATCTCGTTATTGTTATTATTAATTATTTAAATATTCTTTCAGAGAAAAATTGTTTCTAAAAATAATTCTTGTGTATTGGCTTAGTATATCTTGTTTGTTTTTATCTCAATAACAAACAATAACAAACATTTTTTTATATCGAACGTGTGTGTGCTGTTTTATTCTTTCTTCTAAACAGTAAATAAAGTCAAAATTAATTTTATATTTTCTTAAGTGAGTTAACAATGTTTTTTGTTCTTTTCATAACACCCTCATATCAAAACTATCTTTATTTTTTATTTAAATAAAAATGGAGACGGAACTTATCGGAGTAAAGTATTTACGTTATACAAAAGGACATAGATTATCATATGACCTCTATTTTAATTATTTACTTTACACTTCACCGAAGTAGTACTTGATACTTATCGTCGAACATATATATATATATATATATATATATATATAATGATATTTTAAACCATTTTTGACGCGTATGTTTCTTTTCAAAAATAAAACAATTATCTACTGCCCTTACTGCAATGATAAAAAGACCCTCCTAATTTTTATCTTCGCAGTAAGGGCAGTAGATAATTGTTTTATTTTTGAAAAGAAACATACGCGTCGAAAATGGTTTGAATTTCTTATAACAGATGGTGCGCTAATGCATCATAATCATTTTTTTTAACATTAAATACAAATACTTCACCAAATTGTTCTCTCTCACACACACTACCTTTAAAGATATATAGAATAAATTAGGGAAGACAAAAACTTCAGGAGGAAACAAAATTTATTTCAGGCAAGGACAACTATGAAAAGTAAACAAAAGATAAGCCACGAGGGGAAGTTACAGAGTAGCAAAATATAAATATGAAAATGACCACTCTGTTAATAAAAATAATAAAATTAATAAATACTTGGTTACAATATTGATAAAATTTTATAAAAATAAATAGTGCAACCAGGATATATAAATGAGTGTCAGCATCTACACACACACACACACTCACTTATTGCTTCACTTTTAGAATTATGAGTACCAGATGCTTCTACTGATTTTTTTTTTAAAACAAAAATACCTGAAAATATAAACTATTTCGCGCGAATTTTTCATTTTGAAAATAAAATAAATTTTTAATATGTACTTCCTGCAATGGAAAAATATTGGCAGGGCTTGTCCTTTTAGTGGTAAAGCTATGGTTAAGACTCCTGGTCCTCCCAATATTTTCCATCGCAGAAAGGACATTAGGAAGTTTTCAAGGAACAGACATATTTAACAACTTGATCCGTTTACACAAGAATAAAATGGTCAAAAAGGTGTTATGGACATTTGTCTTCATTTTCAAAGGGCTGGAATTTATGTTGTAAAAGGGGGCAGACAGTATCTATGGGGAAATATAACGGGGGGCTCTGCGCTCGAGATCGAAGGCGCCATCGCCCCCGGACGGGGGAGTAGAGAAAATTACCCAAGATTTATAAACTAGTACTACGAGGAGGCACAAATTGCCCCAAATTGCTTAATTCTAGAGTTGGGCGACTCTATGGCGTGTCCGGGCTCTGTACTTCTGGGAGAGGGAAGGTACAATTACAGAGGCAGCTGTGCCCAGCTCGATATTGATGGTGGGTGTCCCGCGAAGATTGATAAAACTTCATGACTTCTCTCCGGCCATAGGCCCCCCATCTCGCCCCTCTTGATAGATTCTCATCATTACTCATCGTTTTGTAAATAATGGACGGCCGGCCACATGGCAACGCAGGAAAGTAAAATGGCAAACAAGGTCAGGATCCCAACAATGGCTATCACAATCAAATACTGGTGGGCTATATAGGAGATATCTGTCGTTTACACCATATCAAGATAAATATGTTTACTAACAAATAAGGTTAGTAGTTATATAAATACATATCAGTAGAACAATGTATATATTTCACGTCTTCTCTGAAAGGTTTCTTCAATAGTCATTAAAGGTCGCAAACCTTCGAGTTAAATTTAACTATTGGTTCTCGTAAATCAATATATTTATTAGTTTTCTTCAATTTTCTACGCGATGGAATATAAATATCTGCGCTGACTCGTCTAGCATATAACATATATTTGAGAGATATAATTAAATGGCTTCAATAAGGGATAGTATATAAAAAGGGGGAAAAGATTCACCCTTTAAAATAACATGAATAGACAATTTTTTTAGACAATTAACCTAATAAAATAATGTCAATATATGCAAAGGTGCACAGTCTGAACTATTATTTAAAATATTCAGATGTATACTATATACAAAGAATATGGCACCTCTGTCGTCACTAGAGTCTACTATAATGTATGTAAATCTAGAAGAATCTCATCACATAGAACACATATTAAATGCTAAATCAATATTGTTTAAAAATGTAAAGAAATAACAATTACAATTGAATAAATTAGTTTGATCACTAACTTAAATAAAGAAACTCTTGAAATTTTTTTTCAAAGTTTAGTTTTATATAATAAATTATAAAATGCCAATATTTATATTGCCAATTATATATATATTTCTTGAATATAGAGCAATCCATATGAAATTATTAATTAGAAGGCATATTTTGGATCTAGAATAATTTTTTTTTGTTTTATTCTATATCCAAAATATGCCTTCTAATTAATATATATATATATAATATTATATATTATATAATCTAAAAACTCAAATATTTCTATATTTTATTTTTATTCATTGATAATTTTACTTTTGTTATCATCGTTTTTAGAATAACTTTCAGTTTTGTTGTAAATATGCGTAGTTAACATATCTATCTTTTTGAATCACTAATATAGGATTAACTTTATAAATTCTATATAATGTGAAAATAACTAATGTGTAATATTTCCTCAAGTAATTGAAAATAAAAGCTACTTGACGGTAAATAATTATCTTTTTCTTATCACGACTGCATACAACCCTTTATCTTATCGATCCTTTGTCTTATCAACCCTTTCTCTAACAACAAACAAATTATTCATGACATATATATATATATGAAACTATAAATGTATAACACGATCAATTTTATTTGCTCTATAAAATATTAATACATGTTTGGTCATTTCATTTAAATAATGCGGGAGCTTTATGACACAATTTTCAAAAACGAGACGCAGAGGCTGCCAGATGTAAGACGGGGAGGAAAGCCCAGATGACATCCGTTATAAATGCGGGAGACAAAGACCTTGGTAATTGGTGTTATTTGGCTGGTCGTTGAGGAAGTGGTCGCCTGGGGAATGTTAACCCACTCGCCTTGGTCGTTACCTCGGGGGGCGCTCGTGGCACCACTCCATGTGCTACACATTTCTCATACATTTTACATGCAGAATAAAACAAAAAAAGCAACAAAATCGTGCTTAAACTTCATAACAAAGGACTAGATTTTTTTGGTTTGAAATTATTATATTAAAAAAAAAAAACCTTTTGATTATAATATCTTATTATGCAGAAAATGAGCTAAAAATGACAAAATAACTTCGATTGATGATTTTTCGTCTAAAATTAACAAAATCGTTTATTTTATAATTTATATTGTACCCAAAAACGGGTCGTCAGAATTCTAGCATTCAAAAGTTAAAAAAAATTTTTTTTTTTTTTCCTATCAAAATATACCCAAATTTACTCTTGAAGAATGATTTTATTTTTATCGTTATATATACAGTAGAACTTGGATAATTCGAACTTCTTTAATTCGAAAACCTCTTTAATTCGAATATTTATCTTGGTCCCTAGAATTTCCTATATAAATAATTTAACATCTTTAATTCGAATTTTTGGATAATTCGAATTTTTTTATGGTCCCTTGGGGTTCGAATTATCCAAGTTCGACTGTATTAAAATAAATATCACACATAACATGATTAAATATCTGTGAATTTTTAATCTCAAACTCGGACTATACATTCCTCATTATTGAAATAAAATATATATAAATATTTGTGACTCCCATACTTTCTCTTTTGCATATTGTAACTGGATTAAAAATTGTTTTCCAAATTTTCCCCGATTTGCACGACCATTTAGAACAAAGGAACCAAATGCTCATTATCTAAAAGGGAAAATCAATTCTGTTTCCAAATTATAGGAAGAATTATTAGGTTGTCATCCCAATTTGATGTTTATTAAATTGGAAGGGGCTACTCGTATTTCTCTGCCTATTTCTATTAATTTAAAGGAAAAAAATCATTTGATCAAATTTTTGAAGGCTGAAGTAATTGTGTGTGAGATAGAATGATGATAAAATTGAAAACATTTAGGGAGTTTTCTGTTTACATATATTGATATTTGGATCTCTTCTTGTTTCAAAAAATAAAATAAGGTTTACATTTTGATAAATATTTATATTTTTAGAATAAAATGGTGGATCCCTATTTTTTTTATTCATATAAAAATAAAGCATTTATATGTATGTGTGTGAGCGTATCTGTGAACCTATTTATATAAATGGAAAAGGAGAGGTATTCTTATTTCCGCTTGAACAATTTCTGATAAATTAATAAATGAAAATCCAATAGAGAGAGAATATTAGCGCAATATGTAGATTATATATATTATTTTATATTTCGAAATATAATGAAAATAAATATTACTATGACATATGGCACAACTAAATATATAAACCTCTCCCAAGTCTGCTGAAATTTGATGTACGAATTAAAGGTCTCATCGATAAATATTTTAAAATATACATTTTTAAATTGAAGATGTCAACAATCACTAAAAATAAATTTTTACCCTTTTATATATATATATTGTTTTGTCACTAATATATCAGGTGCAGTTATTCTTTTAAATACTTGATGTTTGATAACAAAGTTAAAATATTAAATGAATGCTCATATCTGCTTGCACGTTAATATGATACATGAAGTTGAACTAACTCGGGCAATCAAAAACATGACAGAAACAATAAAAATGGTTATATTTTATATATCGAAATAAATAAGAAGAATTTTGGGCGGTTTTCAATAGTATTTATTTAAAAGAAAGGTTTTTCACACACACACATATCTACATGAAAATACTTTCAAAAATTAAAAACTGGTAATTTCGGGCTATTTTTTTTAGGAATATGAAGCATTGACAAAGGCCAAAGAAGTGTAGTGTAAAATAAACTTTCTCAATATCTAGTGTGCTGAAAGAATACTCAATTTCAAATGGAAAGATAGGGTTATAAACAAAGAAGTTTGGATAAACATCTATAAAGAGCAAAGCATTTTAAGTAAAGTAATCGAAAAAACATTTTTTGGGGCATTTGAAGGGCATGTGCTCCTAAAATCTTGGGGAGATTGCCTATTTACTCTATTAGAAGAATACTTCTTGAAGTGTAAAAGGAGAGTTAGACAAGAATGGATTAATTTGGTAGTCTGATAGAGTGTTCTCAAATTAGATTATGCTAAGGTGTAGAGAGAAATGCGTCGAACAAAGTGGAATGATGTTCCAAGATTGCTGACCTCCGTATCAGAGATGGCACTTCATCAGTAGTTTCAAACATCAGATTGTTAAACACATCTATATACTACATTTATAAATGGATACAAAACTTAAGGAAGTTGTACCTTTTAGCATGTATATCGGGATTAGGACAATAAACTCTGAAAGATATTTGATACGCAATGACCTTTATTTAAGACACACGAGATAACCATGTGTGAACAAAATTATCTCTGTCTACTTAAAAAAAAACCAGACGACTGGCGATATCAAAGACTTTCCACGTCCTAAAGTTTTGTTCATGAGTGTATATTACATATATAACATAAAGTTGCAGGAGGATGGCATTTTTGTAACAAAAGAGGTACCTCTCTCTTTAAAAAAGATTTTGCGGTAAATTTTTGATTAAAAACAGTGAACCTGAGGTATTTTAATGCATTTTTAAGTAAGAAAAGTATCTCAGTATCTCTATTAAAAGTCAATGTGTGAATATTTGAATATATATATTCCTTACTCATACAAATCTACAATGTTTGACTGATTTAAATTAAACAAGGTGCTACTGTTAGATTTCCGGCCGCGAAATATGTAAAATAGTCAAAACACTATTGGGTCGAAAAATAATGAATTTTTATAATCAATTTTTACTATTACAATAATAAACCTCTATTGATACAATATTCATTGGACAAACATTCACTCGTGCACAACCCGGGCGAATCTAGGTTATCAGGCTAGAATTTTGTGTGTGTGAAATAAATATTTAAAAATATTTGCAGATATATCAAGATTATATTTTATATTACAATATAATGCGGCTTATAATTGTAGAACGACATTTTAAAATTATCCCACATGTTGAAAAAGTTCAAAAGAAACACATGCGGGATAATTTTCAGATGTCGTTCTACATATCAAGATTATAGTTTAATGATATTATAGTTGAATTATTTAAAAATCTATTTAAAAGGGTTAAATTAGAAATTTTATAAAAATATCCCCTAATATGCATTTTTTGTGGCCATTAAACATGATCATTAATTTTTTAATATTCGATAAAAAACACACCTCATAGTATTTTATTTCAAGCACCTAGAAGTCCGTTTAGATTAGCTATATGACGCAAAGATATCATTCTTCTACTTCTGTAACTTATCGACAATAGTACTCATTGTTTAATTAGGAGTTCTTAAGTTAATTCATTAAGATTTCATTATTGCTTTCGACTACCTTTTCGTTATCTATGTTTACCTCTTCTATCTCTTCAGATATTGCATCATGGGGTAGAATGATCATGTTCATAATGTTCTAGTTCCATTCATGTTTCGGATTATCGTAAAAAACGGCGGGCACAAATGCTAACGTAGCATTCATATTCGTTCAAATCTCCTTCCCTATTTATGAGAAAAGGTTTCAGGTTATTCAGAAACTGAAGGAGTTTCACCTGCTTTTTTTTATTTTCAAAAAAATACCTTGTGGAAGCACGCCCACAACATTCCTGATTGGAAGGCCCACGTCATGGCTAAGCATGAACCTATTCCGTACAACCTTTCCTTACTAAGAAATATTATAAGGTAATTCTTATCTTTCGGTTCCTCATCTTTTAAGAGTTCTTAAATAACCATTTTTAATGGGATTTTGATCTCGCCTCAAATATATTTCTGGGTACGATAGAGATGTCTTTATATATACATATATAAATATTAAGAAAAATATATATATCAATAATAAATCATTTATATATTATAATAATATAATTTTTCAAAATTCAAGTCCATAAATAACCTAACAGCTTTAAGGGTTAAGAACGCGCAATACGGGTTGGCGCCGGGAGCGCTGCGCCATCTCTCGGAACAATTTCAAAATAAATCATTCGCTCGATTTCGGCTCTTTTTTTTCATTTTTATAAATGTGTTGGCTATAAAAATATTTGCTTTTCATATTATATGATATCTGACTAAACCCCAAATGTCAATAATACTTATATAATATGTGTATGTCATTTTAAATAAGTTTTTCAGGAAAATAAGTTTATTTATCCAAGACTATATATTTTATAAATTACTAGATTTTATACTTTCAGGTAAGAAAATTGAAACAAAATCGGTATAATTATGCCAGCTTTTTTGACAAATAAGATCATCTAGAAGGACTAACCACGTGACAATGTATTAATTACTATATGTAAATATTACATAAAAATGGACGCTATGTGCTTACATAATAACAATTTTGAAGCCTCTTAATTTTCAATTGCTATTTCATCTGCGGAACTATTAGCTTATATATACACTCATAGACAAAACTTAAGGAAGTTGTGTACCTTTCCGCATGTATATCTGTATTAAGACAATAACTCTGAAATATATTTGATACACAATGACTTTTATTGAAGACACATAAAATAACCAAGTGTGAACAAAATTTCTTCTGTCTCCTTCAAAAAGACAGACGACCGGAGACATCAAAGACTTACCACTACCTTAAGTTATAAAAATCTTGTTACACATAATACAAATAATTGTAAATATAAAATAGGCGTTATTGTTAATATTAAAAATATTCACACTCTTATTTTACAAAAATTATTTTGTCCATAATTTAATTATATATATATATCAATTTTTTTCTCCCTATTGAATATAAGCAAAAATATTTTTAAAACTTAATTTTATTAACGCTATGCGGCACTGAGTTTGTTGTTGACACACATTAATATGAAAAAACAATAGAAAAAATAATAAGTGGGTCAGGTGTTGATATTAAAAATAAAAAGGTATACCCCGACCAAGAGCACATGTGCTTTTCAGAAGGCAGAGCGCCATCTACATCATACAGCCTACTCCACGCTGACGAGCGCCAACAGCGCGAAACGCGTTCGTGGATGGCTTTTCTTGATTTAATATGTATATATATATGAAATGTAAATAATAAAGTTTTTATCTAATAAAAATTAAAATCTTAAATATAATTTAAATTAAGTTGATATTATAGACTAAGTTAACATGGATTTGAATATTGACAGAACTATATTTAAAACTTGTAATAATATTGTATATATATACAATAGACTTATTTAAATCGTATCCAACGTGTATCGCACAGTAAAACGAATAGAAATGTTTATATCTTCTCAAATAGTTGTAGATAAATGATTATCGGGATAATGATTACATTCTGTATAAGTTTAAAATAACAGATAGAATTGAGAGAGAGAAAGAGCGATAAGGTGTACTGTTTTTCACGTACAATACATTTTCCTTGCAGATCTCTCTTTTTTCAATAAACAAGAAGAAATATATAATCCGATTTATTCATTTTGATACTTGAAGAGAACCTAACTACAATTATCTGTCTTTTTCTCTTTTTGTACCTTTTCATATTCCATTATATATATATATATATAAATGTTTCTAAAAAGTTCATTTTCAAGAGAGAGAAACCGGTAGAACTAATTTATTTCCCGATATATTATAATAAGATCAGACTTTTTTTGTCTGTATGAAACAATAATTGTCATTCAAAAATAAGTGTAAAGGTAGATTGTAAAGACAGAAATGTAAATACCTTTCTTGTAGCCCTTTCTTAATACCTTAAGCTCTATATACGGAATCTCCTGAGAGATATACAAAAAATAAATAGAAAAAAGGAGAAAGAAATAAATTCTAATTTACGAAGTTATATGGGAAATATGGAAATATAGAACTATACTTATTTTTATATAAGACACATTTAACTTATCCCAACCCATAGTGCATTACGACAATATCCATAGTAAATACCAAAGACTCTTAATAGAATCTATGATAACCAAACAACAAAAAAGCATAAACAGACGCATAGAAATATCAGAAACATATGAAACAATATTAACAAACACTAGCCCTTAGATTTAAAATATGTAAAATATAGTTAAATATGTAAACATTCTATTACGCAATCTAATATGTAAATATTCTATCTATTATTATTATCTTTGTTAATTTAAAACTTTATAAAATTAAATATGCAAAAAATATTGTATATAAAAACAGTATATATACCATCAATTTGTTATCGTGATACTCCTGTGGAAGGACTGACAGGTCCGAAAGCTAGAGAATAAAATTTTGAGCAAGAAACTTAGCTCTGGAGACTTTATTTTCTTTATAATAAGATATTCTCCTATATATACAAATTCGCACACACAATACACAAGTTATGGAAGGGGTAGAAAAAGAAAGGACACTCAACAAAAAATACATCATATACATCTATAGAGCCTATTTACACTGTTTATAGAAAATTCGAAACTATTATAGACGCGTATGATTATTTAAAAATAAAACAATTTAATGGGAAGGCCTGGCTCATCAGTGGTGAACCCTCCCAGCGGTTTCACCAGTTTAATCTACCATGTAGATATACCATGTTTATAGAGAGAGAGAAGGAAAGAGATAATTAATGTATTTTAAAGAAAAAAAACGAATTTTATATATAACACCTCTCTTTTCTAGAGATTAATTTATCATTATCAATTATAATAACAAAATCTTTAGAGAGATTTGACGGAGAGACCATTCTCAATATATTTGAACAAACCATGTGAAAAGTCAAGATATGTCATCAATTCTGAATTAATCTACAAATATAATCATGCGGTGTTTATCTTCATTGTCAAATTGTGTAATATTATTGTATTTTATTAATAATTATATATGAATACACGTGTATAAAATTAAAAGGTAAAACATTATATATTATAAAAAGGTGTCTGAATTATCTTATAGAGCTTGTTTTATATAAACCACTTTTCAGTCTTAAAAAGGAAACATAGAGTACTGAGAAAGATAGAAATTAATTTTAGAACAAGGCAATATGAAAATATAAAGAAATGTTTCAATAGGCAAACTTTATTTTAGAATCATTATTTTAAGAATAAATTTGACTCTAATTTTAGCTTTTGGTACAAAGAGGGCTTCAAATCTAATTCAATAATATTGATTAGCAATTATGTAAAAAACACCAGCGATCAATCTATAGATGGTGAATTATAACAACCAAAACACAACTTGATGCATTAACGATAGACAGAGGGTGCTAGCTGGCATCTGCTGTTCATGGTATACGATGGAGCGTTCTGTGGTTTCACCATGTGATCGAAGCTGCGCTACAAGAGCTGCGTTGACCAAATATGGCGATGAATAATGAGGGATTCTGGCGGAGGTTGAGATATGGGTTAAAATAGAACCGCGCCACGTTCCTGTCCAACGGTGTGACAATTAATCCACTGCGGTGGCAGGAAGCCATTGCATTGTTCATCTGCCCCAGAACTGGGCTAATTCCTGGGGAAAAGAGGAGACATTAAAAAATGGCCACTTCCATTAAAATAATGATTTAAAAAGAAAAGTAAAACGCAGCCTGCCAAAACAATGACTTCCAAACCGGAATACGACGGTGTGATGTATTTTTGCCTCGTTTCTTGAGCGGATCTTTGGCTCACGTCTTTATGTTCTTTACAAGGCGAGCAAGGGATCTCGTTGATACACGATGTCGAAATATCACCTAAGCTGATAGATAATCGTCAGCCAGTTTTTTAACGCTATTTTTAAAACTTCTGTGTCTATTTATAAATGTGTTCTTTTGATAAAAAGTTAAGCCAATAACTTGTGGACATTTTTCTTCCAATTCATAGAGTTTATTCGGTTGTGTATATTTTAAAGAAAAGGTGTCACCGTACGAATCTCATACTCTTTGCATGTTTCTATTTTCGACTCCATTTTGAGAAGAAACGTGTTTCCCGTATTAGTAACTTATTTGATTTTTTTAAAGAGACGGAATAGTGGGATATTTATAAGAATTGGTGAATCCTTCATTTATTGATCCACATTATAAAATAATAGGACATTCATCTGTCCAGATAAATATATATAATATAGATAAAGGCTTACAAAATACATGCACAAAGTCTAAAATAAAAATGATCTAAACTTTTATTTTAAAGTAATTTCTTAAATGTTCTTGTGAATTTAAATTAGAATGAGCAAATATTCTTTCCAATTGCTATCCCAAATTTCATTTCTTATGATAAATTCACTACTTTATTCTTAACAGGCAAAGGACCCTTCTTAAGTTTCCTATTCAAACTGAATGTTATCAATGATCCAACATGTGAATGCCGCTTAGATGTTGAATAACCAGAGCATCTTCTTTTAACTTGTCCTCTGACTAATCAAATTGTATGTAGATACTTTGAAACATTACCAAATTCTCTTTGTGTATATACTCTATCTTATGAGAACTTTGTTAAGTTTAGAACTATTTGTACATATAATTTACAAACACTACTAATCCATCGTGTAAATAATTAATCATATATATGTAAATACACTAGCACAGCACAATAGTCCTTTGGACTTCGTGCTTTTGTAACAATAAATTTAAAAAAATAATAAATAAATAAATTAGCAAATTTTCTAACACTACTATTTTGTTATTTAACGATTTCCAAATATTCCCCTATGGTTATCTATAAATCCAACATGAAACAAGCGGTTAATGTATGAGAGCGCCATCTAGAACACCCGACTATATATAAGCAGATTTATTTACCTTTCTCATTTAATGATGATAATTGCGAATTGTTTTATTAAATTTATGTAAACATTCATTTGTATATATAAACTTCATAAATAAAAAATTAAAATGTCAGTTTAAAATTAAAGTAATCTCGTACGTGGCCTCGTGCATTTGAGTGGCTATATACAATTAGTGTGAGTGCTGTGACTTGGGATGTTTAATCCAATTATATAAGTTCTGTGCACTTTAGCAAAGTTCAGTCGAGAGATAATCAATGTCTAAAGAAGAACTAGTTAAAAGAAAATAGTCAATTTACTCGCAGTAAAACAAAGACAAGGTCTCTATGAAACTAATCTGAGTTATAGCGATAAAGAGCTAAGAGCTCGCGAATGCATCTTTAAGGCATTTAGAAAGTCAGAAAGGTCTCCCTTATATTGTTGGGGGGCTAATCATGTCCAACCATCCTTCATTAAGTAATAACTGATATTTTCAGTGTCAATTTTATTAAAAACTAGGCGAAAGATCTGGTTTCGCCCGGGTTCTGCCCGGGTGAATGTTTGTTAACGAATATTGCTTCAACGAATTCTAAATATTATTAGTAGCAATAATGACACAAAATCATATTCATATTTCATCACAGTTATTTCATAGATCAAAATAAACAAATTATTCGGAAATTTATCTATTTTCCATATTATGGAGTAGGAGCTATAACAGTGATTCCTTCCAGACCTTACTTGAGATCCTCATTATATCATCTAGATAGGTAGCGTATTGCGGAGACATATTCAAACAAACAAACAATCACACTATGAAAAAATTGCACAAATGTGATATTGTACTGGGATAAGGTGCATAAATTACGAAAAATAAAAATGGCGCAAGCCATCAGCAACTTTCAGATGCACAATAAGGAAATGCCTTATCCTTTTTCATAATCACACTATGTTAGAAGTTTATAGATTTTCATACATCTCTATTATACGAAGAGAAAATAAGACAAGTTCTCTAGCTCTAAATGGCGAAACCTTACGACGGTTTTTTCAAGTTTAATCCACAGACCGCTTCTATTCTATTGGGAAGTTTGACTTATAAAAGGCTCTTTTTGGATATTCTTGAAGATTATTAAGGAATTGATAAAAGAAAACAGTGCGCGCCTTCTGTATAGAAACAACGTATTTAGCGCGATATTTTTCAAATAAAACATCTGCTCTGTCCTTACTATGATGGAAAAACTGCAATGGGCAGGGAATATTCAGATTGATGTTGATCTTGGTAACGGGATTTGTTAAAATTTATTTTGAACTGAAATTGGAACTTTTTAACACTATAGTTCAGAATGAAGATTAAACAGATCCTTGGGTTTATCACTGATGAAAAATCCGTTTTGAATTGGAATGGCAACCATTTAGTGGCGAGATGGAGTTTAGGCTGATCAAACCTGAATGAGCCCATCACTGATGAGCGCGCCATATTCTTCATATTATTTTCCTCGTAGTTGAAGTAGTAAACACGTCTATAAAATATCTATTAAAATTTTAAAATAATTTTATTACCCCAAAATTAAGGGGTATCAATAAAAATAATAATGATTATATAAGTAATCGAATGAGCACTCACAACACAATTCATCAATAATAACTTGCCAATTGCCGATATAAAATTTAAAAAAAAACGAAGTGTCATCATATTTGATTAGTATAATAAGTGACATTTCTAAGAGTTTTTTTCCTTATCACATAAATAACGCAATTCCCTACTTTTTATTTTGGATATTTGAATGGTTTTTTTTAAAGAAACGTTTTTTTAATTAACACACGTGTAACACATAAAATTCACATCATATAATAAACAACATGGCAATCAACACCCACATTATTTACTACCACCGTATTCTTGATTTATTCGTCTTCTAAAGAAAAATATCATTAATTGCATTAAGCATTTTTGAACTGCTTAATGGTGATTATAGTTTATTACAAATTAAAATCTTATGAGAAAACAAATATAGATCAACAACGTTTTTATGACTATCTCTCTCAATAAATAATGTCAAGAATTATATATATATATTAATTTGAATAATTTCGTACTTTTGTGTCTTTGCATATTTGTTCTTTTTTTGTAGCACAATTTGCATAGTTTCAATTTAACTTATTTTTACTATAAATAGGACGTATGAAGTAAGTTGAGGAATTCAGTCCATCGTTTGAAGTTGAGTATTTTGTTACTTTAGATGTATTTTTCTATTGCAGTATTAACTTGGCAATAGAGAATAATTCAAGTATAAGAGTTGTTTCGTGGGGCTCAGCGCGACACCACACGTACAATTCAATCGTATGGAGCAACTATATATCCTTTGTATCTTTAGGCAAAAATCATGGGGATTATTCACTTTATGGCGGTTGAGTAATTTCTTCGGTTTATAGAACGTGTCTATCCAAATTCATTTCAGTATATTTTGAGGAGTGACTTTTTATTTTAAGCATTTGTGAAAGGTTTTTGCCCGTTTTTAAACGATCAATGGACGCAGGTGATCTGATTTCAATCTGGGTAATTGTGTAGGTTCTTTTTGTTTATATTCACCTGTTTTGTTTTGCTAGTTGCAGCTTCAGTTAGCTGAGAGATAAGGAACTCACTATAAGATATTTTACTATTTTGGTTCGATTATATTTTCTTTCGCAATAGAACACAACTATAAAATTTAAAACTAATTTAAGTGTCTAAAGCTATATATCTATATTAATAAAATGAAAATTTCATAAGTGGACATCACTAAAAACTTTCGTTACAATGCATCAATTTCAACCAAATTTTCAACATTTATGTAAAACGAGATGGAGCAGGTTTTGCTTAACATCAAAATATATTTCCTAACATTAACATGCGTAACTTCGCTGTTATCGATTAAATACAAAAAAAATCAACAGAGTTAATTTTATTTATATATAAATACAAAATTAAATTTCAACAGAGTTAATTTATTTACATACTAGCTAATAATCTCAATCTAAAAAATATTCAAAACAAGCAATTTTAAGAAAACACCATATGTAAAACAGTCGGCCAAGAAAACAACAACGATATTACATCTTTCTCACATATTCACACACAATCTTGATTAATAATTAAAACTAATCTTTAACATTGTTTATTATACTTCAACTTTTATTTCTACATTTGTTTTTAAATACCCAATTGTTTTATCATGTTTCTAATTTCGCCTAACAAATATACAAATTTATAGTGACCAACATATGCAAATTTTATCTTTGTTTTTATTTAACTTGATATCGTAAACATAACATCCATTGTAAGCATTTTTCTGTTCACCTTCCGTGGTTTCTCTTTTCTCTGATAGTTTTTAGGTGTAGTATATTTTCTTATTACTAGACTACAAACATTCCCTCGAGAAAAACCTGGGCGAAGCCGGGTACATCCGCTAGTATATATATATAAGAAGAATAGCTCTGAACGCTTTATTAAATGTGGAGATAAAAAAATTCAAAACTTCTTGAAATGTTAAATTCTGCAAAGACTCGGGTGATTTCAGATGCGAATGCGAAAATCAGATTGATTTTTTACTTGCGTTAAAATAAACCTTTGGCATTGTAAGACAAGGGTTCCCTTAAACAACATAAATTCTACAAATCAAAATTGAATACAATATTCTTATGAATCGACCTTCTCAAAAGTTGATCGATGTTTTAAAATATATAAACCAGAATTTATATATAGAGAAATTAGCAAAAGTGTTCTTCAAAGGTTTTGCTATATTAAATTTCCACATTAGAGCTGCTGCTATGTTAAATAGGGAAAGAGGCCAGAGAGTTTGTTGCTGATTAGCCAATCCGCTTCAATAGTTTTAACACTAAATCCATATTGGATAAAAATGATCGATGTCAACGTTGCAAATATTTTGTGGTCACGTCTTTGAATGACCCATAATGCCATTTCAATTAACGAATATTTTTACTAAAAGTTTAAATATAAATATATGTCATAATTTGTATATAATTAAATGCAACCCCGACCCACTATGTATGTACCATGTATGATTTTCAAAGACTTAATAAAGAACAAGGTAACTGGAGGAAAGAAAGTAACAAAAGATATAGGAAGTAAGACTAAAGCTGGCACGACTATTTTGGCACCCCTGTGTCAACATTGCAGGGGCAGAGACCGGACGTCTCTAGTGACCGCAGAAGTTATTTTAGCCAAGATGCACTCAATACTTCCGTCAAAAACAGGACGTATCTAATATCCGTCGAAGCTATAAGCGTCAAGCCACCCAACACTTCCTGGCGAAATCGGATATATCAAGCAGGCCACATCTTTCATCAAGGAGAGCCGCGGGCCAATCAAAAGACCGCACCTTAAGTAGGTCAACCAATAGGACAAGACCATGTGACATCTCTCGACCAATCAGAGAGACACGGAGTCTTGGTGTTAAATCGAAAGGCAAGGATGGTCAGTTAGGTTTTCGCTCTCATAGGAACAACACCTGCAGTAGCGTCTTGGCTCCCACCGAGTTCGGATCAGCCTTCGACTTGCTCCCACCAAGGTAACATCTGTTCTAGAGATCTCTCTCTCAGCTCAGCTCATAGCTATGTCAATCACCGCCATGTGATCAGATAAGGAACAATCAAACCCGCTCCTTCTCAAACCTTCTTCCCTCCAATCCAGTTGCCTTTTATTTTCAAAACAATCACGTGTCCTGATTATTCCTAACTGTATGCTGCAACTTCCACTCAAACGGCTGCGCTTCAATCAAATATCACCATTCGCATCCAACAACAAGAAATTCCGCAACGATATTGCCACAGAACGGTTAAGTCGACAGGATAAAGATTATGGAGCTTAATCAGGATCAAGATGGAAATTAGCCCAGACACCAGCAAATCAAAAGGCAATGACAAAACCAGCGAGAAAGAAGCGGGCAAGAAGAGAGGCGACCAGGCGCCTTCTAGCGGCCATCATATGGCAAATGACCGTGGCCCTCCGACGTGTCAACGCCCCACAAAGTGAGACGGAATTCCGGAGCACCATTCCCCGGGGAGGACGACGGACACAACCCCCGCCAACCCCAGGCGAGTGTCACCAAGACCGGACACCGACCTCCGAGGAGTCATCCACCGCCATGCCGTACACAGTCCCCGAAACCAACCCCCGCGACCCGGGACAGCCCAAACGATCCCAAAATGATCTTCCAGTACCGGACTTTACTTCAATTTCGCGGACGGTGCGAGCAGTCCCGAGCCCCAAGCCAACCACTCCAAACCAAGGCGTCCCAAAGGAGACCTGTTGAACTGAGGTAGGCACCCACCCTATGCCGTCAAGGAATTGACTTTGAACTTCTATCTAACCTACCTACCCCTTTAACCATATCTAACCTTTGTACTCAATGAATGCACGCACGGGCTAGACCAAACCTGTCCGAAAGGACTCGCACTACAATCAAATTTGTCACACAGGACAACCCTTGCCTGCATTCATTGACCCCACTACCATGTTTATCACTCAACCCAATTATCAATACTATATGCCCTCAAATACAAGCCACAAAGGCTTCAACCCTCACCATGCCCAAAAAAAACGTGTCAGTACAGCCCACACACTTACCACACAAAATCCATGCATGACCATACGCCGCCAAGCCATAAAAATGTACCTCACAACAATCCCACAAACGTATTTAGCAACAATCACAACATTCGCAACAACAATACACCGACAACATCCATCCAAAGGACGGTTTTCACGCTAGCAAACACGCACAACCCGCCCAACAAGCACGACACTCGCGCCAAAAGACGACAACCACAAACAAACGCATGCACCGTCGTTAGTAACAATCATCTCGTCTACCCAAAACACAAAAAAATGTTCACCTTAAAAGGTACCATATACTCTAACAATAGAAATTTCGATATATGACTTTAATAAATTTGTTGTTCATAGTGAGAACAGGTAAAATTTTGTACAAACAAGGATTTCGCGTGACACCTTTTCATTCACAATTTTTTTTTTTCGATTCGTGTCACAGGTCACCCACAAAACTTTTTCACTTCAGGCCACAGACGCCTTTCACCAAGCCTGTGACACGTCTCTCACTCAAAGCGTGTTCACGTCGTAAGCCTCATTTTTCACTCAATTCCACCCTAATGCCACTGAATAGCATTTTTTACTAAAGTCACAACGACCATTCGATTTAATAAATGGATACAACGTCCGGATTTTCAAAATACAAATAATGCCGAAATTATACCAACTTATCTCTTCACAATGTATTGGCAGACCATAACACATGACACAAGACATCGTCAAACAAGTAAAACCCACAAACAAAACAAAATTTCGTACACGAAACATGTCATACACACAACGCAACCAATGCCGAAAGTAAAAGATTCAATTATAAAAAACAATTAGGCCGACAAGAAACGTAGAAGCAAGGCAGATATCTTCCCGCGAAGAAATAAGGACGTCGCTATGACTCCAATTACGCAAACAGGGGGTGGATAAGTTTAGACCGAACCTCGCGTCCCGAGTCCCGCTTCCGGCGTCTCATTACAAAGCCCCGCTCATCCAAATTAGGTCACCGCTTTCCCCGGCCACAGATTTCTCTATGCCACCGGTTTTGATTCCAGTTCGAGTCTACATATCGATTTTTACCACCCAATTACACATCCACGAAACAACACCCAGAACTAGCTCACACATCTCTTACACAACCGACTTCTAACATTTTTCACAACACACACACAAAGACAAAAAATTACACATAAAGGTTATATAGATTTCCATGTCTCCTGTACACACAGCATAAACGCACTTGAGGGCTAGAATCACGTTTTTCACCTAAGTGTCACTACAGATGAGACAAAAAATTTATAGGGCATAATTGAGCAAGTAAAACATTTATAGGGCAAAATGGAGCAACCAATACATGTAGATCAGGGCATGAAGATACCAAAGGGTTCCAACCAATACACCTTATTTTTCATATCAATCATTTTCATTATTTTCTCTCAATTAAATTTAAATATTTAATCAATTTAGCAATTTATTCAACTTATTATCAATTTTAATCATTAACTATCATTTTATTTACCAATTAGTTTATATTATCATTTTCATTTATCAATTATCATTCTATTTACCACTTGACTTATATTGCCACAACTCAATTATCAACGAAAACTCACTGACTTTCGATTAAACTAAAAACATTAAATCACCCTTTGTTGTTGAAATCTTTTTATTTTTCATTTTTCTTTTTTCCAAGCACTCTACTTTGATTTCGCTCAAAAAACTTTTATTTTATTTTTATTTTTGATTTCTCAAAAGACCTAATAGAATTCCCTCGGTCTCCATTCCCAATTCCGAGCTAGAATATAATTAGGCATTTTTCCTTTTTTTTCTCACCACGCACCAAGCATTCACTTTGATTTCTTCCAACTTTTTATTTTTATTTTACTTTGATTTCTCAAAAGACCTTATGAAATTTCCTCGAATTCCTTTCCAAAATTCAAGCAAAAAAGTAATTAGGCATTTTTCCTTTTTTTCTCACCACGCACCAAGCATTCACTTTGATTTCTTCCAACTTTTTATTTTTTTATTTTTGATTTCTCAAAAGACCTAATAGAATTCCTTCGATTTCATTCCCAATTTCGAGCTAGAATATGGTTAGGCATTTTTCTTTTTTTTTTTTCTCACCATTCAACCAAACACATTCAATTTTGATTTCATTCAACTATTTTTATATTATTTTTATTTTGATTTCAAAGCCTAAATAGAACCCCCTCGAATTCATTTCTTAACTCGAGTAGAATTCGTTTAGGCGCATTTTCTTTTTGCCCACTATGTACCATAACATTCATTGATTTCTTACAATTAAAAAATTTTTTGATTTCTATTAATTATACTCAACCTATATCATCAACCCCATTCTATCTTACTTTTATGTCACCAGCAATGCTTGTATATAGCCCCTCAATACCCACAACTAATTTTCCCACAAAATTATTTTTCATTTTACAGAATTCTCTCAGGCTAACCCCTTCTTGAATTCTTCACATGTAGGGGGCGCATCTGTCATAATTTGTATATAATTAAATGCAACCCCGACCCACTATGTATGTACCATGTATGATTTTCAAAGACTTAATAAAGAACAAGGTAACTGGAGGAAAGAAAGTAACAAAAGATATAGGAAGTAAGACTAAAGCTGGCACGACTATTTTGGCACCCCTGTGTCAACATTGCAGGGGCAGAGACCGGACGTCTCTAGTGACCGCAGAAGTTATTTTAGCCAAGATGCACTCAATACTTCCGTCAAAAACAGGACGTACCTAATATCCGTCGAAGCTATAAGCGTCAAGCCACCCAACACTTCCTGGCGAAATCGGATATATCAAGCAGGCCACATCTTTCATCAAGGAGAGCCGCGGGCCAATCAAAAGACCGCACCTTAAGTAGGTCAACCAATAGGACAAGACCATGTGACATCTCTCGACCAATCAGAGAGACACGGAGTCTTGGTGTTAAATCGAAAGGCAAGGATGGTCAGTTAGGTTTTCGCTCTCATAGGAACAACACCTGCAGTAGCGTCTTGGCTCCCACCGAGTTCGGATCAGCCTTCGACTTGCTCCCACCAAGGTAACATCTGTTCTAGAGATCTCTCTCTCAGCTCAGCTCATAGCTATGTCAATCACCGCCATGTGATCAGATAAGGAACAATCAAACCCGCTCCTTCTCAAACCTTCTTCCCTCCAATCCAGTTGCCTTTTATTTTCAAAACAATCACGTGTCCTGATTATTCCTAACTGTATGCTGCAACTTCCACTCAAACGGCTGCGCTTCAATCAAATATCACCATTCGCATCCAACAACAAGAAATTCCGCAACGATATTGCCACATATATTTAGTTTTTTGTCTTTATATGTATTGATGAAATATTTAGGTATCTCCAGTTTATTTGCGCTAAGCGCTCTGGCTCTATTAGAGAAAATTGTTTCCTCAGGCACAAAAATTTACGTAGCTATAGTATTCGGAATGCTCGAGATACGAATGTTGTGAAGGACTAAAAGTTGTGATGTTAAAACCAAACAAAATGATTGAAAGGTACAAATGTATGAAGATAAAGTATTCAGAATGCTATTGATACGAATGTAATCAGAACCTAAAAGTTGCGATGTTAAAACCAAACAATGAATGAAAGGCACAAAATGTATGAAGATAAAGTATTCAGAATGCTATTGATATGAATGAAATGAAGAACTAAAAGTTGTGATGGTAAAACCAAACAATGAATGAAAGGCACAAAATGTATGAAGATAAAGTATTCAGAATGCTATTGATATGAATGAAATGAAGAACTAAAAGTTGTGATGGTAAAACCAAACAATGAATGAAAGGCACAAAATGTATGAAGATGTAGTATTCAGAATGCTATTGATATGAATGAAATGAAGAACTAAAAGTTGTGATAGGAAACCAAACAATGAATGAAAGGCACAAAATGTATGAAGATAAGGTATTCAGAATGCTATTGATATGAATGAAATGAAGTACTATAAATTGTGATGGTAAAACCAAACAATGAATGAAAGGCACAAAATATATGAAGATAAAGTATTCAGAATGCTATTGTTATGAAGGAAATGAAGAACTAAAAGTTGTGATGGTAAAACCAAACAATGAATGAAAGGCACAAAATGTATGAAGATAAAGTATTCAGAAGGCTATTGGTATGAACGTAATGAAGAACTAAAAGTTGTGATGTTAAAACCAAACAGGACAATTGAATTCTGTATCATGTTTGTAAAAAATAATGAGAGTGAAAGAAATATAAAAGGTAGCGGTTCTGAAACATGTAAAATGTTAAGGTTTGATTAGTTGTACTTGCAGAGCATGTAGGGAATTTGAATGAAGTAAGGTTGAATGCGAATGAGGGTAAGAGCGTGCGGCACGAGGGAATGGGTAATGTCCACTTTTTGGAATTTTTGCCAAATAATTACCGCGGTCAATCTAAAAAAAATACCTCCCTAAAACTCTGAATTTACTGGATACGAAATTTGAAACCAGAAGTTTGGAGCTTAAAATAGGGTTTCTAAAAATATCAAATTTTAGGAATAAAATCAATCTGAAGCTTATTTTTTGTTCTCTCTCTCTCTAAATTCTCATTTATACTCTCATTAAAAATTCATTTTATTTAGAAATATACGAATTCTTCGATTTGCATGAAACAGGAATACCTTTGTTATTAAAGTTGTTTAGCTTCTTTGATTATCTTTATTGTTTTTGTTAGAAATCGCAATGACTTATTTGTTTTGTTAAATAATATTTTCTATTACTATTCTTATTTGTCGTAATTCCCCTTTCTTTATTCTCAATTAGTGTGTAACGCTGTTTGGGTATCAATTCTATATCTTGAGTTACGTATTTGAAATTTAATTCACAATGTCGATAGATAAATACACCCTCCGAGAAAGGCAGATAAAGACTTAGAATTAATAAATATTGGAATTATGTGAATACATTTCCAATTTTTATATAATATGTTGTCGCCTATAAAAAAAATCGCAAAAATCTTAAGGATATTTGAAGGCCAATTTTGAAAGGACGGATTTCCATCCGTCACAAAATAACACAAAATCTAATAACACAAAATCTGTGTTATTCTTTGCGTGTGTGCGTTTGAGTGTGTGAAACCGGTCGTACCTGAACTCGAAAGCAAGTTATTTAGAAGTAAAATTATGTGAACGCTCGCGTTAGTCGGTTGCTTGAAATTTCCACACCGAGTTTTTACTCTAGTAAGTGAACGAATATCTTCAAATAATACATTTTTTAGATAAACAAATTAATGCGTTTAAAATTCCAGGCAGCTACCGAAATTTATTAATGGCAAAGAGGTTCATGAGACTACCAACAGGGTGACTAAATAATTACTGTGTGGCTATATAAAGTATGCTAGGATTATCACTATATTGTAAAATATGTTCCTGGTCAAAATGAGCAGTATTTTTATCCTCCATTTTTTAACGAACACAGAACAAAATTTTCAAACCCTCAACTATTCCGATATTCTGGTCTAGTTCTGGGGGCTAAAAAAATACCTGTTCCAATATCTTGATTTAATAGAGTGAACTAAGGACGTAATCTTTTTCAATATCTCAGCCTAGTAGTGCAAACAAAATACGTAGGCTTTTACAATATCTCAATTTATTAATGTCAACTCAGTTTATCTCAGCCAATGACAAACGATTTCATTTTATACTATCATCTGATGACATTAGCTGTTTCAATATCTCATAGTTTAGTAGTGCGATCAAAAGACGTCACATTTTGTAATGCGATCTGAATAAAGGTAACTCTCTTTCAATACCTCGGTCTAGTAATAAATATACGAATTGAAGGCAATTTTAACATATCGGTCTAGTAGTGTGAAATAACGACAATAAACACTTTCAACATCACGATATAATAGTGCGAGCTAATGGCAATAACAGTTTCAACATCTCAGTCTAGTTGCGCGATATAAAGCCTTAAACTGTTTTAAAATCTCTCGTTCTAATAACGCGAACTATAAAGCCAAATTTTCAACATCTTAATCTAGTGGTGTGAGCTAACGGCAATGAACTTTTTCAACACATCTCAGTCTAATAGTACGAGATGAAGAAAATGAACTGTTTCAACATATCGGTCTACTAGTGCAAATTAAAAGCAATATACTGTTTCAACAACTTAGAAAAGCTATTTTTTGTGGATTCAATTACAAACATTTTTAAGAATCATATTATTATTATTATCTCATTTGCTTCTTGAAAGTTCTATATAATATCTTTTAAAAATATTTTTATTGTATTTGTACTTTTTAATCCTATAGAACGAGAGTTTCTTTTATTAGTAAACTGAAGATGACAATTGTTTGAGAGAGAAATCTTATCTCTAACCAGTAGTGAGAGAGAGAGAGAACCTTCCCGGCACATACACCAATTTAATCTGCCAGATCGCTTCAACTGTTGTATTGTTCATTCTCCCTATATGATCTTCATCTGAAGGTTTATTATTGGTGATCGTGTTCAAAGAGAGGTTATGAAAAGAGATTATTAAAAGAAAGAGCGCAGAATAATTTAATTCTCAACACACAGATGGCGCTTGTGTTTAATTTATTAATAGAATATATGTATTGCGGTTGGTAGAGGTTTCATTGCGTTTTGGTGACCATTTTGTATGATCAGAACGTTAAAAGTGAATAAATACCCTAACGCTTTGTCTAATTTTATTATCCAAGAACGTGACTCTGTTCCCAAATACCTACGTAACCTATATATTGCTGTATGTTCATCACATAATTAATAACGCGCTTAGAATAATCCTGATAAACTAACCGTAATGTTCTTTAACATATTGTATATCATTGTTTAATTAACTTATAATTCATTTTTGGTTTAAAAACTTTAATGTACTGTTGTGTTATGTTGTGTGTCTATGATTTTTGCGTTGTGCCGCTATGTCATATATGTGATGATGAAAATAACGTTAGTTCACCATGTATAATTTTTGTATATTATCAATAATTATTGATTTCGATAAAAAAGAAAGTTATCAGGTTAAAATTGAAACAACATTTTAAAATAAATGTTTACATGCATACATTATTATTCGATTTTAAAGTAAATCAATAAAAGCATATTAAAGAAGATGAAGCTTTAAAGCAAATTGAGAGCGTGCTGAAAGCATGTGGGCAAACATCAGCATCATGGATGGAAAGTAAATCTCTCCCGACTTAAGAGGATCATAAATGGTGGGATGATAGCGTCATTAGGCTGCGAGGGTCTGGCGTGCCAAGCGCCGATTGGGGGCGAGGCGTGGCCCACCGCACCCTGGCGTGATGGCACAACACCCTGAGCCACTTTCATGGATTTTTAAGATGTCTATTACTCTTCCATCGGACACTACCAGCAGAGCATGAAGATGCTAATGGAGAGTTAGGCTTAAAATGAGACCTGAACACGATAGTCGCTTGGTTCAAACGAGAAGGATAATGGGACATATATTTTTTATTATCAATGTATAATATTGTTACTCGACAAAATACCGCATACATCTAGATGGCAATGAGATGATACGATGGATAGAATCTACACACACGTTGGCTTTTATATTCCTATATCATAATACTAGCTTTCTATACCGATGAAAAGCGAAAATTCTTGAAAAAACTATTACTTTTGATTTTTTTAAAATATAGATACTCTCCATTCAACAACATATATTTGAATGATGTGTTTTTTTGATGGATACAATTGAAACGGTAAACTTATTTAGTATTTATTAGGCTGATCAATAATAAACGGACGCTTATTTGGAGCCATTATTTTTTATCTTTGTAGAAAGGGAGTAACACTTTTTTAATTGAAGATTTATTTATGGAATGCTCTATTTTAAAAACATTTTTTTATGTTCAAAAAGAAACATACGAGCTATAAATGGTTTACATTTCTAATATATCAAGATGGCAGATAATTATGTCTCTATTTAATGTTTTACAATCTAATTTTCTATCAAATTGTACTTCTGTGCCGAACATGGAATACATAGTAGTTTATATATTAAAATTAAATGAGTTATACATTTATTTTATTAAAATAAAAGAAAGCCTATCCTGACCACAAGCACATGTGCTTTTCAGATAGCAGAGCGCCATCTAGTGGAGCAAAAATAAACTAACGTTTATTTAACTTGCTCCGTGATATTTGGCCAACCCAATTTCTTGATAAATCAAGAAAAGCCATCCACGAACGCGTTTCGCGCTGTTGGCGCTCGTCTTTCAAAACTAGTTATATATATTATGAATAATGTTGTTTTTATATATTAAGGAATATTATAAAATTTGTAACAATTAAATTTACTGGCAATGCGGTTGTTTTTAATAATAAAATATAAAAGGTTACTGTCACTCAATAAAAGTCACAACATAACAATAAATCTGTGTGTTTTATGTGTTTACTACCGCCAGTACATTTAGTCCGTGTATGGGATATCACCAGTTCCTGGGACTGAATAAAAGGTTCGGAATTCTTCAATGACTCCGTGTACTACCGCCAGTACATTTTGTTCATGTATGGGATATAAACAGTTACTGCGACTCAATAAAAGTCACAACATAACAATAAATCTGTGTGTGTTATGTGTTTACTACCGCCAATACATTTAGTCCGTGTATGGTATATCACCAGTTCCTGGGACTCTATAAAAGGTTCAGCACTCTTCAATGACTCCGTGTACTACTGCCAGTACATTTGGTCCATGTATGGGATATAAACAGTTACTGTGACTCAATAAAAGTCACAACATAACAATAAATCTGTGTGTGTTATGTGTTTACTACCGCCAGTACATTTAGTCCTTGTATGGTGTATCACCAGTTCCTGGGACTCAATAAAAGGTTCAACACTTCAAAGACTCCGTGTACTACTGCCAGTACATTTAGTCCATGTATGGGATATAAACAGTTACTGTGACTCAATAAAAGTCACAACATAACAATAAATCTGTGTGTGTTATGTGTTTACTACCGCCAGTACATTTAGTCCGTGTATGGTATATCACCAGTTTCTGGGACTCAATAAAAGGTTCAACAAATTAATGACTCCGTGTACTACCGTCAGTCCATTTAGTCAATATTTGGGATATCAACAGTTCCTGGGGTCCAAAGAAAGGTACAAATCATTAATATTGTACCATTGTGTGCACTACCATCGGTGCAATGCGTTTATGTATATTATATCAGCAGTTTTTGGAATGCAATATATTATTCCACACTTGAATGCTGTGCCGCCTAGTGTACTGCCATCGCTGGTCATGAGTTGATGTACGTGACATTATTAGTTGTTGGGACGCAATAATAAATCAACCACATATGAATGGTTTGCATCTGTGTGTATTACCTTCGGTGCAATGAGTTATAGAATGTAACATCAGCAGTTTATGGGATGCAATAAATAGTACCACGCATGAATGATGCGCCATAGTGCGGTCTACCGACGGTGCAATGAGTTAAAGGTTGTGACATCAGCAGTTGATGGGATGCAATTTATGGTACCGCACATGAATGATGTGCAGCTGTGTGTACTACCTTCGGTGCAATGAGTTATAGAATGTAACATCAGCAGTTGATGGGATGCAATTTATGCTACCGCACATGAATAATGTGCCATAGTGTGTACTATCTTCGGTGCAATGAGATAAAAGTTGTGACATCAGTAGTTGATGAGATGCAATAAATAGTACCGCACATGAATAATGTGCCATAGTGTATACTATCTTCGGTGCAATGAGATAAAAGTTGTGACATCAGTAGTTGATGAGATGCAATAAATAGTACCGCACATGAATGATGTGCCATTGTGTATGCTACCGCCGGTGCAATGAGTTGAAGTATGTGACATCAGCAGTTCCTAGGACGCAATAAAAAGTCCCATACATGAATGATGTGCCGCCGTGTGTACTACCGCCGGTGCAATAATTGAGCCAAATCAAGAGCGAGCGGCGGCGCCTACCAAGACGTGGGAATTCCCCGGGTGACCCCTGACCTCGCCATTACAACTTGTGATTGATGTGCTGTGTGCCGCCGAAAATCACAGCTTGTCTGCGACACGTCTTCGCCCACCTTCCACATATATGGCGCCATTCTCTCTGTGTGATCCTTTGGAAGACCTTATTGGACCTTCATGACTTTTTGGAATTGCCAAATTATTTCATTTTAGCTCGCAGAGAAATTAATTGTGGGAATAGGTTCTCCGAAAAAAAAAACCTCAATCTTGAAAATAAGTATTATCTCAAGTGCCTAAATATCATTGTATTCTCCTAACAATAATTTTGGAATTAACTAAGCGCTAGGATGGAAGGGTAGACAGATGTATTTAATGTAAAGGGGGTTGGCGGGGTAATGATATCCAATTTTCGACAAAGGAGATGCAGAATTGTGTCCGGCATATTGGTAGCTTTTAAAAATTTCTTCAATAGGTCCAACTCCCTTTATAAATAGAACAAACCAAACGGGGCTCTGGCATTCTGTAAGTGCAAATTCAGGCTGATCTCTACCTGTGTAGATATTTGGTGACAACTTAGAGTAAAATCAGTCGCAAACTTCTAGTCACGATAATTATTATGGCCTGTACTGTGTGTTGTTGTTAGTGTCTATCAAGTCGCGTTCGACCTTTGGTAACTATGTGAACAAATGTTCTTCAATTTGATCTGTTAGCGACCATCACTCGCAGATCATCTAGTGACCTTCCGGTAGCCGGTTGACCCCTTCTAGCCACCTCTTTGCAGGTCTTCCCTTCTTCCTCTTCCTTCAATTTTACCCAACATCAGCATCTTTTCTAATTCATTCCCATCCATTATATTTTCTAAGTAGGCCAGTAGAATAATTTCATTTAAGATTTGAATATTTGTTCTTTTATATATACCTTTTCCTGGTTACTCCAAGTAGCTTTCTCCATATCCACATTTAAATATTTTCAAAATATTTTCTTTCTTCTTTTTTGAAAGTCCATCTCTGACATCCGTAGATCTCCACATAAAATACCAATGCCTCTAAAATTCTCCTTGGTCTTGAATTAAATGCCTTCGTCTTTCATTAACTTCCTAGTGCTATTATTTTTACACTTCCTCTGAGCAACCTCCTATCTTATGAATCCTGGATC
>CP092886.1:126022775-126033220 GCA_030710605.1 Cordylochernes scorpioides | reverse complement strand
CTAAGATTATGAAGCAATCAACTATATCAATATTCTCTTGATGAATTTGAAAGCAATTTATATTATCAGAAGTTTTAATTTTGTTTATGTTTATATAAGCATAACCAAATATTACACAAATAAATTTACTGGCAATGCGTTTCTTTTAAATATCATCAAATATTATCTCTACAGACCTTACTGCAATGATATAATTTATTGAATGAGAGGGCTTGGCTCATCAGTTGTGAACCCTCTCAGCGGTTTCGCCAAATTAAACTCTAGACCGCTCTACTATTGTATTGGACTGGTTTTGTTATATAACCTGCATTTTCTATGGAAGGCAGCTTAGGGGTGTTTAGTGAACTATGGACATAAGCTTATAGGTCTGTAGAGGTACATACATATAATTTCAAGGTATTGCATCGAGCAAAGCTCTTCCGCAAAATATGTTTTCATAACCAATATATATTAGTAAATTAAATTTTATTGCCATCTATCGTTAAAATTTTACACAAATAAATTTACTGGCAATGCGTTTCTTTTAAAAGAAACGCATTGCCAGTAAATTTATTTGTGTAAAATTTTAACGATAGATGGCAATAAAATTTAAATAACCAAATATAGATGGGAATTTGCCTAGAGGAAATTGACCTATAAAAATAAAGGTAGCCCTACCTGGAAAAATAGACGCTAAAACTAAGCGTCATTTATTGACCGTCTCTGTAAACTAGTGGACTCAGGTCGGTGACAAAGTTACGACACCAGTGTTGGAAAACTGAGAAGCGTCCACCTAGAGCCATTGTCTCGGACTAATGGCCCTCGTTAGTCTAGGGCGGAATTTATTTCATGAGAGATCTACAAGGGATCAAATGAAATCTTCACAATCTGCCAAAAAGCTAGGAGAGTGGCTAGTCCAATTCTATGGCCAAAATATCAATGGAGATTTTGCCAGGAGGAAATTGATTATAAAAATTCCATCTATATATTTTGGCCATAAATTTGGCCTAGCCACTCGACTAGCTAAGCACCTCTTTGGCAGATTGTGAAATTTTCATTTTATCCCTTGGGAACCTCATGATATAAAGTCCGCTCTAGACTGACGAGGGCTATTAGCCCTAAACCATGGTCTCTAGGTAGACGCTTCTCAGTTTTCCAAAGCTGGTGTCGTAGCTTTGTCACCGACCTGAGTCCTCTGGTTTGTGGAGACGGTCAATAGATGGTGCTTAGTTTTAGCGTCTATATTGCCAGGAGAGGCGACTTATATATAGGAAATAATGAAGAGTAAAATAGAAACAAAATGAGTATAAGGAATATTTTATTTTTTCTAATAAGAAACGCTCCGATAGCTCCCGATTCTTGAAAAAGTCCAAACCCACCAGTGAGTGCAATAACTGAATGTGCCTTTAGCACACTTGTAATTCCAAAGTCGAACTGCTTTCTACATGTGTAGACATGTAGTTTACTTACAGTAAAAGCAGTCGCCAACATTTACCCACCATGATTATCATGGCTTATACCACTTGTACTAGGGATAATAATCATTTTTAAATTGGAAATTGAATTTGGGGAGCCTCTCAAAAGGCTGTCATCTTACGAATATCTTCCTTCCGACTGTGTGCCGTTCCTGGTAGGTACACTGCGCGCGCATATCAACCCAGCTGGTGGAGAAGATATCGTTGTTTGTTTTAGATTTTCTTCCCAGAATTTCCCCCCTTATTTTTAATGACAAAATAAACTAACAGCGGTACATATGAAATTTTCCATACATGGAGTATATATATTTATATAATGATAAAAGAAAACAGTTTAAACGTTTTATGTATAGTAACGCACACAATATATATGGTTAATTTCAAACGGGTAAAACATTATTTTAAATATATGATTGAGAAATACTCAGTAATGTTATAGCAGAGATCCTCTCACATGGGAGACCGCCTAAAATGAACATAGAGACCAGAGGTTTTTCATTGAAGCTTGGTGTTCAAGTTATTTTTTATTTTACAAAAATGGTCAGGGTCAATCTTAGTATTGGCCGCTCATGGTAAATTTTGCCGTGCAACTGGTGCGGATGCTGTACTCTGCTGGAACAAGGAAAGTAGGTAAATTTCCTATTTAATGTTCCAATATTCTTATAATGATCTTTTGAGGATATCCGTGGCTCTGGAATATTTATTTAAAATCTCCTAAGCCTCCTTCGTCTTAAAACGTAGCCGAAGTGCATAGCCGTCACAAGATGAAATAGAGGTTGCCTGGCCGGGGCATTAATAGTTCTTAAAAATAATAGACACTTCGGCCAGAAAAGGCTTTATTTTTCCGATTTTTCTCCAAAAATCTTTTGTCCTCGTCAGGAAAAAATTAAAGTAAAACATTATATATATATATGGAGAAAGGCGTTAAAATATTTGAGGTAAATGGGCGTTCTTTCGCGGTCTTTCAAATTTAATACAACATCGAGTATAACCACACGAGTCATGAACAAATATAATATATAAACAAGTAGTTCGAAATTTCAACTAGCATCTTGGCGTTTGATTCAGATATCGTGACTTATAACTTCTACTCTGGGTGAACTTCTATTATAATTTTTCATCGCAGTAAGGACAGTAGAAGTTTGATTTATTTATGAAAAAAAATTCTCGTTTTGGTGTTTTCATTTGTATCATATAGATGGTGCGTTATTGATTTGTATTAATAAGAAGAGATATTCGCTAAAATGAATACTTATCAGCGCCGCTATTTTCGAATAAAAGAAATCTACAATTTATACTGCGATAAGAAATGAAAGGATCTGGCTCTCCGATATTATTCTCTCCCAACGGGTTCGCCAGTTTAACTTATACCAGACAGCTCTAATATTACACAAGGCTATTCGATTTATGTAAAAGTTACATTTTTGTCGATATAGGTAGGCGTTGATACACTACAAAGATAAAGTGTTTGATATTTATGCTTCCATTTCTTATATATATATATGTTTTCATTAATATATTCAAAATTGCTTAAGAGATAGCGGGAAAGAGAAATCACAATAAAAAATTTTAAAAGGCCAGAAATATTCTTGTTTTAAGGTATGGTATTACGTGGAAGGATCTGTGGTATCATCTAAAGTGTTAGTACGAAATTTAATGGCCGAATTTAGCGCCTATTAAAAATTCCTTTTTTTAATATTTCAAACAAAACCTTATTAATTGAAGTGAATACTGATAACACTATACAATTTTCTCTGGGAAAAGCAAATTCTTTCATTCCGACTGCATTAAATTCATGAGTTCTGGAGGAGAAATATCTGTTTCGTCATCCCCTAGGTTTAAATTATTTCTGTGAAGGTTTGTAAGCGATAGGTCTGGCTAGTATAGTGAACAACCTAGAATTTCTTAATCCAACTCTTTCAAATTTTGGCGCGTGATTGTTTAACTGTGTGGCTGATCGTTGTTGTGGAGAAGAACTAGATATTTTCTTTTGATCAATACCAGTTTGATCTTGGAATATTTTTCAATTTCTTCTTTTTTATTTTAGTAAAACTTCTCTGTAGTTATGGTTTGGCCTGGATTCAGGAATCTGTGAGGAATTAGACTAATCCTGGATCATTAACAGCCACCTGACCTTCCTCTGGTGCTATGTGGACTTCGAGAAGTGTTCCATTTTTAAAAGGACGATTTTTCAACACTGCAGCTCGCGTGCAATTTAAGTTGTTTCATTTATTCGAAATAAACAAGCATTCATTCATATTTCATTGATAAGACTATTTTTAAACATTCGAAGTGTCTAAAACTACTAGTAATTTTGTAATAATTCACGTTTTCAGACTATATCCGATGGGAAATTTCTAAGAAAATAATATAAATAAAATGGTTTCAGGGAAAATCCATATTCTCAAAGGAACATTTCTACAATAACCAGAGTACCATTTTCTACCGTTCAAATCCTTTCAAAACGGGGTCAAGCAATGTAAGGAAAGTTTGTCAAAGAGTTTTCATATTCGTTGCAGGTTTATGCTACAATGAGAAGCTTCCTATTAAGAAGGTGGACCCAAATGTCAAGATAAATTCGCCATCTACCAAAAACTGGTCTTAAACCCATTATTCGATAATGAGGTCTTGTTTTTGTACACAAGTAACTCAAGATCCGTGTGGTTGCACCAGGGTAAAGCCACGAGTCATTCCTTACGTTCAAAGCCGTCAATACCTAGATGAAACTAGCAATTTGTCCCCCATGTGTTTTGGCATGGTAAGAACAGATCTTATATCTTGAAAACTGGAGACGCTGTAAGGTATTTGGAAAGTCGCTAATAATAAAGATGCAATGGTCTTGACAACATTTTCTACGACACAATCATATTTCCTAGAAACATCGATGCAGGCTGTTACCGAAGGTCAAGGATTACACGTAGGAAAATAAGTTGTACAAGCTTTAGTAAATACGTTTTACATTGCACCGAAATCGTTCTTTTAAAAATGGAACACCCTCTTTAGACATTTTAAAATGGGGACTTAGTTGCGTCCCGCAACACAACACTAATGCACTGTAGTTATAAATTTGTTGTTTTATGCAATAGCATTTTTAAATGGAACACTTTAGTTGTTTTTAGTAAGCTTTAAGCGATGTTTATATTTTATCATTTGTAGGTATTTCAAACCAGTGGTTTATTTTTAATTTCAACTAAGTAATGACCCGGCTTCGTCCGGGTAAGCGGAACAAACAAAATATGCAAATTAGCCTGTTATCGGACTAATTTGCAAATTTTCCGATTGGAATTATGACACAGTGACTCCTTCCGGGTTTACTTATACGGTGTCAAAGTTTCATTGGGATAGAGAAAATATTATGGACACTTATAAAAAACAAACACTTTATATATGTATATTATGTCTTTACAAAAAACGCATCTTTTTTATATATAATGAAATTTATAGGAATTGAAATGTTTTCAAAATATTCACAAATGTATTTATTTTTCGAATTAATTTATAAAGTAAATATAATTTTAACAAACACAATTTATCAGAAAATTATTGATGTTACTATTTCGAAGATGAGTTTAAAATGCTCATGAATCAATTTAAATGCGTTACGTATAATTACCAGGTCTTGAAATATAAAGGAAAAACCCCAATTTAAAATAACTTCATATGTTATCTTGACCACCCGCGAGGACACTTTCCCTAAACGTCCTACTAACTACGATCTTCAATGTCCATCTATTGAGGAAAATCTAATACCGAACATTTCCCTCCAAGAGAGCATCCCTAAATAGTTATCTAACAATATATTTTGATCGTCTATACATTTATGATATCTCGATTTTATAACCAGGAGATTATTAAAAACGAATCATATTTTGGTATAACATGGCGAAACAGTGAGGTTGGAGCACATATAGAGAGAACAAAGTACATACACGAAGTGCTAGGCCTGCTTTCTTTGGATAATTCTTAATTGTTGAATTAACTTGCGGTGGCAAAGATTTTGGCGGTTTGGATAACTTAGTTATTCCCTGTAGCATTTGCGACGGGCCAATAATATATTTGATATATTGTCGATTAATAATTATATTTATTATTATTATTATTTATATTATGATTATCTATATATATATAAAAATGAATGTATGTGTGTGTCCCCTTTATGCCTGACCAAACCACTCATTGGAACGCAATGAAACTTTGGGAAGTTATTTAGTATAGTACTGGGAAGGTTTCTGAAAAATAATTTCTTGAATATCTTGAATACCCTTAGAGTTATTTGCAGATTTGTAGATTTAACTCGCAAGCAGCGCCACCATTTCGACGATGATAACAAGTTTTTTTATCTATAAGTTTTATTATCACTAAGTTTATTATCTTAAAGATTATTTATCAAAAGTAAGATTTTCTACCTATTAATTGCGCACAAATGTTCACTAGATAAAACGATGATTTTGTAATGTAGAAAATTAGGAAAAACAAAATTCAGGATGACACGGCAATTTATTTGAGACAAGAATAATGATACAATTCCAAGGCAAGATACTATTCCTTTAACTTCCAATTACCGAGGGAACCAATTAATATTGATTTTATTCAACTTATCGAGTATTTTTCAAGGGACCGGGAAAAAAATGTTCACTTTGTCGAGAGATTCCAATTTACGAGTTTCGAATTATCAAAATATATCTATTATTTTTTATAAGTTTATAGAGAATTGTTTTAACAAATGTTCGTTAGACAAACCTTTACTCGGGTAAAACCCGAGCGAAGCCGGGTACATCTGCTAGTATATATTAAAAGAGAGAGAGAGAGGAATACTATTTCACTATAGCCTATACCTATACAGTAAGATTGAAGTTCATATATATATATATATATATATATATATACCAAGAGAATATAAAGTAAATATAAATTAAGTGCAATCAGCAAGGCCTTCACATGACTAGCCCTGAATAATTCTAAATTGTTTACTTAGCAAGCGGTGCAAAAATGTTCCAGGTTGGGTTTTCTTGAAAACGGACTAGCGATGGACTAATGACCTACAGCGCCGCTTTAAACTATATAAATCTATTGTTGTTTTCTTTGGCCAGCACTAAACCTCTTGTAAATATGTGAATACGTAATTAAGTATTTTATTTTCTTTCTTCTTAACCTCTCAAGTCAGGTATTTCTTTCTCGAAATTTTTATATCTCTAAAAAAAACGAAGTGATCTATTATTAAGAGATTCTTCAAATTCCTATTATTAATTAATTTGTGTTTTATAAAAATTAATGTCATTCCGATTAAAGCATATAGTGATCTAAATTTATATTTTACAAAAAGGTTGACGATTGCACAACATTGGCAAAATACTCATGTATTAAAATAAACAAAAATGTCCTATCTTATTTTTTAAAATATAATATACTAGCCGAATGACCCGGGCAACGCCCGGGTTTTACCCGAATAAATGTTTTATTCAAATACTATTCGTTACAATTATAAATTGGCGCCGTGGATGTCACTCTTGTGAAACGTCCCGCTCCAAACTTTGTGTCTGAGAAGCGATATTTTTATAGAAAGATGATCTAGCTTTTGTTTTCTGCTCGAATGAATGTTTTTCTGTTAGAATTTTGTTCCTGCGTACAAAATAATGAACTGGTTTCACCCGTGGTCTCTGCTTTTTGGAATTTTTCCCGATATAATTTTGTATCTGATAATCAAACATGATACAGCAATATCGTCATCATCATTTTCTGAATAAAAATATATAGTTTTAATAATTGATTTATATATTTTTTAAAATAGCCTATCGTCTTCCCCGTATTTTTTTACCTATGTATGAAATTTTGGTTTGAATTAGTGAACTACTGCGAATTTGTATACCGGACATACAGACAGACAAACAAACATACTAACATTCATTTTTATATATTAATATTTTCCCGATATAATTTTGTAGCTGATAATCAAACATGATACAGCAATATCGTCATCATCATTTTCTGAATAAAAATATATAGTTTTAATAATTGATTTATATATTTTTTTAAATAGCCTATCGTCTTCCCCGTATTTATTTTACCTATGTATGGAAATTTTGGTTTGAATTAGTGAACTACTGCGAATTTGTATACCGGACATACAGACATACAAACATTCATTTTTATATATAGAGATATATTAAAATTTGAAACGGCATATCTTGATTGCTAACATTAGAATTTTAAATAGCAGACGTTATCTAGTGGAACAAAAATCAACGTTTAGGCTTGTTCCATATTATATGGCCAATCCATTTTAAAAATATAAATCAAGAAAAGCCAACCACGAACGCGTTTCAGGCTGTTGGCTCTCATCAGCGAGGTGCATACCTCAATAGCCAAATTTTGATCAAAGAGACTTCCTGAGAAATCAAGAAATGGGTATTTAAGGCTAATTTTGGGTAATTATGTGAAAATGTTAATAAATAAGAAAAATTTCAAAAATGAACAGAAGTTGATATTAAAAATAAAAAGGTACATTCTGACCCCTCACCCCCCCCCCCCCCCCCCCCCCCCATTTAGATTATTTAGAAGATTTTATTTTTTCATACACACACATATAATCATATGAATAAAACAATAAAAATATATAAGCATTTTTTATGTTAAATGAAATTTTAAAAATTATAGTAGAATAATGACAAATATTTGTATTTTACATTATATCACATACAGATTCTCTTACAATAAATATTCAAATTTCACTTGCATTGGAGACTTCGCATTTGAGAATGATTAATGAAATTATTACAAATAAGAAAAATAAAGCAGCTAAAATTCTTTTAAAAATCTGTAAAAAAACAGATATGGATTAATTAGTCGTTCAAATAAAAAAGGCGAGAAATAAATTGTGTGATTTTTGCGTCACCATTCAAAATCTTAATCTGAAAGATTGCCCATTTCATTTATTAACACAATCAGAAATAAATTAAATTAACTCATTAAATAAAAACTTGAATGCATTTTTTTCAATCCCCCACTCCTTCACACAAAATATTTTCAAAATAAAGCAAAAATTTAAATATTTGTAAAAATGTGAATTAGTAAACCATCTGTTAGATGATGAGTCGTTAAGTGTAAGTCTAAAAGCTAAAAACCAACCACACCATTTCCAGCCAACGTGGCCCACCATAGCTAAGTACGGGCGGAAGCACCCATCTATCTCTCCGCCCCATTCTCGTGCTTCATCCATCTCCCAATTTTCATATTCATGTGACCGAAATTTCCAGCAATTCACCACCAGAATTTCTGGTAAGGACATTCTTACTAATTATCCATTAGCGGACATTTATCTGGTTAACCAGCCCTTTCAGCCTGCTCTAACAAATTGCCACTCCGCCCTGCTCCTAATGTACCATCGATAATCATTGCCAGTGCCATCGGTCTCTCTCGATCCCATCTATTAAATCAAATCTATTTAATAAACCATTTTATTTACTCATTTAGCTCCGAATAGATCAGTTTTCTGATTAATCATGCGATTTAGTGTGCTCAATACACTCACTAAGTGGAGGTTCCGTTTAATTTGATCGATAATGTATTATCTATTAACACAAAATATAAGTGTTTTTATATTTTTGTGGTATCTATAATATTTGTTTACTTAAGGTATATTGATTTATATAACTTCTAGCTTTAGAGGTTAACTCATGTGGCTTTTAATAGGTTTATCATAATTTACGCGAATTTTTATTTTACAATTAAAACAACTTTCTGCTCTCTCTACTCCGATGGAAAAAATGAGAAAGCCTGACTTATCCTTAGTTAACCCTCTCTGCGGTTCTGCCAGTGTAGTCTACCAGACCGCTCTAATATTGTATTAGGCTGCTCCGCTTATATACCCGGAACTTAACTTAGTATTTAACTATGGACATAAGATTTGTAAAGACAGTAGAAAATATATATAAACGAATACATACAATTAAATATATCGGGCAATGTTTATCCGCATATTTTTTCATCGCAGTAAGAACAGTAGGAAGTTACTTTAATTGTAAAAGAAAAGATTTGCACTAAATAGCGCCAATTCCCATATATAGATGGCGCAATATTTCCTTTCATATAATAGCTTTTAATAAACAAAATAAATTTCCGTGAGAGACCATTAAAACACGGATGCCCTCGGTCTCTCCAGGAGGTGGTCTCTCACTAGAGGTAGGTTCGTCAGTCGGTATATTTTAATTTTTACAAACGTAGTTGCTCATCATATAGCCAATTATGGAAGATATCAGTGTATATATGCTTATAAAATATTTGTGGATGATCATTATGAGGAAAATATGTTCATACGTGTATGTACACGCACGTGCCACTACACTCACAAAAGTCAATCGAAGCCGATATATTTAGTTATTAGCGAAACCGCTGGCAGGGTTCACCTCTGATGAGCCAAGCCCTCGTGCCACAATAGTTTAATTTCTTATATATAGATGGCGCATTATTGCCTTATGTTTAAGAACATTGCTCGATGCAAATAGTTATATGTAATTCTACCGTCCTAAAGGCTTATGACCATAGTTTGCTAAATTACCATAGCTAATATTTTGTCTTTCATTGTCGCATATATAAGCAGAATCGTCCAATACAGCATTAGAACTTCAAGAAGCGGTCTGATGGATTAAATCTACGAAACTGTTGGTAGAGAGTACACCACTGATGAGCCAAGCCCTCCCAATATATTTTTCATGAAATAAGGGGCAGTAGAAAGTTGGATTTATTTGAAAAGAAACATTCGTGCCTCAATAGTTTGATAGCGTTTGTTATAGAGGACGCGTTATTGTCTTATAATTATATTTAGATTCTCTTACAAGGATAGACTAGATAGAGTAAGGCTCTATATACAATAACGTTTTTAATTTATTCAAATATTCACAACAATGTTTATATAGTATTAATTTTATACACTTTTCTAGACTAATGAGCTAGCATAGTAAGGTATTTGTCCGAGTTAATTTTTAATCAACCAAT
>CP092886.1:125790392-126013474 GCA_030710605.1 Cordylochernes scorpioides | reverse complement strand
TATTCTATGTATTAGGGAGCTGGAATGGGGTATAAATTGTCGATTTTCGACAACCAGGATCTAACTCCGCATTGGACACTTTTTCTGAAGAAATAATTTATTATGGCCCCCGATTCTTGCTGAATTCCAACCTCATCAGTAAGTGCAAGTGTCCAAAAGGAGTTCTGGTAAGTGCAATGTCGAACTATTTTCTACAAGTGTAGATATGTTGTATACTTAATAGCAAAGGTCGAACTGCTCTAAATGTGTAGACATGTGGCGCACTTACAGTAGAAGCAGTCGCTCAACCCCACCATGATTATCTTGGATTGTACCACTTGAACCTGTTATATATTTTAAAAATCATTTAGATAGGAGTTAGCGAGTGCCTTATTTACACACTAAAAATGTATATAAGGTATATTAATCACATCTGATTAAAGAAATACTTAAGCGATATTATTTAGCATATTATCAAGAATTTTTAAAAAATCCAATATATTCAATTTAAAGAATATAATCATTTTAAAATGCCACCGAAAACAACAACATGAATCAATCCAACTAAACTGACTAACGAAATAGTTTCACTAAAGAATGCTGCCTTTCTTCCTTATAAACCGCACCAATACAGACGACTAGACGCCAGCATCGTACAAATTACCGCGTTCAAACAATAGGTCATCAACATACGAACCAAAGCCTTAAATACGTTTTCGAGTTAATTTGAATGTTAAGTAATAAAAAATACGAGCAAGAAACAGTCTCACAGGACTTTGGAAATTTTCAAAGAGAAATAAGTCTAATTTTTGATCTTAAAAAAAAAAAAGACCACCATACAAATAGGTGAAGCTCCCGTAAAATCTCTCAATTATTTTTCGCTATATAGAGTGGATTATCCTGATCTACAGAATGATGTGACATCCGTTATCAAATAAAGCCCTTTGATATGCCGAACTAAAAGTAAAGAACGCTTGTAGAAGAACCCAAGTCTTAACTCATATTTGTTCAATAAGACAAAACAACAATTTGGGATTTTAAAGTTTCTTTCTCTGAGATGCTCGATAAAACTTGAAAACTTCTGAACAGCCAGTTGCTGGCCCAGTGATAGACAAATAGAAAAAATACAATTCTGAATTAGCTCACGTAGATTAACGAATGCAAAATTATAATAAATAATGTAACTCTAAAATGATCGTTTTAAAATAATAACAACAATAAATTATAACTTATATTTTAAGTTTTTTTTTGTTATTGGTTTATAGCGCACGTGGCTTGGTGACTGGAAATAGTATGAGTTAATAAAAGGTATATATATTATATTATAAAATAGACAAAATAACTGCTCAAAATTTGTGTGTGAGTGCGATGGCAATACCTTAACAGCATCCTTTATATATAGTAATTAATAATTCTGTCATTGTATTGCCACACGTGGTTTGGTGAATGTCAAAATGGTATTAGATAATAGAAGGGATACAGTGAAAAATAGTATTGATTGAAATTATATAGAAAAATAACTGAAGCCTAATAGTTTTCTTTTGTAAATTAAAACTATGGGTTTTTAAACAGTGCATTAATATAGCATTTTTTAATTTAAATTTCAAAAATTTGAAAAATCAAATATTTTACTCGTTTTCTAAACACTTCCCATCTTCAATCCATTCTCCGGGAAAATAAACTCTCTCGTCCTTTACGAAAGATTGACACTAGTTCCCTCACTATTTTCCAATCATATGGGCAATTTGGCAAATGAAGTGATTTCCTTGTGATTTATTGCAGGTTTATTAAAAGTTGGAGTCGGAAGGAACTGAAGAGGTAATTGATCCTAATTGAATGCTGGTCATTAGTCAAAATCGCTATTACAGCCAACTAATCAATCTCCGACTCTGTTCTCCGCCGATCTACTCGCCTTTGTTATAGTCTGCATGGGCATATATTGCTTGCCGTTATTTATCACACTTCTTTGCATATTTTAAACATCTGAAATTGCTCTCTAAATATTTAACACATAAATCAATTATCTATACAAAGGATACTGAAGAGAAATTTCTGATAATTATTTTCTGGCCATAAATAAACACACACAACTATTAAATTGTAAAAAAAATCCAGAGTTTTTTTTAATATAAATTTTATGTACGCAAAAAATAGAATAACGGAAATTTTTGGAGAAATTAATTTTCTCACCAACTTTTATATATACAATTATTGATAGGAATCCTTTAATATCCCCTGCTGTGAATAAATTAAAATTAAGCAATAGATTTCCATTCACGATAATTGTTCGAGGTAAAAAATACAAATATGTGGTATAATTACCAATGCAAAATTTTCATGTTTTTTTGTATGTTTCATTCATTATCAAAACAAATAAATAGTGCAAATAAATTGTCAATAACATTTACTTAAATACATTTTAGAAAATCCTTCCTGATATTCCCCTAAAAAAGCTTAGTTAAAAAAAAACTCTGAGCGAGCGGAAATTTGAAATGATTTGAAAGTTTCACTTCGAATATAAGCTATGTGTTGTAATTCTGCATTAAAGTTAGAACAAATCGCTAATAATCTATTCAGACTTAAGTAAGCATGTCAATTTATCGAAGTATTCATTTCTTTTAAAAATACGTAGCTGCCTCTCTCCGAGAAGAATAATTCTAAAAACATTTTCCTATCCTTTGTCCGCTCAGACCAAATTTAGAGATGGCACTTTCAACGATAATGTTCTTTCTTCATTCCCATTTATTGAGTGCTCTTGTCTTTCCCAACAGCATGTGCTGGAGTGGAGGGGTGAATTCTCTTCAATTTTGAACCTTGTATATTTGGGGAGCAATTTTGTGTGTGATCCTTTTTTATAAATCAATAAACCACCAGTGATACCATCTCTGGTTTGCCTTGTTAGTTGCAGTTTTATAATTTATGTCTTTCTTTGATGTAAAGTGAGTTTCAAATTCTATTGCATCAGAGTACCCGGGTGCCCTTTCCTTTTCTAAAGAATTGACCCTTTCGTTCCCAGGGAGCACCACATACGGCGGTATATATACATAGTACCCCATTTTACTATTGTCGTTCAATTTGTTCATCTATTTGGCAACCTTTAAGAAATATGTATTGTTTATTTTAGCCATCTCTTTAATCTGTTAGCAATTTTTGAGTCTCTGTAGATTTGAATATTTTCTGTCTCATCACTCTCTATGAGTTTCAGTGCTGGCATTATCGCGGTTGTTTGAAGCTGAACACTCGTTGCTTCTTTTTTTAGCTTTGTTTTTTATATAAATTTCTAATATCTCAAACTAATTTTACTTTAGCTCGAAACTATTTATATCACACACATTAATTATGGTCTATAATACCATGGTAATTTATTTTTATATATATATTTCCTTTCTTCAACATATTGGATTATTAGCTCGATTGAGCGAAAAATGGCTCTTTCTATATTTCCTTAATGGCCGTTACTACAATCAAGAAAATGAAAGATTTTGGATATCCTTTGACTTTTTTCAACAAATACTTCTCGAAGTGCTTTCTTAGTTTAGTGATAAGACATTTCTACTTGCTATAGACCTGTACTAATTATCATATGTCATTAAAGAGAGTAATTTATATAATGGTATTCTAGGTATATATTGTTATTGGTGAATGTAAATAATTTTGCACATGTTCGTCTTTAGCAATACTTATCAAATTATGAACTTAAGAATTTCCATAGAGGGTAAAATATTTGAAGACTTTTTAAACAATATTTATTAAAAGAAATGGGTTTTCATCGAGTTACATTTTTACATATATTTTGTTCTACCCTATTATTTGATGTTCATTTTGAAGTATTCCATCCAACATTGTTGACTATACAAGCAGCACACGTTCGAATCTGGTTTCTTTACTAATTATTAAACTGGTTCAGTTCCGATACATTACTCGAGCCCTCGTTAAAACTTTCATTTCCTTTGGATAATAATACTTTGAATACATTTTGCTTTTTCTCCAGTAGATGGATGACGCTGAAATTAATTTCTATAAATAGATTGCACTCTAGCACTATTTATCGTTAAATCTTCACATATATATTTACTGAATATCTAATCACTATTCCAGGCCTTCGACTTCTCTTGCCATTTCTCTTCATCCATCAATATTAAAGTTTGATCTTATTGTAAATCTTTCTAAGAAACCTCACACATATTGTTTTACATAAACATTGCCCTCAATTTGACCCGACATGAAGGTCTACACGTGAATTACAAATGTACGTTTGCAGCATACCTAGTGTGCGAAAGATGTGACATGAAATCTTTCAGAACGTCGCTACAGTTTACATAGAATATTTCTATTATATTCGATCAATTATTAGAAAAACAATGAATGGGATAAGTTTGCCCAATACATCTGTAAAACATACAGAAATCTATCGTTAATTTGGTGTTTATTTTCACTACTACTATAAAAGATATAGAACATGTGTAAATGCATAAACACTAAGATAAATGATACAAAAGTATTAATGACATGCTAAAATACAGATAAACCTAGGTAATCAGGATCAAGAGAATTATAGGTATTACAATAACAAAGGGGTAAAAGGGATACTTTTTATTGAATAGAAAAGATTGAGTGGTTACATTTCACCTTATGGCTAAACCTTGGTGAGATTAATGATAAATTCATCAGAGAGAGAGACAATTGGCACACAATTCAGATAAATTTATTCTCAATTACATAGGTGTAGAGTACGCGCAATTAATATGGATGATTGTGTGAAAATTACAATAATATGATAATAAATGATAAACAAAACGGCTTCCGAGGGTTAGTTTCTTGTTTTATTTTATATTCATCTCAAGCTTTCAAGGTTTGTGTTACCCGCGAAAGCTTGATATTAATATAAAATAAACCAAGGAACTAACCCTTGGAAGCCGTTTTGTTTACCATTTATATGTATTTCAGAAGAATTTACTTTCCTGGATGATATGATGATGAAAAAGCGACATATGAATGCTATGTACAATGATGATGTACAAGATGAATATATCACCTATGCAGAATACGATGCAATATCGCCAACGGGTTTCTAGCGACACCACGCATTTCTCGAATAACGAAGTTGATGTAAATGGCAAACTTATCCGACCAGTTGATGGCCTTTTCCGCGAGACCCACCGCGAAGAAGGGAGAGAAAAAGTTAATGGTTTTACAAATAAACTTAGAACAAAATAAAAAAAGAGGAAGAATGTAGAAAAAGAAGGGATGGGGGAAGAGGATACTTTTTTAAAATTTGGTGAAAGAGAGACTGCAAAATTTGTTATAGACTCTCTCGGTGTTGTCCCAAAATACATCTTGTGAAATGAAATGGGCTGATAAGATCTGTATATGCCTACTCTATTCATCACTGACTCAGAGATGTACATCTGATTGTATATACCCCAAGTATATAAATATACCTCAAAGACCCAGGCCAAGACAACCACGGTGAATGACGAATGATTTTATTATCCCTAGTACAAGTAGTACAGGCCATGAAAATCATGGTGGTTAGTAGTTGGCGACTGCTTTTATTGTAACTCCACTTTTATCTTTGCACCACATGTCTACATAGCTGAATAGCAGTTCGAATTTTGCACTTACAGCTGTGTCAAAGCCTAGTTTGTCTACTTCACTCTCAATGATGGGGTTAGACTTTTGCAAGAATCGGGGCCATTGGAAAAAAAAATATTAGAGAAAAGTGCTCAGTGCGGGATTCGATCCTGGGTCGTGACTGTCGAAACCCGACGGTTTCCACCACTCGTTCACCGACGCAACTAGTATATTGAGTTAGTTTTTGGGACTATACTTCATGAAATTAAAATAGTTTTTATGTGTAAGTACGTTTTCCATGCCTATATTAACTGATAAAAAGGAAACTAAACACTTCAATAAAAATATTGAGGTGTCCTATATTTAGGCTATATTTCCTGCAAAAAAAAAATGGTATAAGAGGTGATTCATTGTGTTCCCTTTTTCGGAATGAAAACACTTCTTTTAAATAAAATATTTATTTTTCAACATGACATATAATTTTAGGGATAATACACTTCTTTCAACCTCCCTACCATTTTTTAACCCTTCCAAAAATATAAATTGTCGATGAATTCATTCTTGATAGTTATTTCTTCGTGTTTGGAAACGAGTAGAAATCACGGAGGCCAGGTCAGACTAATATGGAGGAGTTGGTAGCAATTCTTTGCACAATTAAGGCAGTTTGATAACGACAACTACAAATAAATGTTGTGCATTCTCGTAGTGAATATACATATTTCTTCTCCTTTAATTTCTTGTCGAAGCGGTCTAATGATGTATATGGACCAATTATATTTTCACTTTTCTAAAAGGCTTATGATAATAAAGCCTTCCTTTCTTTGAAAATCGTCGCCATAACGCTTCCGGTAGATGGCCATCTTCGTCTTCTTGGGAGCTAATTCTCCAGAGGCAATCGATTTCTTTCATTATTGCTTGGTTTCTGGGATATAATAAGGAATATAAGTCTCGTCGATGCTCATAACTCGATGCGAAAATCATCTGGATCTCGCTTGAATTGTTCCAAATACATTTTAAAGTTGAAAGTGGCATCCGCTTGTCGTCCATCGTGAGCAATATCGGCACCCATCGAACGGATAATTTCTCCAACCTTTTTCATGGGTATAAAATAATGAACTCCGTTGACTCGTCTATAGCCTCTGCTACTTGAAATACTTTCGTTCGTCAATATAAGGGAATCATGATATGGACTTTTTCTATGATTTCCTCGGTAACCCCATTTTTGCTGGGCGAATGTCCTTAATTACCGATATTTGAAAATTTTCAAATTTGTAAGATCAATATCTAACTGTAGTCGCATTAAGAATACTTCCCTTTCTCCATATTAGCCTAAACAACGTGAGATGACTCACTGAATGACTGCCGAATCGAAACAATCCCATTGATTTGAAGCGTGCGCGTTTAAAGAATGCCAGCGTATGGCGATAACAGCAGGTTTCTTTGGCAGCGCCATCTATACCATAAAACTGCTATTTATTGAACTACCCTTATATATTTACTGAGAGAGATAAATAAAAAGAAACGAAACCCAATTAAAGTATTGAGGTATATCGTTTGGACCAATATGTCACATGTATATACATGTATGTCTCTAAACAATAACTCAATATTGGTACTTTATCATCATATTTTGATGACATGTATTAATAATTATTACATTGATTCAACCTTTAAAAAAACTACTTCATTTGCCTCAATTAGAAACTATTGAGATGTTCTGGCTCATCAATGGTGATCTCTCCAGATATTTTGCCAATTTTATCTATTAGACCGCTCTACTATTGCATTGAGTGATTCTACTAATACATCCTGCATTAAAATAATGTTGCATTATACACGGCCATATATATACAGTGTAAGTGTGTAAAGAATGTGATGTGAAACTCCAACAAAAAGCAAAGCTGTGGTCAAGCAGCAAGAGGTATGTGCACACGCCGAGTGGTTGCGCGCCTCCAGTAAAAGTGAGAGTTGAGGCCGCGTGAGTTTTTCTCAACCTCCTCTAGTTTGTCACCTTGAAGGAGGACGCGGGAAAATAAAACTGGCGCAACGGAGCTTTGACTCAACCCCCATGGCCGGGATAGGGCGGATACCACGGGACATTTTGATATTTTGTGTCGCTCAAACTCGCACTCAAATCACAAAATTGAGCTCATTTTATTATTTTTAAAATTTTACTATATTCTATGTTGTATAGATATTTTAAAATTTTCATCTAGATTATGTCCCAATTTTTATGAAAGGGATATGTTATAACATGTTTTTATTTTTTCTATTGCTTATAAATGCTCTATAAAAGCAATAAATTGATAAAAAATATAGTTCGCAAACTTTTGTTAAAAACAGAGATGCCAGATTAAACGATAGATGCATAAAGTTTAAAAAAAAGGATAAATCCAATATTTTAGTAGCACCTTTGATTTCTAGCTTTTAGTGCTAACTTTAGTTATAGGATATAACTGGGTCACTCAATTCAGCATATCAGCAATTTAAATTTTAAGATTTTCGCTGTATAGTAAAATATTCGTTGTATTTATTTTTTTAATTTATTGTTACAAAAGCACGAAGTCCAAAGGACTATTGTGCTGTGCCAGTATTATTTACATATATGTGATTAATTATTTACACGATGGATTATTAGTGTTTTGTAAATTATGGTACAAATAGTTCTAAACTTAACAAAGTTATCATAAGATAGAGTATATACACAAAGAGAATTTGGTAATGTTTCAAAGTATCTACATACAATTTGATTAGTCAGAGGGCAAGTTAAAAGAAGATGCTCTGGTGATTCAACATCTAAGCGGCATTCACATGTTGGATCATTGATAACATTCAGTTTGAATAGGAAACTTAAGAAGGGTCCTTTGCCTGTTAAGAATAAAGTAGTGAATTTATCAGAAGAAATAAAATTTGGGACAGCAATTGAAAAGAATTTCTTGAACAGTTCATTAGATTGAGAAAGATAAAACTTAAATTTTAAATCCAGATATAGTTTATTTAATTCTTTTTGAAGGGGTTTTTTGAGTGTTTGATCTGTGAGAGAATTTGTCATATTATACTTTGTTTGTGATAATTCAAGATAATCGGACAGTAAAGGAGTTTTCGCTAGTATATGTGTGATGTAAGAAGATGAAGTCCTATAAGCATGAATGCATCTAATAAGAATTTGATATTGTATAGAATTCAACTTAGATCTTTTAGCTGCAGTGATAAAAGGAAACCAAATATTTTATACATAGCTTATTGTAGAGCGTATCATAGATTTATATAAGATCAATCTACGCCGAGTATCAATGCCCCAAGTACGTGCACATAATGAGAATAAAATATTCTTAAGTTTCGTAGCTTTCATAATTATATTGTCAACATGTGTTCCAAAATTAATCTTATTCCTTTGTCTATGATTTTTAAAAATAACTCCCAAAATGTAAGTGTTTCGTTTTAACTAAAAAAAAACGTTTTTAAACAAATTATCCGATTAACATTTCTATTAAGCGAGCCTTTGAAATACACATATATAAGGACACACACACACATGAATTAGAATAAATTTATAGATATATGTTTTGAAAAAAATAAACACTCTTTTTCCTTATAAAAATGTTTTCAAATTCATTTTCTCAATCATCTTGGAGAGTATAACTTGCTATAACCCTCATCAGTATGAAGGCCAATATAGTTTATATACTTAAAACCTACCTGAGCTGTTGTGATGTAGGTGAAAATAAAAAAAAACGATGTTTTAGTGCCAGTTTCAGTCAAAATATATTATAGAATGTTTGTTTGCTAGTTGATTATAAGCATCTTCCTAAATAATACTTCGATAAATTAAATAAAAATAACACATAAATTGTACCAATGGATGGTGAGCATTAATTTCAATCTAGGTATGTCCAAAAATCACATTTTGTATTTAAGATATGAAGATACTCTTTGTGCTCAAGAGCTTCCGTCAAATTCCATAAACACTAGAAACTCCTACACATGGAGCAAAACGATGTTTTTGCTCTCTCCTGGAAGTGATATTGGGAGCTGGACATAAAGTGGCTGGTTATCAAGATGGTGCTCGCATTTGGATTGGTTGTCTAAAGGAAGTCAAATTGCATTTATATATCAGATTTATTATCATTATTATTAATGAATTTTTAAATTTATTTTTCTCTCACGCACACACACACTATGATTAATATATTTATTCGTTGCTTCTATTTTTATGTAAAACCTAAGCTGTTGTTTAATCAATATAAAATGTATTACAATCCCTTGATATTTGCCTTTTAACTAGTATCACAGAAGTCGAATTCTCGTGTATTCTTGCAGCATAGCGTATCTATTGCTAGGAAATTATCAAAATATATTGAGTTTCAAAAATTGAGTATTTTTATATTTATTGATAAGAGTCTGTGTTGCAATTTATACCTGGTTAAGCCCGAGATAAAGCCAGTGGGCTAACTGGTATACATCCTACAAATATGGACTCGGGCGTAATTTTTCACATGACAATATTTATATATGCGCTTTGATTTTGAATATCGATTAAATTATTTTGATCATAATAATTCAAAAACAGGTTATATTATGATAGACATTGAAAAATTGAATTCATTTCAATAGGTCTTCCAAAGAATGAATCTCAATAGATTTGACCGAATGATAGACAAATCTCTATCAAAAATAGAAATGGAAAGCTCATACTAACAAATCATTCTAACACCTTCCATTCTGTAGCAATTACAGTGCATGCACAATTATATCTACATCAAGGGACATTCCAATTACGTGACAATGGGGTGTTAAGCAATGATGTCAACAAAAAAAAAACGGCTAATATTGATTAATTTAAAGGTGGTCAATTAGGCGTAATTAGAGTTGGAAGACAGACACACCGGGATCATTACAGACAGACAAATGGCCGGCCTACTATTTAGGTGGCCGAAGCACCCTGCTATTAAGGCCACTAGCGCCATCTCTCGAGACCAGCGCAAAACACACTGTAATGGGAGGCTTCACCGCACGCTCACATAAACATTGCAAACTTTGGTGCTAATGGCGGAGATATTAGGTGATAGTTACTGCTTAACTATTTAATACCATCGATGCCCTTTCATTATGGTATTCGTTAATAGCATTGAATCAAATTACTAAGGCCTAACGTTAATTTTAATCTTCTAACGTATTTTAACGTATTTGGCTGATGTCATCTGATTGAAAGGCATTTTTATAATAGATCAATATGGTAACTCGTGGGTGGTGTTTCTAATTCGCGACATTTTTTTAAATGATGTGTTTAATGGAGAAAGTATAAAAATACAATTTGACAGTATAAAAGTGCAAGCTTAAAAGAAACGGTTGGGATGGACTATTAGAGAAAGTTTTAACTTTCAAAATAGATGTTAACGATAATTTTAAACTCTTGTTTTGTTAAGCACTATTTTTCACATTGTTTAGTTATCTTTATTAAACATGGCATTTACATTTATTTTTTAGAATAAAAAAAAACTTATGGTAGTTTGAAAAGCTCGAAACGTTTATTTCTCGGCAAAACCTATAGACGCAAATTTTCAAATGGTTGATCAATAACATTCGATATATTTCTTATATCTGGAAATAGATGAAAATCTTATTAAAAATGCGGTAAAAATCCCATCATGGCCCAGTTAGAGAACATCAACCAACCCGAGTGTGACCGACGTTGTGCAAAATCAAAAATAACTTGAGCTAAACTAAACCAACTTCCAATGAAATATATAATCCTACAGAGACACCAGCGTTATCCATTTTTTAATTGGTCATTAATGAAAGCTTAATTTTATTTTAAGTATCTTTGGAACAAAGTATGTTTGGAACACACATGAAACATGGCATTTTAAGCGACCTGGTATTCTTAAAAAACTTTAAAATAACATACGTTCAGTTATAAAATAATATTTTAATAATTTCGATAATTTGTGTGTTGTGGTGAGATTTTTTAAATTGAATATGATGACTCTGTGTGTATGTATAAGATAAAAAACAATATCAAAACTCTAAAAGAGATTTTCTTAAGAGGTTTCATATTTTGTTATATATACACGCACAAATGTGTGTGTGCAAACAATTATTATATTTATTGGGCCAAAACACACACAAAGTCATTGTATACCATGGTATACAGGCTGGATTTTGGCTGTATTTGCCAAAACTGGTGTTGTGGCTCATTCTTCATCATCATCATCTTGACGTTCTTTACTGGGGTGATGAACATAATGCATTGTTCAAATATATATTTAATGGAATATGAACCACTTTTGATACATATATGTGCACATATATTTCAAATACACTCACAATCTTTACTTTAATATAATTGAAAATATATTTATTTTTGACTATCTATACCTACCTGTACACACAAAAACACAACACAACAACACAACACAACAACACAACACAACAACACACACACAACACAACACAACAACACACACACAACACAACACCATGGTTTCGGGCTATGACCCTCATTAGTACAGGGGCAACTTCGATTTCATAACATCCTACGGTATGTATGTAAAATGTAAAAATAATTTTTAAAATAATAGATAGTTATCACATAGATTCTGAATAGTTCTGTGTATTTCTGTTGCTTTCATATTGTTTTCGATACAATGTAATCTTGATCAGAAATCCTTTAGCAAAGTTTAGTAAAATCTCAGACACTTCTAAGAAACTTCTATCAAATTTATTCTTATACTGATTAAACTTGTACCTATAAATATAGGAATCTTGTCTACGAGTATATATTTGTCAAACAATTTTGATAATCAATGCTAAAAATACTCCATTTTAACAAAGTATGATAAAATAGGCTGCTAGTTGATACACACTTTTTTGAGGTAATGATATACCAATTTCATTTACTTAAGATATTTTTTTAATTGAAATTTTAAAATATATATATTCAAAATAATATACAGCTTGTTAGTAGTTTCCAAAATGTATACTTTTATATACAGAGTGAAACTCCATGCACAGTAATGCAGGGTAAGTTTAACAGAGGGGAGATTTCCTCTTCCTAAAAAAGTCCCAAAATGATTATTTTCTTTGGTACAGGAGCTCCATCTATGCTTCCTTTCTTCCAGTGGTGAATCTGTATAAGACCGGTGGTCTTAATAAAGCTTTGTGTGTGTGATTATTTTCTTTGGTATAAAGAATACTAATAATGCGTACTAAGAATACTAAGCTTTTTTAAAAATATATATTTGAGTAGTACGGAGAAAATCAGAATTTAAACATTTTTTCTTATCCTTTTTTTCTTCTAATGGCTGTCAGCAGTTAATGATACTTTTATATCCTTATTTTGATTTTTTATCAAATGAAAGGTGATAGAGAAATTAACATTATTTGATATCATTTGCCGTTATGTTAAATACGAGTATGTGTGTGTGTTCAGTTAATATTAAAAAAATTCTTTAACTTTTTTTTATTGTGTGTGATTTTACATATATATTATGTGTGTTATGAAATATTCTCTCTCTCTCATTAGTATTAATAATCAATAAATATTTCTTAAAATGGTCTACCCGGATAAACTTATGGTTAAATATTTGCACGTGTAAAACAGAGATGCGTTTGAAACAATCTATAAGAATGATGTTTAAAGTGAATATATAAATATTACATACAGTTTATGATTTTATAGATACATTCTTATAAAATTCTTGAATCGGTAAAAATGCCCTCACTCTCATCATCTAATTGAAGACCGTTGACCAGTGGAAGACGAAAAAAAAAAGGGTTGTATGGAAAAAAACTAAAAATATTTCCAAAATATTCGAACGCTTGAATAAAGTGTCATCCAGCCAGAAAGTAGTTGGGATCATTCATATTTATGACAAGAGCAGGACCTAATTCTTCAATTAGCCCTAGTCCGTTCTCAGAATAATCAACAATGAAGAATCCCAGGTACGATGGAAAAAGTTGGCATTGTTAGCAGTTCAATTGATGGAAGAGTGTTTGAAGATGTCTTTGCTATTTAAACAAAAGGAATAGTTAGCGTTGGTATTCATGGTAAACGGTTTGCGGATTTCGACAATTTAGAAAGAGGGAATCATTTAAAGTGTCATCCAGCCAGAAAGTAGTTGGGATCATTCATATTTATGTCAAGAGCAGGACCTAATTCTTCAATTAGCCCTAGTCCGTTCTCAGAATAATCAACAATGAAGAATCCCAGGTACGATGGAAAAAGTTGGCATTGTTAGCAGTTCAATTGATGGAAGAGTGTTTGAAGATGTTGCGGCGATAAATGATTCCCTCTTTCTAAAAAGGAATAGTGTTCAGTTAGAACCTACATGGATAATCTATTTTTCTTTATCGATATGGGATGTTTATAAGTCAAGCCTAGGCACGTTCTTGAATATAGAAACACACATACGATGAATTTAATTCGGGGCCGATATCGCGGTTGTCTTTATTTCCACAAATTTGGCAAGTGGAGAAGACCCAAGGATAGATGCGTATAACCACGTCATCTGAAAGAGGAAGCAAATGGAAGGGAGGTCGAGTGTGCGTGCCCACTTCAGAGTTTCTTCAAACTAACCTTGGCCACGGTTGACGCAATACAGTAAACCGGCGTCGAGGGGACTCGTTTTTTCTTTCTTATATTGTTACCTCTGTGACGATACCATCGGTTTTGGTTGACTGGACCTTCTAATCGCTCTGTTGTTGGCAAAGATTCTTTTTCCAAACATTCTGCCTCCATCTCCTCCTCCCACTAAATATTCTGTGGAGGTGAATTCCGCTATCAATCTTGTTAGCGGTCAAATTTGGGATAATTCCCTGACATTGGATGGAAAGATAAACTATGCCGCAATTGTGTCTTGAAGATCTTAACTTGAAGGGATGACAATTGTCTTTACTTTAATTATCCTTTTAAAAACTACTACCAATTCTTGATGGATTCGTTTTCCTTGACGCAAAGGCCGCGTTATCTTTCCTAAAATAAATAATTATATATTTCCTATAATTAATAATCAATTATATATTTATATATAATATTTAATACGGCGTTATATATAATTCTAAAATTTGGTGTGCTTTTTAGCAGATGAAAAATTTCAGCAAACCTTTTCATTAAAATACATATGTGACAGGTCGTGAAGTGGCCTTAGACAATGTACAAAGTTAATTTTAAAATATATGATGTATCACACATATAGAATTTATATTAAGTGTTTAAAATCAATATATATAATAACACAATATGTCATTTTATATATATTTGTCCCGATATTAATTCAGCATTATTTGACAATGGGGGTGACAATCTAGTTCAACTGTCTTCTGCTAAGTGTAAGCAAATAGTGTGAAATTAATAATCAACTCTCTCCTTATATAAAGTCTGAATACAAAAAAAAAATAGCGAATTATTTTGTAACACCACTTTACCTACTGCAGATTCATTAAATATTATGATATATGGTGGCATATATTTTTATCCCAACGATAAAATAGAATGAATTTGATTTCCTGATGATTATCGATGTCAAATTAGGTCTCAGAATATGACCCATTAAACCAGCACCAACCACCTATATGGACAACCTGATATATGAAAAATAATCTCTAAATATTATAGTAAACCACATGCTCTTCAATATGTTTATTTAATAATAGATATCAAGTTTGCAGGTTTTCGAGTTAAAATACCCTTCTACAGGCTGCAGGCATCCATGGGAGAGATCTACAAGAATTTCTAAATTACATTTTAGCTTATTGTGCAATAAATTCACAAAGAGGGAGAAATCCCTCGAAATATTTTGAGAAAAAGGTTTTTTTTCCTTCAGAGATCCCCCCCGGGTACGTCTTTTTATATAAATACATTCAATGGATTTCCGTTTAGCTCAAATTTCTACAGGCGTTTTCTATTAGTTTTTTCTCTCTTTCTCTCTACATATATAAACATTTCAAATACATTTAGTAAAGCAGTTGCGCGTTTACAAAATGTATTTGAAATGTTTATATTTATAAAGATGGAAATTTTTCGGGGAGGAAATTGATCTATAAAAGCAAAGGTAGCCTCTCCCGTCAAAATAAACGTCAAAACTAGGCGCTATCTATTGACCATCGCCGCAAACTAGCGGCCTCGGGTCAGTGACAAAGCCACAACACAAGCTTTGGAAAACTGAAAAGCGTCCACCTGGAGACCATGGTTTCGGGCTGATGGCTCTCTTCAGCCCAGGGCGAGCTTTATTCCATGAGATCCACACGGATCTAATTGAATAATCTTCACAATCTGCCAAAGAGGTGTTTGGTTGGCAAAGTGTATAGACCAATTTTATAGACCTTTGCTTATATATATATTGATATATTTTTTAATTAAAAAGGCATATATTGGATGAAAATATCATTTATTTTACCAATATTTCAGTTGGCTGAACGCCAACCTTTATCAAGGTGTTATAACATTTTAAAGTGTGTCAACAACAAACTCAGCGCCACATAACGTCAACAGCATAAAGGTTTGTAAAATTTTCTGTTATATTCAATGGGAAGAAAAAAATTGATATATATATATTTCATATTTCTTGAAAATGAAGATACTTCGGCCAGTAAATCTTTTTATTACCTCGACGTTTCGACAAAAAGATTTTTGTCGAAACGTCGAGGTAATAAAAAGATGTATACTGGCCGAAGTATCTTCATTTTCAAGAAATATGAATGCCGGCCAGGCAGCCTCAATATTTACGATATTTCATATTATTATATTAACACCTTGATAAAGGTTGGCGTTTAGCCAACTGAAATATTGGTAAAATAAATGATATGTTGATCCAATATATGCCTTTTTAATTAAAGATTTATCTATGGATTGCTCTATTTTCAAAAATATTGATATATATAAAGAGAGAGTGTGTACACTAAGAAGAAACGCCATTAGACGAGTACAACTCGAAAAATTGACAATTTCAAATTGATTATTAAATAAACATACGTTTTAGTTAGCCGAAGAAAGGCCTGCCCGAGAGCTTTTCTTTATTTAATGCAAATAAAAATAGTTGCGGCGTCTTATAATTTTTTATAATTTGTCGAAATCCACAATCCTGGAATAATGAAATAAACATGATTAAAGAGCACGTGATTTACTATTATTTTTATAGATGGTGTTAATTTGACTCTCCGGATGAAAAGAGCCCTGTAGCCTCCGTTGTAACAAGACTTTGAGTAGCAACTTGAGAAGTGTCTGAAACTAGATCACAACAAGTTAAACTTGTTGGATAATTTAATCTGTCTAATTAGAGGTTCCGCCAGAACGCGACACACAGTCCGCTTATTCTTGTAGCAAACCTTCTCATGAATATTCACAACATTGAGCTTCTAATGGTCCGTTATAATTTGATGTTTTTATTAATCGCCAAAATGCCTAATGTAAAATACCTTTAATTCTTATTTAATTCATGATGACATCAAGTGTGTGAATGAATGTGTTTTAACAGAGTTAATTTTACCTTAAGGTACAAGTATATATTGCCTTGCATATATATACATATACCTATATATTTTTAATTAAAAAGGCATATGTTGGATCAAAATATATTTTGATTCAATATATGCCTTTTTTATTAAAGATTTATTTATGAATTGCTCTATTTTTTCAAAACAATACCTATATATATATATATATATTATAAAGGACTGCGGCGTATGATTATAAACAATACTTAAAGTTGCACCGCATAAGTTTCTTTTCTATGAACAATCAATATTTTATTTCAAAGAGAAATATCTAGTATTTCTAACTTTTTTGAATTTTTCCGGGAGGAAATTGATCTAAAGAGACAAGGGTCGCCTCTCCCTTCAAAATAGACGTCTAAAACCAGACGCCATCTATTATTTCCTCCCGGCAAAATTTCCATCTATAGTTTAGCTATAGATATGGCCCAGCCACTTTGCCAGCTAAACACCTCTTTGGCAGATTGGCAAGATTCCATTAGATCCCGTGTGGATCCCATGGAATAAAGTCCGCCCTAGACTGACGAGGGCCATTGGCCCGAAACCATGGTCTCTAGGTGGACGCTTTTCAGTTTGCCAAACTGGTGTTGTGGCTTTGTCACCGACCCAAGGCCGCTAGTTGCGGCGACGGTCAATAGATGGCGTTTGGGTTTAGACGTCTATTTTGACGGGAGAGGCGACCCTTGTCTCTTTACATATATATACCTTATATATATACCTATACATATATATATATATAAAATGTAATGCCTCGATAAAGGTTGGCGTTCAGCCAGCCGAAATATTGGCAAAATAAATATTTTATTAAATCCAATATATGCCTTTTATTATCTAATATATATATATATGTTAAATTAAAATATTTTATTTCGAAATGTTATATAAAGGTATTATTTAAAATGTTATATACAGATATTATTTAAAATGTTATATACAGATATTATTTAAAATGTTATATTAGGATATTGTTTTATTTAAAAATATATTTCATGGATAAAAATATTCTGTTAAATCGGCCGCCAGAGGTCATGCTTCCCATATAAAATCACATTGTTGTTCTTCCCCGTGGGGTCGACTCAAAACATTTGTACATTATGTAAATAATCTTTTCATTTTTTTATTCTTACGCCTTAAGCCAGGCGGTACTTACCCAAATTATGTTTTGTATATATTCCTCAGCTCAATAAAGAAATCTCTGATCAAGACATTATATTTTTCAAGATTATTGTTCGACCACGACTGCACCACCATAGCATAATCATCAAGATGATCAAAAACAACAGAATATATATAGAAAATTTGTATATAGAAAATGTACTCATATACACATTATACGCACCTAAACACACACATAGAACATTTCATATATAATATTTATGAGATAAAATATAATTTTAGATACTAAGTGGCATGGGCTTTATTGAAACAATTTACTACTTTTAATGTTGATTTTTTATTCTTGCTGGTTTCGAAAAGTATTTGTAAGGGAATATTACGCTAATTTTTATATTACGATCATTTTTATTTGAATATAGAGCTGGAGTTTAATTTTCTTTTTTTTTTTAATATTATTCTAAGCTCTACTAATGAGATTGTTCTAGAGCAGGGGTGGCGAACCTGCGGCCTTAAGGCCGCATGTGGCCTTTTCTTGGCCAAGTTGTGGCCTTTTCATAAATTCAAAATTATAATTTTTGTTTCGCAGTTTTCAATTACTTTCATTATTTTATTGAAAATATCTAATACGAATGTCATATATTATATAATATATATAATATAGTAAATGTAAGTATTTAAACTTCAATTTTTGATCCAATATATGCCTTTTTAATTAAATATATATATATATATATGGATGCGGCCTTCTCAAAAAATGGTAAAATGAAAATTTGCCTTCTAATATAAAAAGGTTCGCCACCCCTGTTCTAGAGTATCTATATACAGTTAAACCTGTCTATAGCGCCCCCTCTTGGGAATCACCAAAATAAGGTGCTAAAGAGAGGGGGTGCTGTAGACAGGTCACTTTTAATATAAATTTAATCGTACTACGTATTTAAAATCAGGCGCTATAGGGAGGGAGGCGCTATTTAGAGGGGGGGCGCTATAAACAAGTTTAACTGTAATAGGATATATATTAAAATATTAGGCAATCCAATATATATATACGATAAATAAAAAGGTGTATCTCTCTCTTGAATTTATAGAAAAAGAACTTAGCGTTTCAATTTCTTGAATTTCTTATCTTGTGATAAACTATATTCCTTTATATTCATGATATGTGTTATTTTTTATTATATATATGAAAAAGAGTCAGGTGTTGATATAAAAAAAAACATTTCCCGCCCGCTCACATGATCAGTTTAGAGGGCAGAGCGCCATCTACTGGAACAAAATTCAACTAAACGTTGATTTAACTTGTTCCGTGATATTTGATCAACCCATTTTCTTGATAAATCATGTAATGAACGAAAGCGATTACATTAATTATTCATGTTACCAGTTATTTTCATGAAATGGAGAAGTAAATTACTTTAGGCACCACGCTGACCCGATCCAACAGCTCGAAACGCGTTCGTGGTTGGTTTTTCTGGTTTATAATAAAATGTGTTGGTCAAATATCATGGAACATGTTAAATCAACGTTTAGTTGATTTTTGTTCCGCTAGATGGCACTCTTCCAAATTCTAATGAGGGCGGTGTGGAGATATACCTTTTTTGTTTATATATATATATATACCTATATAGAAAATCGACAACAAAACATCCCTAAGTAATATAAAATCACTCAACTTCCTTAAATCCTTTCTCAATATATTTATATTTAATGGAAAGAAGTAGGATTTATTATCCCTCTGATATATTATAATTTATTTCTCTCCCAATAAATATGAAGTATATATAATCTAAAGTAAATGTTGGGGGGGAAATGGTATTCTTTTATCAAAGAGGGCACCTCTGCCTACTGTAGTATATTCTGAGCAAAAGTGATTTTAAAAATGCATTGTTCTAAAGAATCTTTAAGTAGAGGGAACGCTTTGGGTACATATATAGTAAATTGAAGCAATAAATATTTTTAAATGCATATATTTGTTGTTTAAAATATATTTTCATCATATTCTTCATCTCTCTACAGGTAGAGGCAATTTACACACATCAAACATCGTGGTTCAGTGAGAGTTGGAGTGAAAGATGTGAATCTTTCTAACGTCATCCGTACATTAGAAACGCCATTCCCTTCCTCCTATTGCGGCATTTTTTGAAACCTCGCCTCGAGTCACCTAGCGCCCGGGGCTGACTCATTGCTTTGTCACCTGCTTGTCGGCACACTAGAAATGGTTGTCATTCTAGCGTCTTCATTCTTTTCTATAAGTATACATCCAGAACCTTGGTATCCATTTGTGGAATCCAAGACTCGAGTGCCTATATAGGAAATTGATATAATGTATATACGGAATAATGTTTACATAATGAACGAAACCTATCACATTATCTATTCGTGTTACGAGTTATTTTCATGAAATGAATGACATAAAATTACGTTAATTATAACGCAATGTTTTATTTCATATGCCCGCAAATATACGGAAATAAATTTACATCAATAGGATAAACACACATGTTAAATTATATAAAAAATTCGTATTAATATATTCTAAAGAGTGAGACAAACACACTTTAATAGGGAGCGTTCGACAGACCAGCAAGAATTTCTATAAAATAACAGATATTTAAGAATTATATTTTTAATCAAATAGTAAAGTCATTTTCATCAGAAACGGTGAAAATAACTTCTTTTTAATATATTCCCTCTCTCCTACAGCTCAGTTTCCATCTACCATCATGTGGTTCATCAACTTCTATTCATCTTCTATGACAGCGTATTAGCCCGGGTATCAATACTCTTAGTTCAAACAACTTTTCGCCCCTGCACACACGTTCCTTCTCCAGTCATTATTAATTTAAACCTTTCCTTTGTTTGATTCAACTATAGAGCTAGAGAGAAATACTTTTAAACAGTTTGTGAAACAGCTTTGTTGATACTCGTATATAGCTGAATTTAGATTGAGTATCTTCTAGTACACATTTAATAACTTTTCATCTTGGAAAGAAAGTGAAACCTATTTGAATTTACCAATATTTGGCTTGGTCGTTCACAAACTTATTGCGTGTCCCACAATAATTTTGAAACATAACACTAGCACACACACTTTTTCTTCTCAGTATTTGAAAGTTGTTTCTAGTAAATTCCAACCCGTAGATCATGAATATAACCTTTATTTTTAAAATTTAGCTCAATTTAAAAAAATGAAAATATTTAAATTTATAAATAAGCTGATGTCATCGCTGTTATACAAATATTTGAAGATATTGACTTTGTAAGCATAAAATTTAATCATCATTTAGATGAAATGCAAACCATTGCAATTTTATATCGAGAAAATTCTTAACAATACATTTATTTTCAATAAATATTTTTAAATATATAAATAATGCTGCGTAAATGCAAAGCTAATCCAGAAATGTTCTGCTTCATTTGTGGAAAATTTACAATTTCCAAACAGAGAAAACGTATCAACCCAAAGATAAAAGAATACTATGAAGAATATTTTGGTGTGACCTTAGGTGATCAAGACGAGTGGTGGTTCCCCACATAGTGTGTGCGGAACGTGCTATCAAGGGCTTTTGCAATGAAATTGGGGAAATCAAAAGGTATGCCCTTTGGTGTACCAATGGTTTGGCGAGAACCAAAAAATCACCATGACGATTGTTATTTCTGTGTCTGCGAAATCACAGGCCTTAATAGAAAAAAGAAGCAAACTAACTTTTATCCTTATATACCATCAGCTAGGCAACCTATTTATCACGACCTCGAGAATCCCATACCGATTCCTAAAACGGTTCAAGGATCCGATATCAAAAAGGATGATCAGTACACAGCATTTGCAGATGATCATCAATTAGAAGACCCTGAATTTATATCAAATGAAAGTGGCATTCCACATTTATTTGATCAGGCATCATTAAATGATCTAGTTAGGGATCTAGGTCCGTCAAAAGAAGCAGCAGGAATCTTTGGATCAAGATTAAAGCAAAGGAACCTCCTGTTACCACAAACCAAAATCTCTGTCTATCGTAATAGGGAAAAATGTTTTTTGCCATTTTTTTCTGAAGAACAAGGAATAGTGTACTGCAATGATATTGAAGGCGTTTTTAAAACTCTTCAAATTAATTACAATTCTACCGAGCACATAGACTATTTATTGATTCCTCTAAAAACAGAGTTTGAAGGCTTGTTTGCTGCACTATGGTAGTGTATTACCTTCCATACCAGTTGCCTATTCAACCCAAATCAAAGAAACCTATTCGACTCTTAATAAAATCTCTTTGAATTGTTGAATTATACCAAACATTGTTGGAAAGTTTGCGGTGATCTTAAGATTATAGGAATTTTACAGGACTTGCAGAAAGGAAACACAAAGTATCCTTGCTTTTTATGCAAGTGGGACAGCAGAGACAGAAAGAATCATTATAAACAAAAAATGTGGCCTGAAAGAAGTATGTTTTGCTTAGGTGAACAAAACGTTGAAAATGAACCGCTTGTCCATAAACTAAAAATGCTTCTTCTCTCTTTATATATCAAATTAGGGTTAATGAAAAATTTTGTAAAGGCTTTAAAGAAAGATAGTGATGCTCTCAAATATTTTATGACTAAATTTCAGAAGATTAGTTGTTCTAAGATAACGAAAGGTATTTTCATTGGACCTCAAATTCGTAAATAAATAAATGACGAAGGGTTTATTGCAACACTGAAAGAAGATGAGAAAAATGCTTGGCTTGCATTCATCGACGTTGTTAAATACTTTTTAGGCAATAATAAGTCACAGAATTATGCGAGAATCGTAGAAAATATGATTTCCAAATTCCATAAGTTCGGGTGCTTACTGAATCTAAAATTGCATTTTATGGATTCACATTTAAACTTTTTCCCATGATAATCTCGGTGCAAATAGCGAAGAACAAGGTGAACGCTTCTACCAAGATATTAAAATCATTGAGCAACGATACAATGGTCTTTGGAATCAACATATAGCGGCGGATTATTGTTGGAATCTGATGCGTGATGACAAACAAGTAAAATATAATAGACTTCACAGAAAAAAATATTTAAATCCATCAATATAATTTTTATTACTTCCTAAATATTACTGTATCTTTATAAATAATGTTTATTAAACCAAATGAAATGTTTTTTCACATACACAGCTTTTTGTTAAGATTTTCTATCTTGTATATAAAAACAATTCTCCTGATACTTTTGAAATAGAAAGGGAAAGAAATTAGATTTATATATAAATGAAAATTTATATGGATAGAGTAAGTAGTTTGATAAATATATATATCTAAGGGCAGTTATTGAAGTAAAATATATACACATGAATATATGTATAAAATTGTTTCTTCATTTTCACTATCTTTGACGCATTTATTTATATAGTAATAAGTTAAATGTCATAATTTTTCCTCCATTAGATGAATATCATGGGTAAAAGGCATTATATCCATAACTTGAGAAATTGAGCTAATCGAAAATATATATATATTGATACCACGTTAATCAGCACCAAATGGTTAACCCAGAAAATGTTTTGTTTATTTGAGGAGGAGATCTTTTTTTTTTATTCTGTGTACTATATATAGTGTAATTATTATTGTGAAAAATAGTACAAAAGTATAATTGCACCTGAATCAGGTGAATAAATTAAGAAAAAAGGCAACTCCTTATCGTGCAGCTAAATACACATCAGCAACTTATAGTTGCATGATCAGTACATGCCTTTTTTTCACAATTCCTATTATTCTTTACAAACAGTTTGTACTGTAAAAATTATCGAATTAGTCGTCAACTATACATAGTTCTCATTCTTCTTTTATTCAGAATAACATACTGGTTTGTTAGAATAAATAGCACTAATATTTTTGGATATCTAAGCAAGAAAGATAGGCAGAGTGGGAAGAAAAAATCATATATAATAGAATACAGTGGTACCTCGACATACGAGCGCCCCAACATACGAGTTTTTCGAGATACGAGCCGACGAGCAAGTGATTTTTTGCTTTTAGTTACGAGCGAAATTCGAGATACGAGTTCGGTTCGGTAGTGTTGAAGATATTAATCTGTGATTTTAAATGTTTCTTTTTGACCAGTACTTTTGTTTTGTTTTTGCTTTTCCTAAAATGTTTCTTTCTTCTTCTTCATTATTATTTGTTCTATATGCAAAGCTTTGTTTTTGAGAAAATAACCTACCCGTGCAAGCCCTTCTCATCCTCGACAATGCCCCTGCTCATCCACCAAACCTCGAAGATGACATCCTCGAGGAGTTAAAATTCATAAAGGTTCTCTACTTACCACCCAACACCACTCCTATCCTGCAGCCCATGGATCAGCAAGTGATTTATAATTTTAAAAAACTATACACCAAGCATCTGTTTCGGCGCTGCTTTGAAGTGACGGAGAGCACAAACCTCACCCTTCGAGAGTTCTGGAAGGACCACTTTAATATAGCGATTTGCCTACAAATTATCGATCAGGCCTGGTTGGGAGTTACAACGAGGACCTTGAACACTGCATGGAAAAAGCTGTGGCCTGAAGCTGTAGCTGAAAGGATCTATGAAAAATTGGAACCCGGTGTTTCAGTGGAGGAGGAGATTGTATCTCTGGGGAAATCCATGGGTTTAGAGGTAGAAGAGAGAGACGTGAACGAGCTCATCGAGGAGCACACCCAGGAACTGACGACTGAGGAGATACAAGAGTTACAGTCACAGCAGCATACTGAGGTTATGCAAGTTATTGGTTTTGAGGAGTCAGAGGAGGTGGTTATTTCTACAAGTGAGATAAAGGAGATCTTAGGAATGTGGGAGAGAGTTTCACAGTTCGTGGAAAAAAAAAACACCCAGAAAAAGTTATAACAGGTCGTGCATCTGACCTTTTTAATGACACTTGCCTAACTCATTTCCGGAACATTCTGAGAGAGAGGAAGAAACAAACCTCCTTGGACATGTTTTTTTCTAAACGGCCCTACAGGTGAAAGCGAGAAAAATGTAGCGAAAAAGGCAAAGACCAGTGAGGATATCTAATTTATTTCTTTACATTCTCTTTTTTGTTTTTGTGCAATAAATATTTGATATTTATAAATACGTTTTTATTATTTAAAACCACGTAACAAAAATAACTGGGGTGACATTTTGGAGTTTGGAACGGATTAATGGTAGTTCAATTGTTTTGTATGGGGAAATTTGCTTCGAGATACGAGTAATTCAAGATACGAGCAAGGTTGCGGAACGAATTAAACTCGTATGTCGAGGTACCACTGTATACATAAATAATGAATATGCATATATATAATGAAATATACACCGTTAAATCTGGGACCTAATACAAATTGAGACAAATATGTTTGATTCGTGTAAGAATAAAATAATGTGTTAAATTACTCTAGTAAAATGTCTGTTATAATTTCATTTCCGCGTTGTATTTAGAATACATTTTTATTTATATTTATTATATACATATTAATATTAAATATATATTTTCTATAGACAGTATATCTTATATCTTAAAAAGGACAACAAAAATAAATGTATAAATGTAGTTTTATGATCTCTACATATAACTCAGCTACCATAGAGCTTTCTAAAACGACACACAAACAACATACCTGGAAGCAATGCATGCTTCCTACACCAAAGGGTAAGTAATTTCAACCCGGGCCTCCGTCAAGCAGGAATCAAAAGGCGGTTGCATGCAATGACTTGCATATTCTCTGAAATGGAATTCGGCTTTTAATTGAATTTTTTGACTTTGTTGACGATCTCGAGTTTGCGTGTCAGACGAGATTGTTTTTGTTTGGCTTTTTTACCGTTTAATTAGCTTCAGGTCAATATCGGTGGTGTTATTAATTTCCTGCGCTCGGCTGATGACGTAATGTCCACCCCAGACTGGACTTGCTTTAACCATACTGAAGAATTCTATGGACAAGGCAAGTATTAGAACTGTTTCTATATCGGTGTATTTACACATTTGTTAATGCTGTATATACCAACATGAAATGATAGAGTATTTTATTTAAAATGTTATAAACCTGATGCATTTGGAATAATACGGCATGATTAAATAATCAGACTTTAGAATTCTCACGTTGTGTCATTTTATTCAACGAGGTGCTGAATTTGTATTTCAAAATAATCATGAAGATTCAAAATAATGTGGAAAATCCGGAATATTTTTTTCATTTATTACCTCGAATGGTGTATAGACATTTGACATGATGCTGTATTGATATATAACATGTAAGTTTAAATAATTTCTGTAAAGATAGGTGAATAAATTTATTTTGAGAATATTTAGTTTCAACCACACAATGTAAGGATAAAATAATATTTTCGTTTTAGTTAGGAAATGTAATTTAGTGAAAATAGATATTTTAGCTGTCTGGATGCAACTACTATAATAGGTGGGGTGGTATGGAGCTTCGGGGAAAAGGACTTATTCTTTCACATGAACGGTGTTACTCTAATAGTGGGTTATAGAGATATTTGTTGTATTTTAGTAGATAAAATTTATCGGCTGTTTAGGTTTCTACTATATACTTTATATCTAGTGGGTTTTATTAAATAACTGGCACATTGTGAATGTATGGGTGTGTGAAGTGCATAAGTCGAACTGTTTTATACAGGTGTAAACACATATGGTGCACTTGCAGTAAAAGGAGTCGCTAAGTACTATCCATCATGATCATCAAAGCCTGTACCACGGGTATATTTTGAATGATAATTTAAAAACACTCGCGGTGGTGATATGGTTCAGATAGAACTTATATAATCATTGGCGGTGGCGATGTTTTTTTCGGATAGAATTTATACAATCACTCGCGGCGTGACGTTGTGATTACTGTTCATATAGAAGTTATATAATCACCCGCTGTGGTGATATGTCCTCTGTTCATATAGAAGTTATATAATCACCCGCTGTGGTGATATGTCCTCTGTTCATATAGAAGTTATATAATCACCCGCTGTGGTGATATGTCCTCTGTTCATATAGAAGTTATATAATCACCCGCTGTGGTGATATGTCCTCTGTTCATATAGAAGTTATATAATCACCCGCGGTGGTGATATGGCCTCTGTTCATATAGAAGCTATATAGTCACTCGCATTGGCGCGATATGTCTTCTGTTCATATAGAATCTATATAATCACTCGCACTGTCAATTTGGCTTCTGTTCATATAGAATTTATATTGGCACTCACACTGTCAATTTGGCTTCTGTTCATATAGAATCTATATTGGCACTCGCACTGGTGATTTGGCTTCTGTTTATATAGAAGTTATATAGTCACTCGTCTATATTTCAAAAAAGAAATTCTATGCTGCAATAATCAGAGATAAAAAGAAAAATACTATCAATCCTTGTATGTAAATTTATCAAGCAATACTCATGACTCTAAAAACCTTTGGAAAACAATAAGCATTTATAAAAAAAATAAGTTTCATTCAAGGAAACATATCGCTTCAAGAATGGCACCAATTTTACGACAAACTACTCTCATCTGAAACATCAACACAATATATCCTTCCTATGTTGAACACGCTTTCAGTAGATACAGGCTTATTGGCGGAAATTACAATGAAGGAGATAACAGAAGAAATCTCGCGTTTAAAGAACTGTAAGGCAGCTGAATCGACGAGGTACCGAACGAAGCAATTAAGCTCCTTCCCCACAGTTACTTACTGTTACTAAAGGATCTATACAACAGAATACTAATATCAGCTGTATTCCCATCCTCTTTCTCGAAGTCTATTATTCATCCGATTTTTAAAAATGGCGATTCTGATAATCCATCCAACTACCGCGGAATCTCACTGCTGAGCAATTTCGCGAAACTATTTATAGCAATACTTAGGTCCCGCCTAGCCAAATGGATTGAAACTAATGATATTATCCCAGAGAATCAAGCGGAATTTAGATCTGCTCACTCATGTCAAGATCATATTTTCATATTGACATCTGTAATCCAACTTGCCCTAAGGAAGAAAAGAGGTAAATGTTACTCCTTCTTCGTAGACTTAAAAAAGAGCTTTTGACACGGTTCCTCACGCATTGCTATGGACAAAACTAGTCAAATTAGGACTGAATCACCGATTTGTCAACTTAATTAAATGTTATTATGAAGGCATGACCGCTGCGGTTCGTTGGAACAATTCTATCACTGAATTCATTGAAATTCGTTCGGGGGTGCTCCAAGGTGACCCACTATCCCCATGCCTATTCCTACTCTTTATTAATGATTTGATTAAAATATTTTATGACTCGGGTTGTCAGGAATATACTTACCCAATTTCGGAAACATACACCTCCTACTATATGCCGACGATATTGTTTTGATCGGTGATTCTAAAATAAACCTTCAATTGAAAATCAATATACTGAAAACTTATTTAGAAACTAACTTACTAACTTTGAACGAAAACAAGTCAATAATAATGGTTTTCCGTAATGGAGGAAAGGTGGCGCGTTCAGAAAGATGGTATTGGGGTCAAAGTCCTTTAAGTGTTACATCAAAATATACGTACCTGGGCTACCCGCTCACCCCTTCGATTTCTTTCACTCAAGTGGCCTTAAATTATAGAGGCAGGACCATGGCCGCGATGGGTGCTGTGGGGGAGATTATTCTGAAGTCCAAGCTCAAATCCTTCCATGCAAGTATGAGATTGTTGGATTCTATGATCTTGACAGTCCTACTCTATGCGGCTCCAATCTGGGCACATGATCAAGCCTCAATCTTAGATAGAATCCAGGATACCTTTCTCAGACGTTTTCTGTGCCTTCCAAGCTATACGCCGGGCTATATTTTGAGGGCCGAAACAGAAAGAAACTCTCTTGATGTCACAGTGAAAAAACTAACTTTAAAATTCTGGACTAGAATTCTGAAAATGGACGGCAGCAGACTACCTTCAATTTGTTTGGCACATTTGTAGGACATTTCAATTTCTTCAAAACAGAATATCAGACTGGTAAAGAGTATAACAGAGCTACTTAATAACACCGGCTTCTCATGGCTTGTTGGAAGTACAGACTTTAATATTCTACAAAGATACATCCCCCTAATTATTAGAACGGCAACCGATCAGTCCAGGAAGCTGGATTATGTAAGAATGAGAAAATCAGTGCTCTACTCTCACTATAAATACTTTCATTCATCACCTACAATGGAATGCTATCTGAATGACAATATCCCCCTAACCTTAAAGAGAATCATTGCACAAGTAAGAAGCCTTTTTGTAGTACAGAGAATTAATAATGTTTCACTATTGAAAACTAAGACCATAAAATGCACCTTATGCAACAGTGAATTTAGTCTCGATTTTCCACACTACATGTTCTACTGTACGGCAATGGAAGAGGAAAGAGAAATTCTTCGTCAGGAGACCGGCTATAATCGCAATTCGCCTTATGTTTTAATGGCAAAAGTCGTAAAATCCAGACCCTTTGCATTCGCTTTTTATAAATACTGGAAATCAGCTCACAATCAAAATATTTAGCACAGATACCGGATCCAACTCGATAATTGGTCGAGGTCAATACCTAATATTTGTTATTTATTTATTTTGTCCTACCGGGAGAATCCTGTATGGCACGTGTGCCCAATAAAGGCTATTGTTGTTGTACGCGTATATAGAAACTCGCACTGTCAATTTGGCTTCTGTTCATATAGAATTTATATTGGCACTCGCGCTGGTGATTTGGCTTCTGTTCATATAGAATTTATATTGGCACTCGCGCTGGTGATTTGGCTTCTGTTCATATAGAATTTATATTGGCACTCGCACTGGTGATTTGGCTTCTGTTCATATAGAAGTTATATAGTCGCTCGCACTGTCAATTTGGCTTCTGTTCATATAGAATTTATATTGGCACTCGCACTGGTGATTTGGCTTCTGTTCATATAGAAGTTATATAGTCGCTCGCACTGTCAATTTGGCTTCTGTTCATATAGAAGTTATATAGTCACTCGCACTGTCAATTTGGCTTCTGTTCATATAGAAGTTATATAGTCACTCGCACTGTCAATTTGGCTTCTGTTCATATAGAAGTTATATAGTCACTCGCACTGTCAATTTGCCTTCTGTTCATATAGAAGTTATATAGTACCTCGCATTGGCGCGATATGTCTTCTGCTCATATAGAAGTTATATAGTCACTTGCGTTGGCTATATGTCTTCTTTTCATATAAAAATTATATAGTCACTCGCGTTTGCGATTTGGCTCCTGTTCATATAAGCATTACATAGTCACTCGCACTAGCGATTTGGCTTCTGTTCATATAGATGTTATATAGTCACTCGCGGTGGCGTTATGGTTCTGCTTAGTTAAGCACTTGTATCATCACTTGCGCATTCCAAATATGGTAAAGTTATGATGACATTTCTTCTCTTGGGGCATTCGGATCCCTGGAGCGTACAAAAGTGGTCAGTTCTCCGACTCGAATGACTTCCATATAATTCCTTTTAGAGAAAAGATATTAATTCGGCAGAAGAACTAACTTATTAAGTACTGCTTAAATAATATTTTGTTATAGATTCATATTTCTTATTCAAAAATGTTTAAAGTAGAATAAACGATCAGGATGGTAACAGAATGAAATATTATTTCTTTATCATGAATATTGTCACGTAGAAAATTAAGAAAAACAAATTTCAGGATGTGACTCGGCAATTTATTTAAGGCAAGCACAAATGAACATTTAAATTATACCAAAAAGGAAATGAGGGAAGTATATAGAGTAGCAAAAATATAAATATGAAAATTAATAATCTGTTCACAAAATATTAAATATTTTACTACTGTTTGCGCCTAGTTATGTAAATAACTTGCTATGCTACATTGATTTATAATCATGCAGATTTTTCTTTCTTTCTTTTAATTATGTAAATATATATGTATATAAAATGAGTGAAAGATTCAATAAATTGTGTCAGCTAAACTCAGTGAGGCTGTGTGGTGATTCTCTTGTTGCTACATCGCAATTAGATAAGGATAATCTCTCAGTAGTCAATCCGCAGGTCGAGGTGAAAACATACAGTCCGAATTAAACTCTGCCAAAAGATCGTCAACATCTAAAACAAAAGGTTAGAGAGCTACACGGAATTCCAAGCTAATACTGTGAGGATCCAAGCTCCAACATATGGTCCCTCGAGCAGGATATCAAGAGAAAGAGCGTGATTCTACTGAGAAAGAACCTTCAAAACTGAAAATATGTCTAAGGCAATCAAAGGCCTAAAGGTCAAGATCCGTTTCCAGATAAGACGAATGGATAGATACATGGCATCCGTAGATGAAGAAATAGCGGGAGGAGATCTCCATAAATTAAAGCTGATATATGAAGGTGTATGGGAAATAAAAACGGAAACAAAGATATTATTTGACGAGTTATTCGAACAGGAGGAAGTAGATGAAGAGAAGGAATTTGAAGGTTATGAAACAATTCAAGATAAAATGGAGAAACTGGAAATAAAGCTTAGGCGTGCATTAGAAGGAATGCAAAGTACAGCTGAGGCCAAACAAGCAAAAGGCCTCGAAACACTGATATTGCCCAAGTTCGAGTTGCCTCACTTCTATGGAGATGCAAACTCTTGGTTCAATTTCAAGGAGGTATTCGGAATGGCCATAGATCAAAATCCAGGGTTAAATGATCTACAAAAGCTGCAATATTTGGGCTCCGCAGTAAAGGGAGAAGCAGCCAGACTGATACGTGGGTTCCCAGTGTCATCAGAGAGCTACAAGCAGGCATGGGATACTCTAGTATCCAGATACGACAACCAAAGAGAGTTGGCTTATGCGCAACTGAATAAAATCTTCAAGATCAAGCAAATGAAGAATCCATCAGCAAATGCCCTAAGGGAACTCTTAGACACATGTAACGAGTCTGTACGCAATCTAGGATCCCTCGGATTGCAAAGAAATGAGTTGGTGGACATAATATTGGTACAGTTCTTGAGGAACAGAATCGATGAGGTTATGGAGCGACAGTGGGAGTTGACCCAGGATGAGAAATCATTTCCTTCCTATGAGAACTTCATTCTGTTTCTTGAAAGACAAGCTAGAAGTCTGCCACAGGGATCAAGGGAATATCAAAGAAAGGAAAATGAAATTCAAAAGGACTATGCAAATGTAAACATTGCGATTAATACCAATGCTCAAATATGCATAGCATGCAAAGCAGGTCATAGAATCTACAACTGTACTACATTTAGTACAATGCCCATCGAACAAAAATGGGAATTTGTCAAGCAAAACAAAATGTGCTACAATTGTCTAAAAAAGGGTCATGCAAGAAAAAATTGTTACCAAGGACCTTGCAAGAAGTGCGACAAAAGGCACCATATATTGCTCCATAAGCTTGACACAGAGGTAGCTAATAATCAGAAGGGTGCGAAGCCACAAATCTTTACACCTGTAAGTGAAATCAACAACACGAGTATTGAACAAGGAAGTGAGACCATTAATCAAGTACTCCTTGCGACTGCTCAAATAATTGTGGAAGGTGAAAACGGTACACAGCAGATCTGCCGAGCACTTTTGGATAGTGGATCACAAGTTAGTTTGATCACAAAATAAATTTGTGAAAAACTTGGACTCAAAGGAGAAACATCACGACGTTCACTTAGGGGTATTGGAAATAATCCAGTCCAGGGGTCATCTACATCTGTTGACTTGACATTCAAATCAATTTATAGATCCGAAAAGTACCAAACAAATGCTCTAGTAATGGAAGTCTTAACAACTGAAATTCCAAACTTCAAATTGGCAGAACCGACCTGGATCATGCAGAGAGGGCTTGAGTTGGCAGACCCTCTGTTTCATATTTCGGCACCTATCGACATTATTCTAGGTGCAGATATGTATGCATATTTGATGCATAGAGAGAAAAAAATGCTGGGAAAGAACCGGCCTATAGCAATGAAATCAAAGCTCGGTTGGATTCTAATGGGCAAAGTAGACAGCTCTCTCTCGTCGAACTATAAAGGTGGACCTTGTAGCTTTGCGGTTCAAACTACATCAGAATTAGATGGTCTGGTGGGAAATTTCAGGGAATCGGAGTCAGTGCCGTCATTACAAGACCGGAAAACAAGGGAAGAAGATTATGAGACTTATTACCAGAAAACCTAATCCAGAGGCTGCCAGGGAAGATACAGTGTGAAACTGCTATTCAGGAAAGCTCATCAAAACAGCTCCATTCCTATCTCTAAATCTCCAATAATTCCACTGGGAGGAAGGTCTGGTGAAAGTGTCTTGCACAAAACTAACTTGGACAGCCGGAGGAGTTTTCAGGAGACCAATCACCAAGCTGGCCCCTCTTCCCTTTGCGCCTCGAGAACTGAACTGAAGTTCAGCGGTGGGGGGGAGTATGTTTGCGCCTAGTTATGTAAATAACTTGCTAGGCTACATTGATTTATAATCATGCAGATTTTTCTTTCTTTCTTTTAATTATGTAAATATATATGTATATAAAATGAGTGAAAGATTCAATAAAGTGTGTCAGCTAAACTCAGTGAGGCTGTGTGGTGATTCTCTTGTTGCTACATCGCAATTAGATAAGGATAATCTCTCAGTAGTCAATCCGCAGGTCGAGGTGAAAACATACAGTCCGAATTAAACTCTGCCAAAAGATCGTCAACATCTAAAACAAAAGGTTAGAGAGCTACACGGAATTCCAAGCTAATACTGTGAGGATCCAAGCTCCAACAACTACAATATAAAGGTAGCTGAGTGCCATCTATTGGAATAAACATTAATTAGACGTTGATTTTTTCCCAATATATATATTAGAAGATGGTGTATTTTATTATGTTACAGACCTCACTTTATTCTTCTCAACTTTAATTATTTTTAAAAAACATGTATTAAATGTCCAGGTATTTTTGGAATACAATAATATCGCTTTGAACATAAAAGAAACATTGACATTCACCTTCATGTGTCACTAGCTTATAGTCTGCCCTACGTTGACAAGGATCAAAAGCTCGAAACACGCTTGTGGTTTATTTTCTAGCTAATTTAAGAAAATGTATTTTAAAATAATCGATCTTCAGTTGATCATCATTCCGATTGATGGAGCTCTATAATCAGAAACTTTCAATTGCATTATAAAGATTACACATACAAATTCTTAATAAAAATATATTTATTAAAACACATTTTTCATTGGGAAAACATTTCTCGCTGAGACCTGCCGAAACCGGGTCATAACATATACATGTAGTATATATATGTAATTGTATTAATGTATTCGATTTAAAACACATTATTTTACGCCTATATATATATTTGAAAAATTAATAGAAAAAATAAAAAGGTCAGGTGTTGTGTCCTGACCACGAGCACATGTGCTTTTTAGATGGCAGAGCGCCATCTAGTGGAGCAAGAATAAACTAAACATTTATTTAGCTTGCTCCGTGATATTTGGCCAACCCAATTTCTTGATAAATCAAGAAAAGCCATCCACGAACGCGTTTCGCGCCGTTGGCGCTCGTCAGCGTGGAGTAGTTTCTTGCTCCACTAGATGGCGCTCTGCCATATAAAAGCACATGTGCTCGTGGTCAGGAGATGCCTTCTTTATTTTTGATATCAACACCTGACCCACTTATCTTTTTTTTTTCTATTGTTTTTTCATGTGTTATGCGTCTTTACGCAAATTTGGCCTTAAATACCCATTTCTTGATTTTCGAGAAGCCATTGGGACCAAAAATCTTTTTGGTCGCAGTGGTTACAGCCTACTCCACGCTGACGAGCGCCAACAGCGCGAAACGCGTTCGTGGATGGCTTTTGTTGATTTATCAAGAAATTTGGTTGGGCAAATATCAGGGAGCAAGCTAAATAAACGTTTAGTTTATTCTTGCTCCACTAGATGGCGCTCTTCCATCTAAAAGCACATGTGCTCGTGGTCAAGAGATGCCTTCTTTATTTATATATATATATATATATATATATATATATAAATTGCACTCGAGAAATTCCCAGGCATTTCCCGGGTCATTCGGCTAGTTAAAATAATAATTACATAAAAAAGCAAATAATTAATAATAAATAACGACAAAGTTGTTTTCATGTGATCTACAAGAATTTGTAAATTAAGTTTACTGTACAATAAATTGATGAAGAGGGAGCAATCTCTCGAAATATTTTGAGAAAAAAATGTTTTTTTTTTCTTTACAGATCCAGGTACGCCCTTTTTATATAAAAATAAATAACGTTTGTTGAAACTGCATTTTTGGGCAAACATTCACTCCAGGAGAATCCGAACCAATTTTTTAATTTCTTCTAAGCTATGATGATGATAAATGTAAATGCATTTTTATTATCTAGGAGAAATTTGTAATTTGTCTTTTTTACGAGATAAATATTAAAATTACCGAATCTATCATTCTAAAGATGAATTTATGCTTTTCAATAATCCCCACCAAAACTACTAGATAGAAAAATGTTGCATGCATGTTATATTAAAATATTATTTTATTTAGAATTATATTTCATAGATGCAAATACTCAGTTAAATCGACCGCCAGAGGTCAGGCTTCCCCTATAAAAACTCGTTGTTGTTTCCAGTTGGCCCGCTCAACCTTTTGTACATTATGTAAATAAGTTATTCATTTTTTTATTCTTACGCCTTAAGCCAAACAGTAATTTTACCAAATTATGTTATATATATATATATATATTCCTTAGCTCAAATAAAGAAATCTCTAGATCTTCAATATTTTATTATAGTTTCAAGATTTTAACCACGACTGCATTGCCATAATCCTCAACATATGATCAAAAATCAACAGAAATCTGATCTTTATTTAATATAATATGCATATTGCCGAATATAAATATTAGCACAAAATCATTCAAAACCTAAAATTAAATAAATAGCAAATTTTACATTTTTTTGCATATTTTGTAGGTATAAAATTATCATAATTAATATATTCTAACTGAATATGATCCAACTTCGTCCAGCTTCTCCCATAGTGAATGTTTGGCAGACGAAAATATTGTTTTAACAAATGTTATAACTCTAATTAGTAGTCATGAGGATTTTAAATTATCTATCACTATTACTATGATTATCATTTTGCGTTTCATATAAAATTTTCTATTTAAAATTATTACATCCTTTAAAAATATATTAGATAAATAATCATAAAACTATAATCATATGACTTAAATAAAAATGAGTGAATAGAGTGCAGCAGATATCATCATATATATTTGGAGCCTAGATAGAAGAATTGTGTCAAACAATATATCCCGGAAATCAGTCTTCTCATCAATTTATACATTTAGTATTATATAAAAATCCATTAGTGAAAAAAAAGGTCCTCAGCAACTTCTCTAACGGTGATTCAACGATTGGCCAATATTATTTTCTCCACTTCATTAATTTTTTCGTCTGTTGTTGAAGTGCTCGGGCGTCCGGCACGCTCTTCGTCGTTCACATCTTCTCGGCCCTCTGAGAACATTTTGTACCAACGATAAACGTTGCCTCGGTCCAAGGTAGCTTCTCCGTATGCCACAGTCAACATTCGGAATGCATCCGCGCACTTAATTTCGTTTTTCACACAAAATTTGATAAAGGTTCTTTAATCCATTTTTTTAATAGGTAAAAATCGAAGACGATCCAAAACACCTGCAAGCAAAGCAGCTGTCAACAATTAAGTGAACATTCAAAATGGCCGAGCTTGTCGGCATAAGTGAGAGACATGAGTACCAACATAAAGCCACAAAAAGATCGAAATTCGAATATACGTAACCCGCGAAAATTCAAAAGTCGCGATTCCTTTTGAACACACCTCGTATTGTTCTGAAAATAGAGCAATCAATATTTAAATCATTAGTCAATAAAAAAGCATATATTGGATTTAATAAAAGATTTATTTGCCAATATTTCGGTTGGCTGAACGCCAAACCTTTATCAAGGCATTACATTTTTGTATAAAAATCTCAGCGCCGCATAGTGTTATAATATCACAGTTGAAATAATTTTAAAAATACTAAGTAGGTGGGGGAAATTGTGCAAGCAAAAATTATTATAAAAGTTACAATCACAGAATAAGTTAAATATCTTAAAATATTAAAGGAGAAAAAAATAATGAGGTCTATCCTATATTTTAAAATATTTGTATTAAGAACATACAAAATATAATTCATTAATAAATCATTAAGACATAAATGTAAAAATATATGTATCTATTAAAACATTTGAAAATAAATAAAAATGATTTAAACAAAAATATATATTATATATTATTTTAAAGGGAGAGGTGCCATTTTTAAAATTAGATGACATTGCGTTATCTATTTTTTTTTTGCTTCAATGAATTTTAAATTCTGTTGTAATACCCGCGGTTTCTTAAATTTTTTTCACACATTAGTAATAACCTGTAAATTATACACAAACCACTTGTTTAATTATTTTTACATTTATCGCTTCAAAACGCAAATGTTAAAATACTTTAAACATTTTTACTTTCCACTTTTTATTTATTTTTTTCATATATTCATCCTTAATTGTTTTAACTTCCATTTTGATGCTTTTTTTCATAAACTATATTTTTTACTTATATAGATAAATCGATCTCCATAAAAATTTGAAATGATTTTTTTTTAAAAACACACATTTTATAGTTAAAATTCTTAAATATTTTCTAGCAGTTTTCTTTTTAAATCATTTTTAATTTATTTTCAAATGTTTTAATATATACATATATTTTCACATTTATCTCTTAATGAATAATATTTTATGTACTTATTAAAAATATTTTAAAATATAGGATAGACCTCATTATTTTTTCTCCTTTAATATTTTAAGATACTTAACTTATTCTGATTGTAACTTTTATAATAATTTTTGCTTGCACAAATTTCCTCCACCTACTTTGTATTTTATACAAAAATGTAATGCCTTGATAAAGGTTGCCGTTCAGCTAACCGAAATATTGGCAAATAAATATTTTATTCAATCCAATATATGTTCTTTTATTATCTAATATATATATATATATTATCTATCATACATACTTCATAAGAATAAATTTCAAAAAGGCTTTGTAGTGCCGGTGGTCTAGACATGACTTCTTCTTCTTTCTTATCTCCACTCAATCATATTAAGGTGTCAAGCTTGTAAAGCTTGAGACTTTTGATGGTGTCTGCTGGGGATGAGTAGAGCTCATCAATGGATGAGTCAATAATGTGTTTTGGGGTTGCAGTTTGACACTTAGTACATAGTGGGAAAACGTTTCAACCATTCTGGAAAGTCATTGTCCGTAGATGACCAGACTTAAGTCTGGAAATCAAAGACCGTTGTCTAGACACGTTCGTAAACAGAGCCAATGTGCTACTCTTATTATAGGAATTCATTATTAACAAATATAAATCAGTATTATTTATGATGAGTAATTTAGTCTGATATTTGGTTATTTTAAAATTATGGGATTGAGAATTCCTTTCAGATCTATCATGTTTCAATCATAAAAGGTTTAAAAGGTTATTGGTTGGTTTAATTTGAATAGGTTTCTAATAGCCTATATTTCAAACTGTAACTTCATCTAGATACACCTACTTGATAATTTTTTTTTTTCTTTGAAGATTCAATAAAAAGATCAAAATACCCTTTTTTACTAAATATAAATCAATGAATGAATTTTCGAATAAATAGAACATCATTCTAATGGTGCGCTTCTCTCGCGTACTACAGCTTTGGAAAATCGTTCTTTTAAAATGGAACATCTGTTTTCATTTCGCCTGGTTGAAAATGCGACAAAACCCTCTTCCACACACACACTTAACTCTATTTACTGTTAAAATTTCGGCCAGATTGATTAAATTTTGAGGAAACGCATAAGGAACAAATAAATTAATAACAAACAAATGAATAAATTGACTTTTATATATATAGAGAGATTAAATTATATTTTAATCTCAATTTTTACTTTGAGTGATTGCAAACCTTTTGTTTCCATAAATCATTGATTTCATAATTTAGGCAGAAATTTCTATGAATGCGTATATATCTTCATCGTTCAGCAATTTTTCGGCACACGCTAAAGGAATATAATATTTAATTGTATTAAATTGTATGCTGTCATTTGAAAAAATAAGAAGAGCCAACAAATTTAGCATGATGAATATTGAAGAAAAATTAATAAAAAATATATATATGTACTTTTTCAACCATAAAATAGAAAAGAGTTTTTTTCTGCATCATATATATTAATCGATCATTTATCTATCAAGCCTAAAGAACATGTCTATACCTGAAGTTCAATTTCTAACAAACATATATATTTGTATCGTATTCATCATAATCAATTAAGATTAAAAACTCTGTAAAAGATAAAATATTATTTTGCTTTATACCTTCCCTCTTTCTTCTTTAAATAAATCAAGCTCAGTGAATTAAATATGTTAAAAAATTCACTAAAACTAGAGAAATAAAAGTGAACAACTTAAAATGTATCATGACAGGAGAATGAGTCATGTGGTTTACATTCCGCAACATTAGCACGTCTTTAATGGGAACCGAGCGTGCTCGGAGTAGTAAAGCCGCAATACATCATCAATGGTAAGTGACACATCCCAACTGGTAAATTATAAAGATAAGCTTAGGAGAGGAAAATCCTATATCATTATTCTCTCCTCTCGCGTAATAATTCAAAAATGACATTTGATAAATATGAACGTAATTAATAAAAACATTGGCTCCTCTGAGATAAGAGAAAAATAAATTCGTACATAAACATCTCATTTAACTGAATATCAATTCAGTTCTTTCAATCGGTTTCTATCTTTAGACAACTTCATAAGTGATTCTTAGAACAGCAAAGTGTATCCAAATCCTTATTTTTTCTTTACTTAAAATCTGTTTTATGCAATTTTTCAAACACTTCGTGAAAATTAAATGGAAATTAATTAAGCATTACAAAACACTATTAATGGTCTAGTATATATTCTGATGTAGAGATATAACTGTTACGTTACCAGATGGTGATGAACAGACATGGAGGCTACAGCCCTGGACTAACAGCGGAGGTAGAAACAATGTGTGGGAGGGACAATATGTGGCACCACTGAACATAGAAAATTCCACACATAAACCCAAAGGTTAAAATACGATGAGCTGGATTTTGACCGACTAAATCTGAAATCAAGGGCAGATCAAGCTACTTAGTCAGAAATTATAGTTCTTTTAGGCAGAGGGGAAGATCTGATTTCTAAGATTATATTGAGCTTTTCACAATCTTAATATGCAATTCATTTAAAATATACAGAATCGATAAAAAGAAAACACCTGTATCTTGTTTTAGGTCTTTTATAGAGTGCCAGGCCCTAAATCACATCGTGAAAAGTTGTCGTTCTCTTGGCAGGCTGATGAATGGAATTCCATGATGGTCGACCTCTGTTTCGGAAACATTACAGTATGTTGTTAGTGGTGATGATAATGGAACAAAACTATCGATAATAAATAATATAAATTAAAATATTCTAAAAGCTTTCATTAAAATGTACAAAAAAGTATAAATAACTATTTATGCTTCGGCCATTATACAATTAAACTTATATTAGTCAAAATAAAAGCGGCGAAGAATGATCATTGTATATTGAGGGAAGAGGTAAAACATTTAGTGAAAACATGTAAAAACTTGTTAATCAGTTGTTTATATTAAATTATTACAAGTTCTCTAAATTCAGCATTATCGTCCCCCGCCGCTTTTATTTTGACTCATATAAATCTAATTATATCTAATAAATCTAATTCTCCCTTTTTTTAGAGCAAATTTTATTTATTTTTTTAATTAAAACTATATTTTATTAAATAATTAAACAGGTCTACAAAAACACTTTTTCTTATGCATAGGAAACGTTGAAGGTGTTTCTAAGTTAACTTTTCACACTGAGTTCATAAATGAAATCAGAAAATTTTCCATCGCCCCGGGTTTTGCCCTACAGCATGTAAAGGGATATACAGTAAATATGTAACTAAGCATTTTTTGCGTAAACACCATTACATTAACTAGTGTTTTTTTCTCGACAGGAAGAGTTGATATGTGGAGCCGAAAGCTTTATTTTATTTGATTTCTATTATTTATTTTTGCTTTTAGAATCATATTTTAATTTTAAATTATTAAATTATTAATGAAAACTGTTTATTTTACAATCTGTTTGGCTTTTTTTAAACTCAAAATTAATGGCAAGCTCTAGAATGTTATTTGCTGAATATAACAGCTTTACTATATTTAAATTGAACCAAACGATTTGTTCAATAGAATCGCAGCAGAAGTGACATAGATTTAAACTAATCAGTTTGTTCTTCTCTATATAATTGCTTATAAATAGTGTGCACCAGACTCTGCCAATATGCCGAGTGGTTGCATTAATATTCCTGATACTTTCTGTTACATCTGTGGGAAATTTACTTTGAAAGTTCAAAGGCGAAACTTTACACCGCTCATCAAAATATGCTATGAACTTTACTTTGGCCGTAAATCGGTGACCAAGATAAGACTTTATCTCTTCATCATTGTTGTGCAATTTGTGTTCGGCATCTTACATGATAGATTAAAGGTGAACGCCATTGCCTTTTGCAGTTCCAGTGATATGGAGGGAACTTAAAGACCATTCTTCAGACTGTTATTTTGTTTGACAAAGACTACTGGTATTACATCTAAATCAAGACATTCCGTTGAATATCTCGATTTTCCTTCTGCTATGAGACCGGTTCCTCATAGTGATATTTTACCTCAGCCTCCTGTAAATGTAATATTTAGTGACGATGATTCATATATATATATATAGACATTCGGATGACACTAATTTTGAAGCGCGTGCTTTACCTGAACTTCAGATATATTAAACCAAGGAGATTTTAACCCCCTCGTACGTGATTTAGAGATTTATACAAAAAAAGAGTTAACTTTTAGGTTTTAGATTAAAAGGCTGAAATCTGCTACACAAAGATACACTGGTTACTGCTGGATACTCAAGAGGGATGTAATTCGATTTATAACGTAAGGTGTTATTCTTGGTTGATTTCCTAATACAACATATTATATAGAGGGAACATAATTTATATATTTTAAAAAGAAAATTTAATATATTTTTCGAAATTTAGAATGTAAATGTAACGAAATATGCTTGAAGGTTTGTATTAACTCGCTCCAACGATAGAATAAGAACATTTATGTATTCAGATGAGTATATACCTTGACAAGTTGAAAATCCTCTATCGAATGGGATATCTACGGCTTGTTGAAAAGGTCCTACTGTATCTAACCTTGGTAGTGTCTACGAGGAAGTCTTATTTCCATACTATTGTCGGTAGACTATCCCGGGCCAACCAGAAGAACCAGTTTGAGCGACCTTATGTCAACCCCCATCGCGACCCCATTCTGATTAGAATCATTACTTGTCTAGCATTGCGCCGAACACAACTAATGCAATTTGCAATAACCTACTTCATCATGTGTTCTTAGATGATGAATGCCTTTACCTAATATTCAAACGCCATTGTCTTGGCCAATGAAAGCATTCACATGAAGAAATAGTTGCCATCAATTATATCACACTTTTTCCTTTTTCGATTAAAGGAAAAATTAGAGCGCGAAAAAATTCCGTAAAATAAAAAATTGGAAGCTAAAATTTAGCAAATAGTTTTTTTCAAAATCCAATTTAATACTTAGTTTTAATGAATACTCTAACAGGGATAAGTAAAGAGAGCAATGTGTTTGCTAAAAAATAAATTTCTATGGGTATTCTTTCTCCCTCACAAAGGCATGTTATAGATAGTCATGTAAATATGGTATTTCTACACATTCTAAAAATAGAATCATCTAGTTATCAGTATTTACAAAGTATGTATATAGCAGCTATAGTAAATTTTGATTAGATTCAAGAATATTTAGTACATTAAATTCCATCAAAAATCTAACGAACACAATATCAGTCGTTTCTCGGGGCTTCTTTGAGCCATAATTTTGTATAGTCTCAATGGAAATGAAATGCTATAGCGCGCATATACTGCGACTGGAGGATGTTATAATGAACGAATCATTGAATCAGCCAGTTATTGGAAATCGCGAGAGCTCTCTTCACGCTTTTAAATCGTAAAAAAATCCTATTTTGCTTCAAACCCACGCTTCTAGAAACTCTTCCTGAAAATTGCTATTTACATGAGGACCAAAAAAGAAAAAAATTGTCTATTTGGTGCCAATCACGGGTTAATTGTTAGAAATTGGGGTAAGGGCGAGAGCAACACAAGAGTCAGTAGCACTGTAGTGTAAATGATCGTTGTAGAGGTCGAGTTTGGAATACAAATAGGTCGCAGTGATGCGTTTCATTGTCCGAATGTTCCACAGGTAGCGAGCGTTGTCGTTTCAGTGTTGACTGACTTCTTATTTGGCCCTTCATTCCGACATGGCTTTGTTTGTATTAGTACAATAAACAAATACATATATAGGGAGAAATTTCTATATATGTTTACCTTTGATAATAAAGATTTATATATATATATATATTTAATATTTAAAATATAAATATATATATAATATATATATATAAAAACACCTGACCATTTTTATATTTTTATTGTTTTTTCACACACACATGTATATATGCGTGTGCACCAAAAGAGAGGCATATCTCCCTTTAGATATGCCTTAAAACAATTAAAATTATATTTAAAAATTACTTACAAATTTTGCTATACTCATATATTTTGTACTTTGGATTAAAAAGGCATACTTGAAACTGTAAATATCAATTTATATATATTAATATATATATGAATATGTTTTTCAAATGTTTTTAAACATTTTTTATATATCAAAATAAATAGTACTTTAACAATATAATTCATTTTGATGAGAATAAATAAAGTAATGAACTCTCTCTGTCATGTCTAAGTAATTTATAAAATGTATATATAAGATGGGATACCTTGCAAGTTGATATGCACGTGTAACGTGGATATGCACGTTAAATTTAAATTATATATAAATCTTATTTCAAACTAGTTGGATTATTGTTTCATTAATTCCTGTAGAAGGGCGTATGTGCCCGAAATCTCGTATATATTTGTTCTAATGAAGATACGCAGCCCTTGATGCTTTGTTTTATTGATTTATATATAAGAATGTATTCTCTCATCAGGAATAAATAAACTGCTACGTGTTCCCGAACCTGGGTTAACTAAATAAGTAAACTATCATGACAACTGAGAATCTTAGAGCATGTAGCGCAATGTGTCAGCAATGCCAGCAATATCAGAACGATGAGATGATGTACAGAACAGATTGATTCAAATTGAAATGTCATGTAATAATTGAAATATTTGGTGAAACTAGATAATGTAACCTGGTACATTGGTAAGATCCGGAGATTGAGGGCGGGGCAAGCTTTTAACAGCTTTGTCTTCGTAAAGATAGAGGCTGCCTGGCCGGCATTCATAGTTCTTCAAATAAAAGACACTTCGGCCAATAAATCTTTTTATTGTCTCGAGGTTTCGACAAAATTCTTTTGTTCTCGTCAGGAGCGAACAAATTTCTAATAATTTTTAACGCTTTACCAAATGTTTTAATTTTTGTTAGTTCCTGACGAGGACAAAAGATTTTTGTCGAAACGTCGAGGCAATAAAAATATTTACTTCCCGAAGTGTCTTTTATTTGAAGAGCTTTGTCTTCTTATGCTTCTTTAAATTTACAGAGAAAGATAGAACAAAGGCTTTTTTTACTCATCTACTTCATATCTCATGTTAAATATTAAGCACATTTAGAGACAATGTAAAATACTTGTTTTCCCGGTATTTATGTATTATTTTATATGTTCTTCTTTCGGTTCTGTTGCTTGATACGTACAGCTACGTTGTTTTAAATTGCCCGTTCACATAGTTAGCCTGGTATATTCTAATGTCTTTCCTGGAATGTTAATATTTAACCACGCTATTGAGCTCTGAAGGAAAAAAAAGCTAAGAAACCTACTGGATTACAAAACAATTTGTTTCATGTAACACTTGGTTTCAAAATCTACATCTTTCCTAAATTTATTGTCCTCTGCGTGAACTTCACAGCACCAACACTTTTTGTATAGTCTTACATTAAAGAAAATACAATGGAGTAATGACACCGAATTCAATATATGTTTTTGTAAAATAGATTTGAATTTTTATTTGGTCAAATATTTAAAAAGAGGAACCGACCAGTCTCGCACCAGCAGGGAGCCCTGGAGTGTAATGCCACTGGAAGGTTCGTTAGCTACCAGAAGCAGAGAAAGGGCTGTCATCCTCGGTCGAGTGGAGTCCGACGTCCCTTGTGACATTTTATTTAGCATGGATGATGACTTGGCACATTTCACTTCCGCCCCGACGTAGTGCTGCCGTTTAATACACTTCCTTTGTTTGTCGCTATTGTTCTTAGGCTCAACTACCAAGTGCAGGTTCAACAGCACTCGCTGTGGCCGTGTTGACGTATCTGCTTCTTGTAACCGCGCGTCGCTCCCGTCACCTGGAACAAAAGCCACAGTTAGGATAGCAGTCCACCAAATAGACTAGGAAATGCATTATATAATACATAGTTAAATATATAAGCATAAGATTATAATTTTAAAAAATTACAATAACATCTTCTCATTGTAAAACAAAAGCTTCTATCAAGGCAACCTCTCTATCGAAATAAATATCAATTAATAGTTAATTTTTATTTCGAAATATATATATATATTATCTATTTTCAAACATATATATATTATCTATTTTCAAACATATATATATTTCCACATGACGAGGTCCAACAGCCCAAAACGCGTTAGTGGTTGGCTTTTCTTGATTTAGCAAGAAAATGGGTTGGTCAAATACCAGGGAACAGGCTAAATCAACGTATAGTTGATTTCTGTTCTACTAGATGGCGCTCTCTGCCATTTAGAAAACGTTCATGTTAGTGGTCAGGATTTGTCTTAATTATTTTTAATATATATACACACAATTTTATCCAAATGCTTTTCTCTATATATTACAATGATCAAATGTGTACGCGTCTCGAGCTGCTGCCCAACAAATTATCAAGAATATTGTTTTAACCAATGTTGGATTTCGAAAATAAAATTCAACATCTAATCAGCACATTTACAATAATAGATGTCAATAGCTACTAACAGTTGCATGGTTAGTATATACCACTTCATTTTTGCTTTGCGCAAAGGCGATATCGTAGCCCATGAGGATCTTCCGAGGCACGATTATTGCTAGTTGTAAACTTTACCCACTTCATCTTTTCCTCGATCTTCTTCTTTTTACCTTTTCTTTTCTTTTTAGACATGTGAATGCAGCGTAATTATATATTCAATTTTTTAGGCATATATATGCAGCAGGATTCATTTAAAAATGTTTTTTTCGGGTCATGTCCGTATATAAAGCATGTATCTTCATTTTATTTAAGTTTTTGTCTAGAGGGACATAAACATACACGACTCTTTCTTCATCTTTTATAAATATTTTGAGAGGTACATTAAAAGGATCCTGGTAGTCCTATTTGTATTTTTAACATATGACATGAAAATGTCAATAAACACTTATATTATAATGCATTAGCGCGCCATCTGTTATCAAAATTCGAAACTATTTTAGACGCGTATGATTCTTTTAAAAATAAACAATTTCTACTGCCCTTACTGCAATGGAAAAATTAATGGGAGGGCCTGGCTCATCAGTGGTGAAACCTCCCAGCGGTTTCGCCAGTCATACTATACACTATATCAATTAGAGAGAGAAGACCTTACGTTTTATGAATAACAAAATACACACTCACAAGGGGACAAAACTTAAGTTATAGCTTTTAGTATGTACATCGGTATTCAGACAATAACTATGAAATATATTTGATATACAATGACCTTTATTGAAGAGTTTAAGTTTTGTCAACATGAGTGCATATATATTGATGACTATTTTTAAAATGTTCGATTATCCATTTGGGTGAAACTTTCAAAAATCTATCAAATTTGCTGAAGATTCGTGTGATGACAAAATATGTGTTCTCATAGAACTTGGAAACTTCCAGAAACCTTGCCATTGTCTAGTATACACAATGGCAATAACTTATCACGCATTTCGTGGAACTGCCGAGCAAGGTTAAGAGGGTTAAAGGTGGCTTCCTGCATCCCCCAGGGTTTCTCTAATCCCTTTTAATGGTTAACTTCCGTAAAATATGCTCGCGTGAAGAGATGTACAATGGTTTCAAGGATGACATTTATCAAGGTTCTTCCATAATATATCGCTGTATGTTATGTGCCATTCAACTGATAGCTCTAAAGAATTATACATCATAAGACATACAGTAAAAGTGTAAATAAAATTTATGACGTCCATGAAACAAGCATACACACAATTTAATAGTTCAACACATTTAACTTATCTCAACCCATAGTGTATTATGACAATATCCATAGTAAATATCAAAGCCATTTAATAAAATCTATGATAACCAAACAGCAAAAAAGCATAAACAGATGCATTGAAATATCAGAAACATACGAAACAATATGGACAAATACTACCCCATAGATGTAGGCACTCTTCTATATATAATGCAATAGTTCATGAATTTGCTTAATTTAATTTGAAGTCTCGAGATATCGTTCAACCAGCACGCATCATCCACCATGCACGTATATTTTTAAAAAGTTGTTTTCACACAGAATTAATGTACTATATTTTTCTCTTAATATATCATAAGTATTTAAAATATGTAAATAATAATGTGTATATAAAAAAATAGTATTTATCACTAATTTGTTATCGTGATAATCCTGTTGAAGGACTGACAAGTCTGAAAGCTTAAAAATAAAAGGATATGCAAGAATCTTAGCCCTGGAAGTTTTTTTTATTTTATAACACAATTCGTTTATTGCAAATTTGTTCTAAGATAAAATAGCATATTAAATATAAGTTTCAGATGAACATCGATTTTTAAAAATGATTAGGCCTTGCGCGCTTCTTTATAAATATACTTTTCTCTCTCTCAATATAATTTACTCTATTGAAATATATTTATTCAAAAAATATGCTTTAGATGTGACTTTGATTAGGAGGTTTCTGGCTCCTCCGTTGGAGAAGGAATTGGCCAATATGACAACCAGGAATGAATAACCAAATGAATCACTAAAACGTGCAATGAGTTTACAATTTCAGATTAATTTTATAATTTAAAAATATAAATAATCAATTATGAAAACAACAGAATGTTTACCTCAAGAGCGTATCTAACTGCTGAAGTGAACCTGGCGTGTAATACCATTAGCTTAAAGAGATTTTTTCCGCTCCCGAAGCGAGACATTTGCCACTCGAGAAATTCTCTATTTAAAATGTGGAAGATTCCGATACCCCCTCGCTCTTTAAATCCTTAAACCTATCGGTTATTTTGATCCCAAATATATCAATAATAATACAATATTTATAATAATAAATGGAATATAACTCCATCAACCAATTTTTATTTTCTTCCCGACGTTTCTCAGTGACCTTCTGCCACTCTCCTGATATTTAAATCCTTAAACCTATCGGTTATTTTAATCCCAAATATATCAATAATAATACAATATTGATAATAATAAATGAAATATAACTCCATCAACCAATTTTTATTTACTTTCCGACGTTTCTCAGTGACCTTCTGCCACTCTCCTGAGAGGAATTCCCTGAGGAGAGAGTCACTGAGACGTCGGGAAGAAAATAAAGGTTGGGTTTGGTGTATCTATATATTTTCCAAACTGAACCTATCAGTGATCTGTTTTTGTAATATAGCATAGAGTTATATGCATATATTATTTACCTTGTATATATCTAGATTCTTACATATTAATCTAATGTATATTATATACACTATTGCGAATGTATATGTGTGTTTTCCAGAGATGGTATGGGGTACCAGTGAATAGGTCTCGGTCACTCCTTGTTCACATTCCCGGCACTATGAACAGTCCCCGCTTCATTTCTGACGTGTGATAAATAATATGGTAAAACATTCTTAAGCCCGCAGCAGTAACCTTTATCCGATGTTTGGGACACTCTGCAATTCAGCAAAATAATCCACAACCGCCTGTTGCCGGTATTGTTTGGAACTTACTACATACAAAAATGGTTCAACTTCTGTCCTTGACGGCACTCTCTCCAGATCTGTCACCAATAGAAAACGTCTGGTCAATGGTACCTAGCTATTAGCTCGTCAACACACACCAGTAGTTCTGTCAATGAACTGTAGCGTCGCGCCGAAGCTTCATGAGATGATGTATCTGTACATGCCATCCAATCTACGTTTGACCTAATGATCAGGCATAAAAGTGTAATTCTTCTGGGTGCTGATTTTTTAGGATCCTTACCTCCAAATTTCTTGAAAATGTAGTTACTTGTTATTCTTATTATAATGTATTTTTCTAATAAATATTTTTGTTGTTTGAATTTCTTCCTGATGTAGCAATTTATATAGCCAATAGTTTAGATTATTAAAAAAGGAAATATTTATATAAGCTTTTTTAAAATTATTTTTAATCATAAAAATTTATCTCTACAATCTATAATTTTTGCTACAATCATTGAATGGGTTTCAAAACATTGGGAAAGCCCGGTTTATCAGTGGCAAATATTCCCAGTAGTGTACCCAGCTTATTGACTAGATCGTGTGAATGTGGAATTTTGATTAATATAGATCAAAGTTAATTAGAGCGGAATATCCATTATTGTTATATAGATGAACCTTAACGTTATGTGCTCGAATGGAAGACAACTAAGTAAATAAAGAAGAAGGAAAATGGTCGAGCCACCCAGTCGTCCCTTGTACAGCAGATCCTGGCATGTCGAGGCGGGGGCAGGAAACAATGCCGATGTTATCTCTGCAGCGCATTGTCTCCAGATAGCAGCAAATCCTTCTAATTTCATTCTTCTGCCAAGTCTGCGCGACCAATGCGGAAGTCGCGTTTTTTATATCTATACACCACTTCTTTGCTTCCATAGTGTTGCTTTTCTTACTCGGGTATTTGCCAACATATGTGTGAATTATACAAATTTGTACGCTAAAATAAATGTAGAGGAAAATATCATTTCTGATATCATAATTGTTAGAAAAATTAAACTAAACTCTACCTCAACATTCTCACGAGGTCAACAAAATTAATGTAGATTACATTGCGATAAGGTTAGAAATTGAAATCATTCCATATATCATTTCTCAATCTGCTATTGTAGTAGATATTAACACACACAAAGCTTTATCAAGATCACCGGTCTTATACAGATTGTATTAGATAATCAAGATTTACTCTGAGAATTTGTTTTGCTTAAATTGGAAAATATGTTTTATATATCTAAATTAAAATTATATATATACTACTATAAACCTAATTTAAATGGAGATATAACATATATATATATTTTTTTTTCTTTATAGAAGCTTGTAACTGAAAAACAAAATTTAAAATAGATGTTTAATATACCAAATGAGGCACCTCTCCCTTTGTAAATGCATTAAACAATTTTGTTTATCACCTTACAAAACGTAAAGGTAGTGAGAAATAGTGAACCACAACACTTTGGCCAATTCGATTGATTTCCTAACTCCCTCGTAGGATACTGTGAAATCGAAGTCGCCCCTGTACTGATGAAGTCCAGAGGCTGAAAACATGATATAAATATTGTTTTTTTGTTTGGTTTTATTTTTCCAAAACTGTTATTTTGGCTCATTCTCTATCCCCACCTTTATGTCCTGTAGTAATATATCGTTTTAATACATATTTAAAGGGAGAAGTGTCTATTTTTGTTCATGAATACCATCCCCCCCGCAACTTTATATTGTATCCTAGTTTTTTTTTAATATAAATATTTATAGAGAGAGGAAAAATAGAGGTTTTTTTAACGCTTATGTAAAATGTGAAAAAATAGAACAAATGTGATATTGTACTGGGATAAGGTGCATAAATTATGAAAAAGGCATTTCCTTATCGTGCAACTAAAAGTTGCTGATCATTTATTCCGATAGATGGCGCAAGCCATAAACAACCTTTTGTTGCACGATAAGGAGATGCCTTTTTCATAGCTTATGTAAAAATTTTAAAATTAAGAAAAAGAAAGAGAATAAATAGGTAAAGAGGAAATTCATATTTTTAATATCTTAATGAATTCTTTAAAAAAGTGGAGGAAAGACTATAGCAAGATTCATATAGAGACTTCGGCAACTACGCGTCATAGATGTGGAAGCATACAAAATAATAAATGAAGATAGGCTTGAAAAAGGAGCTAATTATAGAACCATGCTAATATCTAATCTAACAAAAAAAGGAGATTTAAGAGAAATAAAAGTTCTTTTTGTTTTTTTAATTTTAAAATAAAAGTTTTAAACTATATTTTAAAAACATGTTAATATAAATTCTTGGAATAATAATGTCTTAATATAAGAACATTAGGTCTCCAGGGAAAAGTTTCTTTTTTATTATTTTTATTTACAAATTTCTCAAGCTTTCGGGCAAGAATTGTAAATAAAAATATTTTAAAAATAAACTTTTCCATGGAGGCCTAATGTTATTAGTTTAATATTGATTCAAGGGATTATTTTATCGAATAATAATATGTCTCTAGTTTTATATATTTATATATTTTATAAATATTTTAATATAAATACACACACAACAAAAACACAAACAACAACACACATGTTATTATAATAATGAATAGATTCAAAAAGGATGAGTTTCTTTATTTGGAAAATTAATTCGAGCTTTCGGGCGCAAGCTGCCCTTCTACAGGAACATGTTATTATAGTTGAAAAAAATAATGGCTTTTGTACATCTGTTTAACATAGTCAATTGAATCGTATATAGTATTTATAATAGCTACTTTGCCTATAAAATAGTTTTTATTTGACAATATATCTTTTTATAAAGACAATGTGAAACATTTTATTCAATGAAAGAGAGATAAAAATATAAAAAAAAAACAGTGGTATAAAAATATGGTTTGTTTTTATTATATTTACCCGATGGATATATTTATTTTTATGTATAATCGACAATTTTGAGAGATATAAAATATATTTAATATGTTTTGGAAAACAAAATGTCATCTAATATGGTTTCATATGATTCGATATAAATTCAATATAAACGCAAGTTATCTTTAAAATATTGAATTTTAATATAAAGAATTAAAATCAATGTATATACAAAGTAGATTATACTTGTAGATAAAAAATTGTATAGATATAATAAAAAATGAAAATTTGATATCAGGTTTAGCAACTCAGTCGCATTAAATAGACTAATAGAATGCATCACGTATAGAAATAAATTCAGGTTGGCTCTTAACGGATTACAGAACACCATTTGGTCACATGTGTTCTATATTTAGGTGGACGCTGAACAAAGTTTTGAAATACCTTGTCAACAATTTCATAAAAATATAAGTAAATTGTTGTTCTCTATGAAGTTTTAAGCACGGTTTCTAAATGGCGCCTCTCTTTAAAAATACATTTCAAATTACAAAGGGACACACCTTTGAATAAAAGAGAGTGGAAAGCTCTTTTTCTGCGCATGCGCAGTAATAGAACAATTGAGATAATAGTTTTGGCGGCTAACTTTCATCTGTGGCCATCTGTTCTAACCCCCAGAGCAACTGTTCTCGTGGCCCAGCTCAAATATAGCAGTGGTGCCAACCTTGTGTTATCAAACGTTACCTCGATTTCTCGCGACATGTCCAAATTAACCCATAATAATACATATTCTGTAATAAATCTCTCTCACACAATGTTTTGTTCTTAATTTCTTGGAAATAGGAGGCCGTGAGCCGCCACAACGCTGGAATGGAAATTAAAAGGTTGATGGAATTTGAAAAATTTTATTCAAAATAACAAATTTACCTTATATATTTCATTAAAATCATACCCATAATTTAACTGAAAGCTCTCTATGCCTGTTGATAGTCTTATATATAAATATTTATTCTAGGACCGATTTTGAAAAATACGGAGTGCTCTTGTTCCTAATCAATTTGTGAGAATAAATTTTGATATATTGGCGATGCACCCTTATGAAACTGTCGCAACATATTCCTGAAAAACTCCCGGGCACTTCCCTTAGGAACTCTAGTGGAAGAACTTCCCATCTGAAATCTGAACTCTCACGTCCTGCCTTGTCGCAACACTGACCTGTTGAACCCTCTCGACATACGGCTGAAGAACCTTCTCTACATACGCCTGAGGTACTCACGCGACATACGCCTGAGGAACTCATGTGACATACGCCTGAGGAACCCTCGCGACATACGCCTGAGGAATTAACGTGACATACGTCTGAGGAACTCATGTGACATACGCCTGAAGAACACTCGCGACATACGCCTGAGGAACCCTCGCGACATACGCCTGAGGAACCCTCGCGACATACCCCTGAGGAATTAACGTGACATACGCCTGAGGAAAACTCGCGACATACGCCTGAGGAAAACTCGCGACATACGCCTGAGCAACACTCGAGACATACGCCTGAGGAACCCTCGCGACATACGCCTGAAGAATTAACGCGACATACGCCTGAGGAACTCACGTGATATACGCCTAGGAAATTATGTGACATACTTATTGAGAAACTGTGTGTATATATATACTCGAATGGTTAAAATTTCGCAAATAGAACTAAAGATATAATATTAGAGTCTTATAGGGAAATATATATATATTTCAAATGTTTATGATTGGTTGCGACTAGAGAAACGGATGCAAGTAATAAGTTGATAGGATATATATATATATCAGTATATAAATATCGTAAAATTGCCTGATCGTAGATGTAATTTATTATGAGAGTTATCTAGAGAAAAATGGAAGTGTAGGAGAATATATATCTTATTGTTTTTCTTTAATAGTCCTACGTGTGGAAAATATAATATATAGAGAGACACACGCACAGATCATTTTGAACAATGTCAAATTATTTTCTTTGGGTTTGATATATATTTAAGCAAACACAGTGCTCTTTATAATTTTCAAAACAATATATATAAAAGTAAAAAAAAAAAAAGAAATTAGCATTTAATTTTGGTTTGTTTAAAATATTTTCAAGCTTCAATTTACTTGTTAAAGCAATTTAATTATAATTTAGCTATTGTTTCGATTCATTCTGTGGAGTTGTTTCAACGCTGAAGCTATTTGTCTGGTCGAAATATTTGCAAACTAACGTCCTTTTAACTTTGCTTTTGATTTCGGATAAAAATAAAAGTCGCGCTGGGCCTTAAATCAGAGAAGTGGATAATTCAAAATTCAGAACTTAATTTGACCTAAATATATAAATATTTATATATATAACGGAGTGCACTCTCAATCAAAACACACTAACTGTCACAATCGTGAAATCCTAGAAATATGCGACAAATTTTCACTTTGAACGCTTTAAAATCTTTTAATAATACTCGTCTATAATTACTTGTCCAGCTGGAATGAACTTTTTATGGATAAATATCATCACTATCTCGATAATTAGCATAATTGTGATGTTTGAACAAACCTTCGTGATGTTATAGCTTGTGGCGAGATTCTTGTCCTTCATTCCGCCCTTTATCTTTTCAATTCTGGGTCATTCTTAAAACATTTTCTATCACCTGTGACATATTTATCGCATCTGTTGCTTGTCTTACCCAAATCGTCTTGTAGAATATGTTTCGAATAATTTTTTTTTTCTAATTTACTCTTTTATTAAATTTGCAAAAAGGTTGTTTTTAAGGTAGTTTAAATCTTTGAAATATAAGGTGTTTGAGAAATAGAGTAATTTACCAAAATACTTAGCGCACTAGATCTCAGCCTAATATGGTTCTAGTTATGTAATCACACGTGACTTTATTATTTGAAGTAAATCTGTTCTCTAAGTTGGTGTACCTCCTCAATCGGGCTCTTCCAAGATCATCGATCCATGGCCATAGTTTCAACGGGGGTTAACTCGCAGTCTAAGTTCTTTCTCGTCTCTCATTCTCATTGGTGCACAGCGATTGTTCGCAATGGATTAACACCATTTTCAATATTTTCAGAATTTTTAGATATGTTTGGAAGTTTGGTCTTCCTGCATGCTTAACATCCATCATTTTCAGCTCATAAAACGTTTGTATCAAAAGGAAAAAAAATTTAATCTTACTTCAAACTTGTTTCATTAAGCGAAGTCTTTCTCTCTCTTTCTGCTGAAGTTTACCCAAGTATTGCTTTAAATATAATTTCAGTTCTCTGTTCTTCTAGGAAATTTCAAAAAGCGAAAAATATACTTCTCTAAGAATGGCTGTTGAGATAATCAATCGAAATAGATGAAATTTTCAGAAAATATCAGGCGAGGATTGAAGTTTATTTCTCATATTTGTACGATACCCTCGTACTACATTTGTGAATCAACTGAAGAGGGAAACTAGGACAATATTTTGCCATCAGTTGAAAACTATGGATATGGATTGATCATTTTGGAGGAGCCCGTTTGAGGAGGTTGTACACCAGTTCTTGGACTTTTACCTCGAATAATTAACTCCTATGTGTGCTATTACATAATCGGCGCCATAGTGGGATGAAATCTAGAAAGAACCTTTGAAATTATTAAACACACCGGAGTGTCCACAGGGTATTGGTAATTCAGTCTCCCTCACGCTTTTTATTTCAGTGATTTTAACTGTATTGAAGTTAAACCCACAAAAATAATGTTTCAATATTTTATACCTTCGCGAAATTTAAAAATAATTCATAAGGTGTTTTGCTTTCTTTTGTTGCATATTATATTCATATGGAATTTAAAAATTTTTAAAATAGCACTTAATTAGTCTAATATTAGCCTAATATAATTAGCTTAATACATTGAGCGATATCTAAATGCAAATTAAAAAGAACTGTTGAAATATAAAGTTCCATATTGTAAAGTGGTGAGGAACATGATAAAAAATCATTGTAAAATTGACCTTCTTTAGATTTTCTAACCAGTTAGGCCTGTGACAAACAAGATCTAAAGAGAAGACAAAGGAGTTAACGTTTCTCTTTATGGGACATCATCTATCATTGTACGCAATTGCAATCCAGCAATTGGGCGATCCATCTAATTTGTTAGAAGAATGGTGGATCTCCGGCTGTGGGGCATGGTGCCGGGTGTCAAGGCGGCTGGAATTCCTTCTTGAGGCGAGGGCTGAGTTCTCGGTAAACAATCGGGCTGGAGCAGATGGATGATCCGCCGCTTCTTGAATATTTGATGGGGACCGTGGGGGTGGAAGCAAGGCACGCCCTCACGGCCCGGCCAATCAGGCCCAAGGAACACCCTCTAGAGACCCGCGGGCGTTGCACCTTCCTCCTCCAAGATTGATTGAAACAAATCTGATAGATGGCTTCCTTTGTTCATTGGGAGACGGAGTGAGTGATTTAATCAATGATGGATCCACGTGGACATTCCTGGCGGCCAATCAACGCTTGGCGCTGCTCTCATTACGGCTAGGGGAACCTCGTGGCTTTAATTGTTATATGGGGGCGCCTCCTTTGTAGATAATTAGCTCTTTAAAATTCCCTCATCTAGCTAGATCTGGAATTGGGACCAAAAGGATTTTAAAATATTAATTATAACTAGAAAAAAATAGTTTTTTTATATTTTATTATATTCAAGTAAAATATACTCAAGAATATCTATAAATGGAGAAATGTTACTTATATTTAGATGGCTAGGATAAATTTATCTCAACAAAGACGCCTTTTAGAATTTTTCCATACAACAATCTTTTAGCTAGGTCTGAATGTTGAATCATTCAATTTCTCAAGCCCAAAACTTGGCTAATTAAATATGTTATAGTTAAACTTTGAACGAAAGATTTTCCTTTCATCATACAATTGAGAGATCCACGTAATTTAGTACTATATCTGAGGAGAGACATTTTGAAAAATAATTTACCTATAAAGTATTCACACATAGAGAGATTATAGTATAATCAAAATATACAAAAAGATTAGGCTAACCGAATGAAAAAATCAGGTTCTGCATAAGATTAAATGTAACTTGTATTTGAGTAAAATATATCAGGCCTCCAGGGAAAAGTATATTTTCAAAACATTTTTATTCTTTAACTTTCGGGCACGAACGCCCTTCTACTGGAGAAAACATGGTGTACTAATTCGCCAATAGAACACGAGTTATAAATATAACCGGATACTAGGGATATGCCTTTTTTGATATTAATACCAACACCTGACTTTTTATTAATTTTTTCACATATATATAATACTATTGTATATATTCTCTATTTGACTATTTACGTTTTAACTGTAGGTATGATTGGGTAGATCTATTTTCCTATTTATAATATATTTGTCTCTATAAGTTCCCAGCTCTCTAAAAATAATCTTATGTGATTGTTCTGTACGTTTTTGTGTGCATAAAACCTTGGAATTTTATGAATCTGGTAGGTGACCTTGTTTATTTTGTGTAGTCAACCAGTAGTGATAATGGGTTATCATTTTTGAGGGCTGAATTGTGTTGATTGATTCTTTCATATAGGGTTTTCCAGTTTCGCTAATGTAGGATGATGTACACGATATGCATGGGATACGTTAAATGAGGTTGGTTTGAGTTTACTGTCTTAGGTTAGGTTCAGTTTTAGGGTGACGGAGAATGTTTCTTAAGTTTAGAGCAGATTAGAATTAAACTCTGATATTCTATATTTCAAAACATTATCAAAAAGAAATATTCACTCGCTGATCTCAAAATATGGCATTCATTGAAAAAGGTCAAAATATAGCTGGATATTTTGCTGGGAGAATAATTATCCATGTAAAATAAAGGTCACCTCTCTCGTCAATTAGACGCCAAAATAGACTAGTTTTGAAGTCTATTTTGATATTTGACGTCTATTTTGACTAGATAACCTTTATTTTGATTGATCATTATCCTCCCAGCGAAATTTCCATTTATATTTTGTCCATAGAATGGCCTTGCCACTTTGCCAGCTAAACACCTCTTTGGCTGATTGTGAGTATTTAATTCAATTTCCTGTGGATCTCATGAAAAAACCACGTCCTGGACTGACGAGAGCCCTTAACCCGAAACCATGGTCTTCAGATAGACGCTTCTCAGTTTGTCAAAGCTGGTGTTGTAGCTTTATCACCGACCCGAGTCCACTAGTTTGCGGAAACGGTCAATAAATAGTGTCTTGTTTCGAAGTCAATTTTGAAGGGAGAAGTGACCTTTATTTTTATGGATCATTATCCTTCCGGCAAAATTTCCTATATATAGTCGAACTTCTCATGAGAGATGGCTAAAAATATAAATATGGTCGCTCCTAGAGAAAGAGAGGTGGTCTCTTATTTCAGGTCAAGTCATCTTTGATATAACAAAGGTGGTTGCTCATGGAGGTAATTAGACGATTCGCTCTTCCAAGCTTTTACTGTATTGCCGTTTTTTAATTTCATCCAATTTTCGAAAAGTGTCTTTTTTAGGTTGTGTTGAATCAAGAAATGAAACATTATTCTGAAAATAAACACCACGTGAAATATACGTGGATGCACATATTAAATGGCGAGTTCATATTTTAAAAAGCTTATGAAATTAAAGGCACAAAAAGAGCCCGGATGTCCATCCAGTTAAACAAAGACTTATTGTATTAGCGCAGGAGAGACGCCAACAATACATAATGATATCAATTGCAGTTTAGCAAACGCTTCTTTTCCTTTCATGCCTCTAATCGTCTGATCGTTCTTTTTTATGGCTTGGAATCCTGGCGTGATGGAACTATGCGCCTCCACCAGGTGTTATCAAGATCCAAGTGATCGCCTTTTTATGTAGAGGAGAGGCAAGCGTTTTCTCTCTTGATTAAACGATCACTATCATATTCATCAGCTATATACATGTGACATCTGAAGTTTATATAGTCTTCTGGTGAGTATATGTACATGTAAAATACGTGTATGAATTTTACATAGAAATTTTTAACATCTAAAGGTCATCTTTAAAAGGTGTGTACCTCTTTCCTTATAAAAATATTATTTAAAAAAATCCGTTGTACCATATACACACATATATATGGAGGGAAAGAGTTTTATCTATATTTATCTATTTATTAAAAAAATATAATAAATATAGATTTTTAAAAAGACATACCAATTATCGTAAATGGTGCGTGCATAAAGGAAGATCACACCTAAATATTTTTTCACGAAACTACTTTATGAATAAGAAAATATAATAAGATTAAAGAAATAAATATATTCAGACCATTTTTACATCAATAGAGTATATATATATATATTTTCGTAAAATCTTTGAAAATTATTACAATATTTTATCTTTTAATAGTGTGTGTAGCTGTTAGTTAATACTTCTCATCTCTATCCTTCCATTTATAAATATGAGAGAGCGCAGGCCAGGCAAACAACTATTTTAAATACTATAGCCTTCTATTATATAATTATATATAGCGCTTTATATATAAATTCAGCCAGATAACAATGAAATCTGTTCTATAACATTTTAGAACATATGTAGAGAATCCAGCGAAATATATATTTCATATCTTCTGAAAGCATTTTTAAACGGTGAATATAGTCGTAAGATAGTTCCTAATTCATTTTGTCCCCCCTTTTTCTTTAAATAATTAAATCAGTATCGTCAAAATATGATTTCGACACTTATTTGGAATTAAATATATATATATATATATATGTTCATATATGTTATATTAAAATATTATTTTATTTGAAATTATATTTCATAGATTCAAATACTCTGCTAAATCGACCGCCAGAGGTCACCCTTCCCCTATAAAACCTCATTGTTGTTGTTTCCTGATGGCCGGCTCAAACCTTTTGTACATTATGTAAATAAGTTTTCCATTTTTTTTTATTCTTACGCCTTAAGCCAGGCAGTACTTTTATCAAACAATGTTTTTTATATATTCCTTTAGTTCAAATAAATTACTGATCAAAACCATTTTTATTATTATTCTTTCAAGCTTTTAACCACGACTGCATTACCATAGCATAATCCTCAAGATAATCAAAAATCAATCAACAGAAATCTCAATTTTATAACATGTATATTTAAATAAAAATGCATATATTGGATCAAATATCACTTATTTTAACAATATATGCCTTTTTATTTAAAGATTTTTTATGGATTGCTTGCTCATTTTCAAAAAAATAATTTTATCTATATATATATGTAAAAATAAAAAAAGAAATATCCTGACCAGGTGAACATGTGTTTTTTTTATATCATATTTTTAATATATATATATATACGTGAAAAATTCTAAAAATGGTTTTAATATATATATATATAAGTCCCGAACCCTTTTATTTTTAAATTAAAAATTAAAAGGTAAACTAGAATAAAAACTATAACTATTTTAATTTAGGTAATAGAATAATTAATTAATTAATCAAAGTGTATTCTATTACCTAAAATAAAATAGTTATAGTATTTTTTTCTATTTTGCCTTTTAATATTTAATTAAATACATAAAAGTTTTCGGTACTTATGGGCCACCCTGTATATATATGTGCCTATAGAGAGAAGCATCTCTCCTTATATATATATGTTTGAAAATTGAGCAATCCATATATTTAATTATTTTATAATGTTTATTTTGGATCATATATTTTATTTTCCAATATTTCGTATGGCAACTCGCCAAACTTCTTCGGGGAACAAGATTGTTTTGAGATGCTCGCGTACCAATTCACGAGTATGTACGACTGCTATAAAATAAAATATATATATAGTGCGTAATGAGCTTGCCCAACATACATTAAAATAAATATTTCGAAATGAGCAACATTTCCATTTGCTTGCTCAATGGCAAGTTTTATCACAAGGTAGCCAGCCAATCCGAGATAATATAACGTATAGAATACTGATTTGGTTTGATTTTGTTAACTCGTGATGAAAGGGATAACAAACAAAAAAGCTACTGATCAAATTTAATCTATATTATTCAACAATATTATTGAATTTTTTCTTCTAATTATTCTATTATTCTCAAAATAAAACATATTTTCATTTACGCATTTCATGATCAATTTGCCATTCATTCAAGACTGCCAATATATTCTTTTAATATGTAAATATATTTTTACATAATATCCTTTAATTATTATAACACGTAGGTTAATTGAAATTTTCTTTGCACTACTCAAAAGAAAAATATTAGGAATTTGATTTATTTTCAGTGATTAGAAATGTTGTCAGGTTTTGACGTCTCTTTTGACGGGAGAGACGCCCTAGGCTTCTATGGATTAATTTCCTCCCGGCAAATTTTCCACCTATATTCTGAATATATATTTAGCCCAGCCTCTTTGCCAGCTAAACACCTCTTTGGCAGATTGTGAAGATTCCATTAGATCCCGTGTAGTTCTCTTGGAATAAAGTCCGCCCTAGGCTGACGAGGGCATTAGCCCAAAACCATGGTCTCTAAGTGGACGCTTCTCAGTTTGCCAAAGCTGGTGTTGTGGCTTTGTCACCGACCCGAACCGCTAGTTTGAAGCGATGGTCAATAGATGGCGTCAGGTTTTGACGTTTATTTTGATGGGAGAGTTGCCCTATGCTTCTATAGAAATGTTCTGTTATCATTCAGGTTCTCAATCCAACTTAACTTAGTAAGGTTTTAAGAACTTACGGCTAAAAGGTTTTTACGTCGTCGATTAAAAAATATCCTCTATTACATTCAGAGTATTTAGCTTTGAATGATAATATAATCATCGTTCTGTCATATTCAAATGTATTCCTGTTATCCTCACCCACAAATCGGTATGATTATATTATTTATAGCATCATCTTTCTATACTCGTTCGTTAATCACTAACACCAAAAATAAACCTCCAAGTACATACACCTTATAAGCATATTAAGCATACAATAGTTGAACCAATCTAGTTGATTTAATTGTCCAAATCGACGGGAAAGACTCGCTACTGTTAAGCAAGGCCTTCCTAAAATTCTTTTCCATATTTAATTCACTCTAATTGTATGTACAAATTCTTCTTTAATTTACAAAAAAAAAAAAAAGAAATTGAGTTGAATAGTTCCATCGGTGACAGAGGGTGCTATAATATTGTTGTTTTTATACTATCGCTAAATATAGGTAGAACTGAAAAATATAAAAGCATACGCCTTATCCCTCATTTAGATGTATGGTATCAAGTTGTCGAATCATGCTTGAAATCATAGGTAAAGTTGATGAAATCCTGAAAGACAACGATATAAGTTTTACTGGAAATTTAGCATTGCTAGAATACACTTTCTTCATTAGATCATTTATAACATGACATATAAGTGATCATAGTTTATTATTATCCTTTGTCCCCCTTCTGAGTATCGTGCCCTATAAGGCAGTTGAGTTTGTTATTCGATTCTTTATAAAACGTGATCTTGTTCATCCCAGTATATTTCTGAACATGCTGGGACGTGGCCTCATAAATTTTGTATTTTGTGTATTTATGAAATATGTCCCACCTTCTTTGAAGATAAATGGACGCAGATGACTTGGTATTAATATGGAGTGTATCGTATCGATCATTTTCTATTTAGCTGAAAGATTGGTTTGTTTGTAAGTTTCTATTTAATATCATGAGTGGATGAAGTTGTTTCTGTTTTGTAAGTTGCAGTTTCAGTTGATTCATTTGGCCTCTTGCTGAAAGAAGGGTTTAAAATTCTGTTGCATAATAGCGTCTGGATGCTCCGCCCTTTGCCAATGAGTCGACCTCTCAATCCCAGGGATCTCCGAAATACGACAGAATCCACTATAGATATATTATTTATTTTTTTTTATAAAATAACTCTAATCTAGCGATAATAAATTGCATCAAGAAGCTCCTCTACTTACTTTATTTCATATCAATAGATATATTATACTACTTTCTTTATTTCCGGCAATATTTTGAGGATCCATTATTTATAGCCATCTTTAGTTGGGTATATAGATGTTTTGAGTTTTTGCATATTTTAATTTTCTCTGTCTTGTTGCTATCTACAATTTTTAGTGGTGAGAGTATGGCGGTAAGTTCGGATCTGAAAACCGAAATTTTTTTATTTTATTTACTTCTTTTATTTATACTATATATGGCCGACCTAATAGAACTTTATAATAACTCAGCACTTACAGGATTTCATCTCCCTGATTTTGGCGTTTTACACCTACTTATGTATGCGGATGACATAGCCATAATTGGAGAATCGAAAATTAATCTTCAAATTAAAATCAATTTACTAAAGTCTTACCTGGATAAGAACAAATTAGTTTTAAATGAAAATAAGTCCAAAATAATAGTATTCAGAAATGGAGGAAGACCGGCAAGACACGAAAACTGGTACTGGGGTGACACCCCACTGACTGTTGCGTCCAATATTACATATCTGGGATATCCATTCACTTCCACTATTAATAGTAAGAAGGTAGCCCTCTTTTATAAAGCCAAAGCAAATACGGCAATAAATGCAACTATTAGACTGATAAAAAAAAGAAAAAATTAACTCATTAAAAGTTGCTCTGAATCTATTTGACTCAGTTATTAAATCAATACTGCTCTATGCGGCCCCTGTGTGGGCTTGGGACAATACGGATATTATAGACCAATTACAGAATACGTTTATCAAAAATTTTCTGAATCTACCAAGATATATACCAGGGTACATTGTAAGGCTGGAAACAGGCAGAATATCTTTGACTTTTACAACGATCAAATTAATTTTGAAATATTTCATTAGATTACAAAAAATGGAAGACAATAGACTACCTAAGCTATGCTGGAATAGATTGAAGGAAATTTCCTTAATGACAAAAAAACCTATAGGATTCTGTAAGAATATTATGGATATCATCAATCATTGTGGACTCACATGGCTAAACTATAGGTTAAACTATGATGACATACAGATCGAACTTCCGAATATACTAAAAATAAAAATTGAACAGCTATTGCAGCAAGATCTGGCAAAATTATCTCTTACGAAAACATACTCAAACTATAGGTTACTTTATGATTCATTTATTCCAGAAAATTACTTTTCATGTAATCTGTCTTCAGCTTTAGTGAGTTTTATTGCACAGATCAGATTAATGTCAACAATGATCAAAGAAAATCATATTTACGCAATTAAGAAAGAAGATTTGTACTGTGGGTTATGTGGAAGTCAGATAACTGATGAAATATACCATTTTATTGCTGAATGCGGGGATCTGGAAGGAGAGAGAAAAAAGATCCTGAAAAGTCTTCCTAGACCGCATTTGAACTCAATAAAGCTAATAAAAACTGTTTAGATAAGAAAAGTTGGGCAATTGAACTGTTCAACTTTCAAAAAGCGGTTGGGAATAAAATTGCACTCATGGAAGAGAGAAGAACAGGGGCACAATAAAAAAAGTCACCCTGTTTGCCATACCTTAACTGTAAATACTCTATTTTCACCTGTTCTCTTATGGTTAATATTGTCTGTAACTCCACGGAGAATCCGTACAGGGCAAGATGCCCTAATAAAGCTGTTTTGTTTGTTTTGTTTGTTATTTTATTTACTTTTTAATTTTCTATATAATTTTAATGAGACCTAAACTCCAATAGCAGAGAGATAGGGGTGGGGGCATCTTCCAAAATCGAACCGACTGTTCATATTTAAATGGTATTTTTGTCCACTGCAAGATTCTCTAGTAGAACAGGATGGTCAAATCTCTTGGAAGATTCTTGCTCTAGTTTTATAACGTAGATATTTATGACATTGTGAACTTGCCTGCAAATATTTAGGACTTGAATTTTTTGGAGATGGGTACTTAATGTGTCAATTTTTTTTTAATTTTAAATTATCAAATATCCAATGGTCAGGCCACATATTTATGAGACAACCCTTGTGTATATATAAAAAATTCCCAATCTCGTTTTCCCAATATATAAATATATAAAGAAAATAAGTATGTAGCCGATAGAGGGAAAAAATAGAAGAAAAAAGTCTTATAATCTGAAAACTCTGATGTCTAAAATTAAGTGAACAAGCATTCTTTCGAATTCACATATTAAGTTCGAAAAGCTACAACGTCGAATCATTAATTCCAATGCATGGTCCAGGGGTAAAATTACCAAGTATATAAAATAATATCGTTAATTGCTTGGATTCTTGGAAAAATTGGTTTTAGGTATCTAGAGTTTTTTACTCAAGATTATTAAATTTTCAAAATAATATAAACAAGTTTCAAATTGCTATGCTTTTGAGTGATTTTTAAATATAAATTAGAAGTCAAATTTAGCGCAATACTAATCAATCTTCTTTTAATTTTGTTATGGTTATTAATAATTATTTAAATATTCTTTCAGAGAAAAATTGTTTCTAAAAATAATTATTGTGTATTGGCTTAGTATATCTTGTTTGTTCTTATCTCAAGAACAAACAATAGCAAAATTTTTTTTTATATCGAACGTGTGTGTGCTGTTTTATTCTTTCTTCTAAACATTATATAAAGTCAAAATAAATTTATATTTTCTTAAGTGAGTTAACAATGTTTTTTGTTCTTTTCATAACACCCTCATATCAAAACTAAATATTTTTTTTATTTAAATAAAAATGGACACGGAACTCATCGGTGTAAAGTACAGTATTTACGTTATATAAAAGTGCATAGATTATCATGAACTCTATTTTCCATATTTACTTTCACACTTCACCGAAGTAGTGCTTTATAATTATCGTTGACTATATATTTTGATATTTTAAACTATTTTGATACGTATTTTTCTTTCTAAAATAAAACACTTTTATACTGCTCTTACTGCAATGATAAAATAATGGGAGGGCCTTTTTATCATTGCAGTAAGGGCGGTAGACAATTGCTATATTTTTAAAAGAAACATACGTGTCAAAAATGGTTTGAATTTGTTATAAGAGATGGTGCGCTAAATGCATCAAAATCATATTTTTTAACATTAAATACAAATACTTCACAAAATTGTTCTCTTTATCTCTCACTACCTTTAAAGATATATATAGAATATATTGATAAAATATTATAAAACTAAATAGTGCAACCAGGATATATCAATGAGTGTCAGCATCTACACTTATTGCTTCACTTTTAGAATTATGTGTACCAGATGCTTCTACTGATTTTTTAAAAAACAAAAATACCTGAAAATATAAACTATTTTGCGCGAATTTTTCATTTTGAAAATAAAATAAAATTTTAATGTGTACTTCATGCAATGGAAAAATATTAGCAGGGCTTGTCCTATCAGTGGTAAACCTAGAGGTAAGGCTCCTAGTCCTCCCAATATTTTCCATCGCAGAAAGGACATTAGGAAGTTTTCAAGGAACAGACATATTTAACAACTTGATCCGTTTACACAAGAATAAAATGGTCAAAAAGGTGTTATGGACATTTGTCTTCATTTTCAAAGGGCTGGAATTTATGTTGTAAAAGGGGGCAGACAGTATCTATGGGGAAATATAACGGGGGGCTCTGCGCTCGAGATCGAAGGCGCCATCGCCCCCGGACGGGGGAGTAGAGAAAATTACCCAAGATTTATAAACTAGTACTACGAGGAGGCACAAATTGCCCCAAATTGCTTAATTCTAGAGTTGGGCGACTCTATGGCGTGTCCGGGCTCTGTACTTCTGGGAGAGGGAAGGTACAATTACAGAGGCAGCTGTGCCCAGCTCGATATTGATGGTGGGTGTCCCGCGAAGATTGATAAAACTTCATGACTTCTCTCCGGCCATAGGCCCCCCATCTAGCCCCTCTTGATAGATTCTCATCATTACTCATCGTTTTGTAAATAATGGACGGCCGGCCACATGGCAACGCCGGAAAGTAAAATGGCAAACAAGGTCAGGATCCCAACAATGGCTATCGCAATCAAATACTGGTGGGCTATATAGGAGATATCTGTCGTTTACACCATATCAAGATAAATATGTTTACTAACAAATAAAGCTAGCAGTTATGTAAATACATATCAGTAGAACAATGTAAATATTTCACGTATTCTACGAAAGGTTTCTTCAATAGTCATTAAAGGTCTCAAACTTTCGAGTTAAATTTAACTATTGGTTCTCGTAAATCAATATATTTATTAGTTTTCTGCAATTTTCTACGCGATAAAATATAAATATCTGCGTTAACTCGTCTAGGATATAACATATATTTGAGAGATATAAATAAATAGCTTCAATGAAGGATAGTATATAAAAAGGGGGAAAAGATTCGCCCCTTTAAAATAAAATAAACAGACAATTTTTTAGACATTTAACCTAATTTTATTTACATCTTGTCAATACATGCAAAAGTGCACAGTCTGCACTCTCTCTCCTCTTTATTATTTAAAATATTCAGATGTATACTATATACAAAGAATATGGCACCTCTGCCAGCACTAGAGTTTACTATAATGTATGTAAATCTAGAAGAATCTCATCACATAGAACACACATTAAATGCTAAATCAATATTGTTTAAAAATGTAAAGAAATAACAATTACAATTGAATAAATTAGTTTGATCACTAACTTAAATAAAGAATCTCTCGAATTATTTTTTCAATGTTTCATTTTATATAATAAATTATAAAATGCCAATATTTATATTGCCAATTATATATATATTTCTTGAATATAGAGCAATCCATATGAAATTATTAATTAGAAGGCATATTCTAGATCCAAAATATGCCTTCTAAATAATATATATATATATATGAAACTATAAATGTATAATACGATCAATTTCATTTGCTCTATAAAATGTTAATACATGTTTGGTCATTTCATTTAAATAATGCGGCAGCTTTATGACACAATTTTCAAAAACGAGACACAGAGGCTGCCAGATGTAAGACGGGGAGGAAAGCCCAGATGACATCCGTTATAAATGCGGGAGACAAAGACCTTGGTAATTGGTGTTATTTGGCTGGTCGTTGAGGAAGTGGTCGCCTGGGGAATGTTAACCCACTCGCCTTGGTCGTTACCTCGGGGGGCGCTCGTGGCACCACTCTATGTGCTACACATTTCTCATACATTTTACATGCAGAATAAAACAAAGCAACAAAATCGTGCTTAAACTTCATAACAAAGGACTAGATTTTTTTGGTTTGAAATTATTATATTTAAAAAAAACCTTTTGATTATATTATCTTATTATGCAGAAAATGAGCTAAAAATGACAAAATAACTTCGATTAATGATTTTTCGTCTAAAATTAACAAAATCGTTTATTTTATAATTTATATTGTACCCAAAAACGGGTCGTCAGAATTATAGCATTCAAAAGTTTAAAAAATATATATTTTTTTTTCCTATCAAAATATACCCAATTTTACTCTTGAAGAATGATTTTATTTTTATCGTTATATATATTAAAATAAATATCACACATAACATGATTAAATATCTGTGAATTTTTAATCTCAAACTCGGACTATACATTCCTCATTATTGAAATAAAATATATATAAATATTTGTGACTCCCATACTTTCTCTTTTGCATATTGTAACTGGATTAAAAATTGTTTTCCAAATTTTCCCCGATTTGCACGACCATTTAGAACAAAGGAACCAAATGCTCATTATCTAAAAGGGAAAATCAATTCTGTTTCCAAATTATAGGAAGAATTATTAGGTTGTCATCCCAATTTGATGTTTATTAAATTGGAAGGGGCTACTCGTATTTCTCTGCCTATTTCTATTAATTTAAAGAAAAAAAAATCATTTGATCAAATTTTTGAAGGCTGAAGTAATTGTGTGTGAGATAGAATGATGATAAAATTGAAAACATTTAGGGAGTTTTCTGTTTACATATATTGATATTTGGATCTCTTCTTGTTTCAAAAAATAAAATAAGGTTTACATTTTGATAAATATTTATATTTTTAGAATAAAATGGTGGATCCCTATTTTTTTATTCATATAAAAATAAAGCATTTATATGTATGTGTGTGAGCGTATCTGTGAACCTATTTATATAAATGGAAAAGGAGAGGTATTCTTATTTCCGCTTGAACAATTTCTGATAAATTAATAAATGAAAATCCAATAGAGAGAGAATATTAGCGCAATATGTAGATTATATATATTATTTTATATTTCGAAATATAATGAAAATAAATATTACTATGACATATGGCACAACTAAATATATAAACCTCTCCCAAGTCTGCTGAAATTTGATGTACGAATTAAAGGTCTCATCGATAAATATTTTAAAATATACATTTTTAAATTGAAGATGTCAACAATCACTAAAATAAATTTTTACCCTAATATATATATATATATATATATATTGTTTTGTCACTAATATATCAGGTGCAGTTATTCTTTTAAATACTTGATGTTTGATAACAAAGTTAAAATATTAAATGAATGCTCATATCTGCTTGCACGTTAATATGCTACATGAAGTGAAACTAACTCAGGAAATCTAAAACATGGCAGAAACATTAAGAAAGGGTTATATGTTATCTATCGAAATATATAAGAAGAATTTTGGGCGGTTTTCAATAGTATTTATTTAAAAGAAAGGTTTTTCACACACACATATCTACATGAAAATACTTTCAAAAATTAAAAGCTGTTAATTTCGGGCTATTTTTTAGAAATGTGAAGCATTGACAAAGGCCAAAGAAGTGTAGTGTAAAATAAACTTTATCAATATCTAGTGTGCTGAAAGAATATTCAATTTCAAATGAAAAGATAGGGTTATAAACAAAGAAGTTTGGATAAACATCTATAAAGAGCAAAGCATTTTAAGTGAAGTAATCAAAAATACATTTTTTGGGGCATTTGAAGGGCATGTGCTCCTAAAATATTGGGGAGATTGCCTATTTACTCTACTAGAAGAATACTTCTTGAAGTGTAAAGAAGAATTAGACAAGAAAGGAATAATTTGGTAGTCTGATAGAGTGTTCTCAAATTAGATTATGCTAAGGTTTAGAGAGAAATGCGTCGAACAAAGTGGAATGATGTTCCATGATTGCTGACCTCCGTATCAGAGATGGCACTTCATGAGTAGTTTCAAACATCAGATTGTTAAATATTTCTATATACTACATATATAAATGGATACAAAACTTAAGTAAGTTGTGCCTTTTAGCATGTATATCGGGATTAGGACAATAAACTCTGAAAGATATTTGATACGCAGTGACCTTTATTTAAGACACACGAGATAACCATATGTGAACAAAATTATCTCTGTCTACTTAAAATAAAACCAGACGACTGGCGATATAAAAGAATTTCCACGTCCATAAGTTTTGTTCATGAGTGTATATTACATATATAACATGAAGTTGCAGGAGGATGGCATTTTTGTAACAAAAGAGATACCTCTCTATTTAAAAAAGATTTTGCGGTAAATATTTTATTAAAAACAGTGAACCTGAGGTATTTTAATGTATTTTTAAGTAAGTAGAGTATCTCTATTAAAAGTCAATTTGTGAATATTTGAATATATATATTCCTTACTCATAGAAATCTACAATGTTTGACTGATTTAAATTAAACAAAGTGCTACTGTTAGATTTCCGGCCGCGAAATATGTAAAATAGTCAAAACACTATTGGGTCGAAAAATAATGAATTTCTATAATCAATTTTTACTATTACAATAATAAACCTCTGTTGATACAATATTCATTGAACAAACATTCACTCGTGCACAACCCGGGCGAATCTAGGTTATCAGGCTAGTATTTTGTGTGTGAAATAAATATTTTAAAATATTTGCAGATATATCAAGATTATATTTTATATTACAATATAATGCGGCTTATAATTGTAGAACGACATTTTAAAATTATCCCACATGTTGAAAAGGTTCAAAAGAAACACATGCGGGATAATTTTCAGATGTCGTTCTACATATCAAGATTATAGTTTAATGATATTATAGTTGAATTATTTAAAAATCTATTTATAATAAGAATTAAATCAGAAATTTTATAAAAATATCCCCTAATATAAATTTTTGTGGCCATTAAACATGATCATTAATTTTTTTAAACCTTCGATAAAAACAGATCTCATAGTATTTTATTTCAAGCACCTAGAAGTCCGTTTATATTGGCTATATGACTCAAAGATATAATTCTTCTACTTCTGTAACTTATTGACAATAGTACTCATTGTTTAATTAGGAGTTCTTAAGTTAATTCATAAAGATTTCATTATTGCTTCGACTACCTTTTCGTTATCAATGATTACCTATTCTATCTCTTCAGATATTGCATCATGGGGTAGAATGATCATGTTTATAATATTCTAGTTCCATTCATGTTTCGGATTATCGTAAAAAACGGTGGGCACAAATGCTAACGTAGCATTAATATTCGTTCAAATCTCCTTCTCTATTTATGAGAAAAGGTTTAAGGTTATTCAGAAATTGAAGGAAAGTTTCACCTGCTTTTTTTTATTTTCAAAAAACTACCTTGTGGAAGCACGCCCACAACATTCCTGATTGGAAGGCCCACGTCATGGCTAAGCATGAACCTAGTCCGTACAACCTTTCCTTACTAAGAAATATTATAAGGTAATTCTTATCTTTCGGTTCCTCATCTTTTAAGAGTTCTTAAATAACCATTTTTAATGGGATTTTGATCTCGCTTCAAATATATTTCTGGGTACGATTGAGATGTCTTTATATATACATATATAAATATTAAGAAAAATATCAATACTAAATCATTTTATATCATAATAATATATATATTTTTAAAATATTCAAGTCCATAAATAACCTAACAGCTTTAAGGGTTAAGAACGCACAATAAGGGTTGGCGCCGGGAGCGCTGCGCCATCTCTCGGAACAATTTCAAAATAAATCATTCGCTCGATTTCGGCTCCTTTTTTTCATTTTTATAAATATGTTGGCTATAAATATTTGCTTTTCATATTATATGATATGTGACTAAACCCCAAATGTCAATAATACTTATATAATATGTGCATGTCATTTTAAATAAGTTTTTCAGGAAAATAAGTTTATTTATCCAAAGACGATAGTATAAATTACTAGATTTTATACTTTCAGGTAAGAAAATTGAAACAAAATCGGTATAATTATGCCAGCTTTTTTGACAAATAAGATCATCTAGAAGGACTAACCACGTGACAATGTAATAATTACTATATGTAAATATTACATAAAAATGGACGCTATGTGCTTACATAATAACAATTTTGAAGCCTCTTAATTTTCAATTGCTATTTCATCTGCGGAGCTATTAGCTTATATATACACTCATGGACAAAACTTAAGGAAGTTGTGTACCTTTCCGCATGTATGTATGTATTAAGACAATACCTCTGAAATATATTTGATACACAGTGACTTTTATTGACGACACATAAAATAACCAAGTGTGAACAAAATTCCTTCTGTCTCCTTCAAAAAGACAGACGACCGGAGACATCAAAGACTTACCACTACCTTAAGTTATAAAAATCTTGTTACACATAATACAAATAATTGTAAATATAAAATAGGCGTTATTGTTAATATTAAAAATATTCACACTCTTATTTTACAAAATATATTTTTGTCAATAATATAAATATATATATATCATTTTTTTTCCCTATTGAATATAAGCAAAAAAAAATATTTTTTAAACTTAATTCTATTAACGCTATGTGGCGCTGAGTTTGTTGTTGACACACATTAATATGAAAAAAAAAATAGAAAAAAAATAATAATTGGGTCAGGTGTTGATATTAAAAATAAAAAGGTATACCCCGACCAAGAGCACATGTGCTTTCAGAAGGCAGAGCGCCATCTACATAATACAGCCTTCTCCACGCTGACGAGCGCCAACAGCGCGAAACGCGTTCGTGGATGGCTTTTCTTGATTTAATATATATATATATACGAGTATATACAATAGACTTATTTAAATCGTATCCAACGTGTATCGCACAGTAAAACGAATAGAAATGTTTATATCTTCTCAAATAGTTGTAGATAAATGATTATCGGGATAATGATTACATTCTGTTAAGTTTCAAATAACAGATGGAATTGAAAGAGCGATAAGGTGTACTTCTTTTCACGGAAAATACATTTTCCTTGCAGATCTCTCTCTTTTCAATAAACAAGAAGAAATATATAATCCGATTTATTCATTTTGATACTTGAAGAGAACCTAACTACAATTATCTGTCTTTTTCTCTTTTTGTACCTTTTCATATTTCATTATTATATATATATATTAAGCGTCTTTACGCAAATTTGGCCTTAAATACCCATTTTCTGATTTCTCGGGAAGCCATTGGGACCAAAAATATTTTTTGGTCGCAGTGGTTACAGCCTTCTCACGCTGACGAGCGCCAACAGCGCGAAACGCGTTCGTGGATGGCTTTTCTTGATAAATCAATAAATTGGGTTGGCCAAATATCACGGAGCAAGCTAAATAAGCGTTTAGTTTATTTTTGCTCCACTAGATGGCGCTCTGCGATCTAAAAAGCACATGTGCTCTTGGTCAGGAGATGCCTTTTTTATTTTTAATATATATATATATATATATAATATATAAATGTTTCTAAAAAGTTCATTTTCAAGAGACCGGTAGAACTAATTTATTTCCCGATATATTATAATAAGATCAGACTTTTTTTGTCTGTATGAAACAATAATTGTCATTCAAAAATAAGTGTAAAGGTAGATTGTAAAGACAGAAATGTAAATACCTTTCTAGTAGTCCTTTCTTAATACCTTAAGCTCTATATACGGAATCTTCTGAGAGATATACAAAAAATAAATAGAAAAAAGGAGAAAGAAAGCAATTCTAATTTACGAAGTTATATGGGAAATATGGAAATATAGAACTATAATTATTTTTATATAAGACACATTTAACTTATCCCAACCCATAGTGCATTACGACAATATCCATAGTAAATACCAAAGACTCTTAATAGAATCTATGATAACCAACCAACAAAAAAGCATAAACAGATGCATAGAAATATCAGAAACATATGAAACAATATTAACAAACACTAGCCCTTAGATTTAAAATATGTAAAATATAGTTAAATATGTAAACATTCTATTACGCAATCTAATATGTAAATATTCTATCTATTATTATTATCTTTGTTAATTTAAAACTTTATAAAATCAAATATGCAAAAAATATTGTATATAAAAATAGTATATATACCATCAATTTGTTATCGTGATACTCCTGTGGAAGGACTGACAGGTCCGAAAGCTAGAGAATAAAATTTTGAGCAAGAAACTTAGCTCTGGAGACTTTATTTTCTTTATAAGATATTCTCCTATATATACAGAATTTAATAACGAACCACTTGATGAGGAAAGAGTTTCTTTAATATACAGAATTGCACACGCTAAGTTATGGAAGGGGTAGAAAAAGAAAGGACACTCAACAAAATATACATCATATACATCTATAGAGCCTATTTACACTGTTTATAGAAATTTCGAAACTATTATAAACGCGTATGATTATTTTAAAAATACAACAATTTAATGGGAAGGCCTGGCTCATCAGTGGTGAACCCTCCCAGCGGTTTCACCAGTTTAATCTACCATGTAGATATACCATGTTTATAGAGAGAGAAGGAAAGAGATAATTAATGTATCTTAAAGAAAAAACCGAATTTTATATATAACACGTCTCTTTTCTAGAGATTAATTTATCATTATCAATTATAATAATAAAATATTTAGAGAGATTTGACGGAGAGACCATTCTCAATATACGTATTTGAACAAACCATGTGAAAAGTCAAGATATGTCATTAATTCTGAATTAATCTATAAATATAACCATGCGGTGTTTATCTTCATTGTCAAATTGTGTAATATTATTGTATTTTATTGAAAATTATATATGAATACACGTGTATAAAATGAAAAGGTAAAACATTATAAATTATAAAAAGGTGTCTGAATTATCTTATAGAGCTTGTTTCATATAAACCACTTTTCAGTCTTAAAAAGGAAACGTAGAGTACTGAGAAAGATAGAAAATAACTTTAGAGCAACAAGGCAATATGAAAATATAAAGAAATGTTTCAATAGGTAAACTTTATTTTAGAATCATTATTTTAAGAATAAATTTGACTCTAATTTTAGCTTTTGGTATAAAGAGGGCTTCAAATCTAATTCAATAATATTGATTAGCAATTATGTAAAAAACACCAGCGATCAATCTATAGATGGTGAATTATAACAACCAAAACACAACTTGATGCATTAACGATAGACAGAGGGTGCTAGCTGGCATCTGCTGTTCATGGTATACGATGGAGCGTTCTGTGGTTTCACCATGTGATCGAAGCTGAGCTACAAGAGCTGCGTTGACCAAATATGGCGATTAATAATGAGGGATTCTGGCGGAGGTTGAGATATGGGTTAAAATAGAACCGCGCCACGTTCCTGTCCAACGGTGTGACAATTAATCCACTGCGGTGGCAGGAAGCCATTGCATTGTTCATCTGCCCCAGAACTGGGCTAATTCCTGGGGAAAAGAGGAGACATTAAAAAATGGCCACTTCCATTAAAATAATGATTTAAAAAGAAAAGTAAAACGCAGCCTGCCAAAACAATGACTTCCAAACCGGAATACGACGGTGTGATGTATTTTTGCCTCGTTTCTTGAGCGGATCTTTGGCTCACGTCTTTATGTTCTTTACAAGGCGAGCAAGGGATCTCGTTGAAACCTGATGTCGAAATATCACCTAAGCTGATAGCCAGTTTTAAACGCTATTTTTAAAACTTCTGTGTCTATTTATAAATGTGTTCTTTTGATAAGAAGTTAAGACAATAACTTGTGGACATTTTTCTTCCATTTCACAGAGTTTATTCAGTTGTGTATATATTAAAGAAAAGGTGTCACCATACGAATCTCATACTTTTTGCATGTTTCTATTTTCGATTATATTTTGAGAAGAAACGTGTTTCCCGTATTAGTAACTTATTTCATTTTTTTTAAAAAGAGGCGGTATAGTTGGATATTAATAAGAATTGGTGAATCCTTCATTTATTGATCCACATTATAAAATAATAGGACATTCATCTGTCCAGATAAATATATATAATATAAATAAAGGCTTACAAAATACACGAAGTCTAATATAAAAATGATCTAAACTTTTATTTTAAAGTAATTTCCTTAGTGTTCTTGTGAATTTAAATTAGAATGAGCAAATATTCTTTCCAATTGCTGTCCCAAATTTCATTACTTATGATAAATTCACTACTTTATTCTTAACAGGCAAAGGACCCTTCTTAAGTTTCCTATTTAAACTGAATATTATCAATGATCCAACATGTGAATGCCGCTTAGATGTTGAATCACCAGAGCATCTTCTGTTAACTTGCCCTCTGACTAATCAAATAGTATGTAGATACTTTGAAACATTACCAAATTCTCTTTGTGTATATACTCTATCTTATGAGAACTTTGTTAAGTTTAGAACTATTTGTACATATAATTTACAAAACACTACTAATCCATCGTGTAAATAATTAATCCTATATATGTAAATACACTAGCACAGTACAATAGTCCTTTGGACTTCGTGCTTTTGTAACAATAAATTTAAAAAAATAATAAATAAATAAATTAGCAAATTTTCTAACACTACTATTTTGTTATTTAACGATTTCCAAATATTCCCCTATGGTTATCTATAAATCCAACATGAAACAAGCGGCTAATGTATGAGAGCGCCATCTAGAACACCCGACTATATATAAGCAGATTTACTTGCCTTTCTCATTTAATGATGATAATTGCGAATTGTTTTATTAAATTTATGTAAACATTCATTTGTATATATAAGCTTCATAAATAAAAAAATTAAAATGTCAGTTTAAAATTAAAGTAATCTCGTACGTGGCCTCGTGCATTTGAGTGGCTATATACAATTAGTGTGAGTGCTGTGACTTGGGATGTTTAATCCAATTATATAAGTTCTGTGCACTTTAGCAAAGTTCAGTCGAGAGATAATCAATGTCTAAAGAAGAACTAGTTAAAAGAAAATAGTCAATTTACTCGCAGTAAAACAAAGACAAGGTCTCTATGAAACTAATCTGAGTTATAGCGATAAAGAGCTAAGAGCTCGCGAATGCATCTTTAAGGCATTTAGAAAGTCAGAAAGGTCTCCCTTATATTGTTGGGGGGCTAATTCATGTCCAACCATCCTTCATTAAGTAATAACTGATATTTTCAGTGTCAATTTTATTAAAAACTAGGCGAAAGATCTGGTTTCGCCCGGGTTCTGCCCGGGTGAATGTTTGTTAACGAATATTGCTTCAACGAATTCTAAATATTATTAGTAGCAATAATGACACAAAATCATATTCATATTTCATCACAGTTATTTCATAGATCAAAATAAACAAATTATTCTGAAATTTATCTATTTTCCATATTATGGAGTAGGAGTTATAACAGTGATTCCTTCCAGACCTTACTTGAGATCCTCATTATATCATCTAGATAGGTAGCGTATTGCGGAGACATATTCAAACAAACAATCACACTATGAAAAAATTGCACAAATGTGATATTGTACTGGGATAAGGTGCATAAATTACGAAAAAATAAAAATGGCGCAAGCCATCAGCAACTTTCAGTTGCACGATAAGGAAATGCCTTTTCCTTTTCATAATCACACTATGTTAGAAGTGTTTAGATTTTCTAACACCTCTATTACGAAGAGAAAGAAAGACAAGGTCTCTAGTTCATAAGTGGCGAAACCTTACGACGGTTTTTCAAGTTTAATCCCCAGACCGCTTCTATTCTATTTGGAAGTTTGACTTATAAAAGGCACTTTTTGGATATTCTTGAAGATTATTAAGGAATTGATAAAAAGGAAAACAGTGCGCGCCTTCTGTATAGAAACTACGTATTTAGCGCGATCTTTTTCAAATAAAACATCTGCTCTGTCCTTACTATGATGGAAAAAACCAATGGGCAGGGAATATATTCTGATTGAAGTTGCTCTTGGTAACGGGATTTGTTAAATTATATTTTGAACTGAAATTGGAACTTTTTAACACTATAGTTCAAAATGAAGATTAAACAGATCCTTGGGTTAATCACTGATGAAAAATCAGTTTTGAATTGGAATGACAACCATTTAGTGGCGAGATGGAGTTTAGGCTGATTAAACCTGCAGGCTCATCACTGATGAGCGCGCCATATTCTTCATATTATTTTCCTCGTAGTTGAAGTAGTAAACACATCCATAAAATACCTATTAAAATTTTAAAATAATTTTATTACCCTAAAATTAAGGGGTATCAATAAAAATAATAATGATTATATAAGTAATCGAATGAGCACTCACAACACAATTCATCAATAATAACTTGCCAATTGCCGATATAAAATAAAAAAAAACGAAGTGTCATCATATTTGATTATTATAATAAGTGACATTTCTAAGGGTTTTTTTCCTTATCACATAAATAACGCAATTCCCTACTTTTTATTTTGGATATTTGAATGATTTTTTTAAAGAAACGTTTTTTTAATTAACACACGTGTAACACATAATTTTCACATCATATAATAAACAACATGGCAATCAACACCCACATTATTTACTACCACCGTATTCTTGATTTATTCGTCTTCTAACGAAAAATATCATTAATTGCATCAAGCATTTTTTAACTGCTTAATGGTGCTTATAGTTTATTACAAATTCAAATCTTATGAGAAAACAAATATAGATCAACAACGTTTTTATGACTATCTCTCTCAATAAATAATGTCAAGAATTATATATATATATATATTAATTTGAATAATTTCGTACTTTTGTGTCTTTGCATATTTGTTCTTTTTTTGTAGCACAATTTGCATAGTTTCAATTTAACTTATTTTTACTATAAATAGGACGTATGAAGTAAGTTGAGGAATTCAGTCCATCGTTTGAAGTTGAGTATTTTGTTACTTTAGATGTCTTTTTCTATTGCAGTATTAACTTGGCAATAGAGAATAATTCAAGTATAAGAGTTGTTTCGTGGCTCAGCGCGACACCACACGTACAATTCAATCGTATGGAGCAACTATATATCCTTTGTATCTTTAGGCAAAATCATGGGGATTATTCACTTTATGGCGGTTGAGTAATTTCTTCGGTTTATAGAACGTGTCCTATCCAAATTCATTTCAGTATATTTGAGGAGTGACTTTTTATTTTAAGCATTTGTGAAAGGTTTTTGCCCGTTCTTAAACGATCAATGGACGCAAGTGATCTGATTTCAATCTGGGTAATTGTGTAGGTTCTTTTTTGTTTATATTCACCTGTTTTGTTTTGCTAGTTGCAGCTTCAGTTAGCTGAGAGAGAGATAAGGAACTCACTATAAGATATTTTACTATTTTGGTTCGATTATATTTTCTTTCGCAATAGAACACAACTATAAAATTTAAAACTAATTTAAGTGTCTAAAGCTATATATCTATATTAATAAAATGAAAATTTCATAAGTGGACATCACTAAAAACTTTCGTTACAATGCATCAATTTCAACCAAATTTTCAACATTTATGTAAAACGAGATGGAGCAGGTTTTGCTTAACATCAAAATATATTTCCTAACATTAACATGCGTAACTTCGCTGTTATCGATTAAATACAAAAAAAAATCAACAGAGTTAATTTTATTTATATATAAATACAAAATTAAATTTCAACAGAATTAATTTTTTTACATACTAGCTAATAATCTCAATCTAAAAAATATTCAAAACAAGCAATTTTAAGATAACACCATATGTAAAACAGTCGGCCAAGAAAACAACAACGATATTAAATCTTTCTCACATATTCACACACAATCTTGATTAATAATTAAAACTAATTTTTAACATTGTTTATTATACTTCAACTTTTATTTCTACATTTGTTTTTAAATACCCAATTGTTTTATCATGTTTCTAATTTCGCCTAACAAATATACAAATTTATAGTGACCAACATATGCAAATTTTATCTTTGTTTTTATTTAACTTGATATCGTAAACATAACATCCATTGTAAGCATTTTTCTGTTCACCTTCCGTGGTTTCTCTTTTCTCTGATAGTTTTTAGGTGTAGTATATTTTCTTATTACTAGACTACAAACATTCCCTCGAGAAAAACCTGGGCGAAGCCGGGTACATCCGCTAGTATATATATATAAGAAGAATAGCTCTGAACGCTTTATTAAATGTGGAGATAAAAAAATTCAAAACTTCTTGAAATGTTAAATTCTGCAAAGACTCGGGTGATTTCAGATGAGAATGCGAAAATCAGATTGATTTTTTACTTGTGTTAAAATAAACCTTTGGCATTGTAAGACAAGGGTTCCCTTAAACAACATAAATTCTACAAATCAAAATTGAATACAATATTCTTATGAATCGACCTTCTCAAAAGTTGATCGATGTTTTAAAATATATAAACCAGAATTTATATATAGAGAAATTAGCAAAAGTGTTCTTCAAAGGTTTTGCTATATTAAATATCCACATTAGAGCTGCTGCTATGTTAAATAGGGAAAGAGGCCAGAGAGTTTGTTGCTGATTAGCCAATCCGCTTCAATAGTTTTAACACTAAATCCATATTGGATAAAAATGATCGATGTCAACGTTGTAAATATTTTGTGGTGACGTCTTTGAATGACCCATAATGCCATTTCAATTAACGAATATTTTTACTAAAAGTTTAAATATAAATATATTTAGTTTTTTGTCTTTATATGTATTGATGAAATATTTAGGTATCTCCAGTTTATTTGCGCTAAGCGCTCTGGCTCTATTAGAGAAAATTGTTTCCTCAGGCACAAAAATTTACGTAGCTATAGTATTCGGAATGCTCGAGATACGAATGTTGTGAAGGACTAAAAGTTGTGATGTTAAAACCAAACAAAATGATTGAAAGGCACAAATGTATGAAGATAAAGTATTCAGAATGCTATTGATACGAATGTAATCAGAACCTAAAAGTTGCGATGTTAAAACCAAACAATGAATGAAAGGCACAAAATGTATGAAGATAAAGTATTCAGAATGCTATTGATATGAATGAAATGAAGAACTAAAAGTTGTGATGGTAAAACCAAACAATGAATGAAAGGCACAAAATGTATGAAGATAAAGTATTCAGAATGCTATTGATATGAATGAAATGAAGAACTAAAAGTTGTGATGGTAAAACCAAACAATGAATGAAAGGCACAAAATGTTTGAAGATGTAGTATTCAGAATGCTATTGATATGAATGAAATGAAGAACTAAAAGTTGTGATAGGAAACCAAACAATGAATGAAAGGCACAAAATGTATGAAGATAAGGTATTCAGAATGCTATTGATATGAATGAAATGAAGTACTATAAATTGTGATGGTAAAACCAAACAATGAATGAAAGGCACAAAATATATGAAGATAAAGTATTCAGAATGCTATTGATATGAAGGAAATGAAGAACTAAAAGTTGTGATGGTAAAACCAAACAATGAATGAAAGGCACAAAATGTATGAAGATAAAGTATTCAGAAGGCTATTGGTATGAACGTAATGAAGAACTAAAAGTTGTGATGTTAAAACCAAACAGAACAATTGAATTCTGCATCATGTTTGTAAAAAATAATGAGAGTGAAAGAAAGATAAAAGGTAGCGGTTCTGAAACATGTAAAATGTTAAGGTTTGATTAGTTGTACTTGCAGAGCATGTAGGGAATTTGAATGAAGTAAGGTTGAATGCGAATGAGGGTAAGAGCGTGCGGCACGAGGGAATGGGTAATGTCCACTTTTTGGAATTTTTGCCAAATAATTACCGCGGTCAATCTAAAAAAATACCTCCCTAAAACTCTGAATTTACTGGATACGAAATTTGAAACCAGAAGTTTGGAGCTTAAAATAGGGTTTCTAAAAATATCAAATTTTAGGAATAAAATCAATCTGAAGCTTATTTTTTGTTCTCTCTCTCTCTAAATTCTCATTTACTCTCATTAAAAATTCATTTTATTTAGAAATATACGAATTCTTCGATTTGCATGAAACAGGAATACCTTTGTTATTAAAGTTGTTTAGCTTCTTTGATTATCTTTATTGTTTTTGTTAGAAATCGCAATGACTTATTTGTTTTGTTAAATAATATTTTCTATTACTATTCTTATTTGTCGTAATTCCCCTCTCTTTATTCTCAATTAGTGTGTAACGCTGTTTGGGTATCAATTCTATATCTTGAGTTACGTATTTGAAATTTAATTCACAATGTCGATAGATAAATACACCCTCCGAGAAAGGCAGATAAAGACTTAGAATTAATAAATATTGGAATTATGTGAATACATTTCCAATTTTTATATAATATGTTGTCGCCTATAAAAAAATCGCAAAAATCTTAAGGATATTTGAAGGCCAATTTTGAAAGGACGGATTTCCATCCGTCACAAAATAACACAAAATCTAATTACACAAAATCTGTGTTATTCTTTGCGTGTGTGCGTTTGAGTGTGTGAAACCGGTCGTACCTGAACTCGAAAGCAAGTTATTTAGAAGTAAAATTATGTGAACGCTCGCGTTAGTCGGTTGCTTGAAATTTCCACACCGAGTTTTTACTCTAGTAAGTGAACGAAAATATCTTCAAATAATACATTTTTTTAGATAAACAAATCAATGCGTTAAAAATTCCAGGCAGCTACCGAAATTTATTAATGGCAAAGAGGTTCATGAGACTACCAACAGGGTGACTAAATAATTACTGTGTGGCTATATAAAGTGTGCTAGGATTATCACTATATTATAAAATATGTTCCTGGTCAAAATGAGCAGAATTTTTATCCTCCATTTTTTAACGAACAGAACAAAATTTTCAAACCCTCAACTATTCCGATATTCCGGTCTAGTTCTGGGGGCTAAAAAAAATACCTGTTACAATATCTTGATTTAATAGAGTGAACTAAGGACGTAATCTTTTTCAATATCTCAGCCTAGTAGTGCAAACAAAATACATCGGCTTTTACAATATCTCAATTTATTAGTGTCAACTCAGTTTATCTCAGCCAATGACAAAACCGTTTCAGTTTTTAGTATCATCTAAGGACATTAGCTGTTCCAATATCTCATAGTTTAGTAGTGCGATCAAAAGACGTCACATTTTGTAATGCGATCTGAATAAAGGTAACTCTCTTTCAATACCTCGGTCTAGTAATAAATATACGAATTGAAGGCAATTTTAACATCTCGGTCTAGTAGTGTGAAATAACGACAATAAACACTTTCAACATCACGATATAATAGTGCGAGCTAATGGCAATAACAGTTTCAACATCTCAGTTTAGTTGCGCGATATAAGGCCTTAAACTGTTTTAAAACCTCTCGTTCTAATAACGCGAACTATAAAGCCAAACTTTTCAACATCTTAATCTAGTGGTGTGAGCTAACGGCAATAAACTTTTTCAACACATCTCAGTCTAATAGTACGAGATGAAGAAAATGAACTGTTTCAACATATCGGTCTACTAGTGCAAATTAAAAGCAATATACTGTTTCAACAACTTAGAAAAGCTATTTTTTGTGGATTCAATTACAAACATTTTTAATAATCATATTGTTATCTCATTTGCTTCTTGAAAGTTCTATATAATATATTTTAAAAATATTTTATTGTATTTGTGCTTTTTAATCCTATAGAACGAGAGTTTCTTTTATTAGTAAACTGAAGACGACAATTGTTTGAGAGAGAAATCTTAACTCTAACCAGAGGTGTGAGAGAGAGAACCTTCCCAGCACATACACCAATTTAATCTACCAGATCGCTTCAACTGTTGTATTGCTCAATCTGCCTATATGATCTTCATTTGAAGGTTTATTATTGGTGATCGTGTTCAAAGAGAGGTTATGAAAAGAGATTATTAAAAGAAAGAGCGCAGAATAATTTAATCCTCAACACACAGATGGCGCTTGTGTTCAATTTATTAATAGGATATATTTATTGCGGTTGGTAGAGGTTTCATTGCGTTTTGGTGTCCATTTTATGTGATCAGAACGTTAAAAGTGAATAAATACCCTAACGCCTTGTCTATTTCTATTATCCAAGAACGTGACTCTGTTCCCAAATACCTACGTAACCTATATATTGCTGTATGTTCATCACATAATTAATAACGCGCTTGGAATAATCCTGATAAACTAACCGTAATGTTCTTTAACATATTGTAGATCATTGTTTATTTAACTTATAATTCATTTTTGGTTTAAAAACTTTAATGTACTGTTGTGTTATGTTGTGTGTCTATGTTTTTTTGCGTTGTGCCGCTATGTCATATATGTGATGATGAAAATAACGTTAGTTCACCATGTATAATTTTTGTATATTATCAATAATTATTGATCTCGATAAAAAGGAGAGTTATCAGGTTAAAATTGAAACAATATTTTAAAATAAATGTTTACATGCATACATAATTATTCGATTTTAAAGTAAATCAATAAAAGCATATTAAAGAAGATGAAGCTTTAAAGCAAATTGAGAGCGTGCTGAAAGCATGTGGGCAAACATCAGCATCATGGATGGAAAGTAAATCTCTCCCGACTTAAGAGGATCATAAATGGTGGGATGATAGCGTCATTAGGCTGCGAGGGTCTGGCGTGCCAAGCGCCGATTGGGGGCGAGGCGTGGCCCACCGCACCCTGGCGTGATGGCACAACACCCTGAGCCACTTTCATGGATTTTTAAGATGTCTATTACTCTTCCATCGGACACTACCAGCAGAGCATGAAGATGCTAATGGAGAGTTAGGCTTAAAATGAGACCTGAACACGATAGTCGCTTGGTTCAAACGAGAAGGATAATGGGACATATATTTTTTATTATCAATGTATAATATTGTTACTCGACAAAATACCGCATACATCTAGATGGCAATGAGATGATACGATGGATAGAATCTACACACACGTTGGCTTTTATATTCCTATATCATAATACTAGCTTTCTATACTGATGAAAAGCGAAAATTCTTGAAAAAACTATTACTTTTGATTTTTTTTAAATATAGATTCTCTCCATTCAACAACATATATTTGAATGATGTGTTTTTTGATGGATACAATTGAAACGGTAAACATATTAAATATTTATTAGGTTGATCAATAATAAACGGACGCTTATTTAGCGCCATTATTTTTTTATCTTTGTAGAAAGGGAGTAACACATTTTTTAATTTAATTAAAAAGGCATATAATGGATCAAATATGATATTTTGATCCAATATATGCTTTTTTAATTAAAGATTTATTTATGGAATGCTCTATTTTAAAAACATTTTTTATGTTCAAAAAGAAACATACGAGCTATAAATGGTTTACATTTCTAATATATCAAGATGGCAGATAATTATGTCTCTATTTAATGTTTTACAATCTAATTTTCTATCAAATTGTACTTCTGTGCCGAACATGGAATACATAGTAGTTTATATATTAAAATTAAATGAGTTATACATTTATTTTATTAAAAATAAAGAAAGCCTATCCTGACCACAAGCACATGTGCTTTTCAGATAGCAGAGCGCCATCTAGTGGAGCAAAAATAGCCTAACGTTTATTTAACTTGCTCCGTGATATTTGGCCAACCCAATTTCTTGATGAATCAAGAAAAGCCATCCACGAACGCGTTTCGCGCTGTTGGCGCTCGTCTTTCAAAACTAGTTATATATATTATAATTCATGTTGTTTTTATATATTAAGGAAGATTATAAAATTTGTAACAATTAAATTTACTGGCAATGTGGTTGTTTTTAATAATAAAATATAAAAGGTTACTGTGACTCAATAAAAGTCACAACATAACAATAAATCTGTGTGTGTTATGTGTTTACTACCGCCAGTACATTTAGTCCATGTATGGGATATAAACAGTTACTGTGACTCAATAAAAGGTTCAGCACTCTTCAATGACTCTGTGTACTACCGCCAGTGCATTTAGTCCATGTAGGGGATATAAACAGTTACTGTGACTCAATAAAAGTCACAACATAACAATAAATCTGTGTGTGTTATGTGTTTACTACCGCCAGTACATTTAGTCCATGTATGGGATATAAACAGTTACTGTGACTCAATAAAAGGTTCAGCACTCTTCAATGACTCCGTGTACTACCGCCAGTGCATTTAGTCCATGTAGGGGATATAAACAGTTACTGTGACTCAATAAAAGTCACAACATAACAATAAATCTGTGTTTGTTATGTGTTTACTACCGCCAGTACATTTAGTCCGTGTATGCAATATCATCAGTTCCTGGGACTCAATAAAAGGTTCAGCACTCTTCAATGACTTCGTGTACTACTGCCAGTACATTTGGTCCATGTATGGGATATAAACAGTTACTGTGACTCAATAAAAGTCACAACATAACAATAAATCTGTGTTTGTTATGTGTTTACTACCGCCAGTACATTTAGTCCATGTATGGTATATCACCAGTTCCTGGGACTCAATAAAAGGTTCGGAACTATTCAATGACTCCGTGTACTACCTCCAGTCCATAGGTGTGATATCACCAGTTCCTGGGACTCAATAAAAGGTTCAACAAATTAATGACTCCGTGTACTACCGCCAGTCCATATGTGGGATATCACCAGTTTCTGGGACTCAATAAAAGGTTCAACAAATTAATGACTCCGTGTACTACCGCCAGTCCATTTAGTCAATATTTGGGATATAAACAGTTCCTGGGGTCCAAAGAAAGGTACAAATCATTAATATCGTACCATTGTGTGCACTACCATCGGTGCAATGCGTTTATGTATATTATATCAGTAGTTTTTGGAATGCAATATATTATCGCACACTTGAATGCTGTGCCGCCTAGTGTACTACCATCGCTGGTCATGAGTTGATGTACGTGACATTAGTAGTTCTTGGGACGCAATAATAAATCAACCACATATGAATGGTTTGCATCTGTGTGTATTACCTTCGGTGCAATGAGTTATAAAATGTAACATCAGCAGTTTATTGGATGCAATAAATAGTACCACGCATGAATGATGCGCCATAGTGCGGTCTACCGACGGTGCAATGAGTTAAAGGTTGTGACATCAGCAGTGATGGGATGCAATATATGGTACCGCACATGAATGATGTGCTATAGTGTATACTATCTTCGGTGCAATGAGTTAATGGTTGTGACATCAGTAGTTGATGAGATGCAATAAATAGTACCGCACATGAATGATGTGCCATTGTGTATGCTACCGCCGGTGCAATGAGTTGAAGTATGTGACATCAGCAGTTCCTAGGACGCTATAAAAAGTCCCATACATGAATGATGTGCCGCCGTGTGTACTACCGCCGGTGCAATAATTGAGCCAAATCAAGAGCGAGCGGCGGCGCCTACCAAGACGTGGGAATTCCCCGGGTGACCCCTGACCTCGCCATTACAACTTGTGATTGATGTGCTGTGTGCCGCCGAAAATCACAGCTTGTCTGCGACACGTCTTCGCCCACCTTCCACATATATGGCGCCATTCTCTCTGTGTGATCCTTTGGAAGACCTTATTGGACCTTCTTGACTTTTTGGAATTGCCAAATTATTTCATTTTAGCTCGCAGAGAAATTAATTGTGGGAATAGGTTCTCCGAAAAAAAAACCTCAATCTTGAAAATAAGTATTATCTCAAGTGCCTAAATATCATTGTATTCTCCTAACAATAATTTGGGAATTAACTAAGCGCTAGGATGGAAGGGTAGACAGATGTATTTAATATAAAGGGGGTTGGCGGAGTAATGATATCCAATTTTCGACAAAGGAGATGCAGAATTGTGTCCGGCATATTGGTAGCTATTAAAAAATTCTTCAATAGGTCCAACTCCCTTTATAAATGGAACAAACCAAACGGGGCTCTGGCATTCTGTAAGTGCAAATTCAGGCTGATTTCTACCTGTGTAGATATTTGGTGCCAACTTAGAGTAAAATCAGTCGCAAACTTCTAGTCACGATAATTATTATGGCCTGTACTGTGTGCTGTTGTTAGTGTCTATCAAGTCGCGTTCGACCTTTGGTAACTATGTGAACAAATGTTCTTCAATTTGATCTGTTAGCGACCATCACTCGCAGATCATCTAGTGACCTTCCGGTAGCCGGTTGACCCCTTATAGCCACCTCTTTGCAGGTCTTCCCCTCTTCCTTCAATTTTACCCAACATCAGCATCTTTTCTAATTCATCCCCATCCATTATATTTTTCTAAGTAGGCCAGTAGAATAATTTCATTTAAGATTTGAATATTTGTTCTTTTATATATACATTTTCCTGGTTACTCCAAGTAGCTTTCTCCATATCCACATTTAAATATTTTCCAAATATTTTCTTTCTTCTTTTTTGAAAGTCCATCTCTGACATCCGTAGGTCTCCACAGGAAATACCAATGCCTCTAAAATTCTCCTTGGTCTTGAATTAAATGCCTTCGTCTTTCATTAACTTCCTAGTGCTATTCTTTTTACACTTCCTCTAAGCAACCTCTTATCTTATGAATCCTGGATCCTAAGATTATGAAGCAATCAACTATATCTCAATATTCTCTTAATGAATTTGAAAGCAATTTATATTATCGGAAGTTGTAATTTTGTTTATGCTTATATATATAAGCATAACCAAATATAGATGGGAATCTGCCTAGAGGAAATTGACCTATAAAAATAAAGGTAGCCCTACCTGGAAAAATAGAGGCTAAAACTAAGCGTCATTTATTGACCGTCTCTGTAAACTAGTGGAGTCAGCTCGGTGACAAAGTTACGACACCAGTGTTGGAAAACTTGAGAAGCGTCCACCTAGAGACCATTGTCTCGGACTAATGGCCCTCGTCAGTCTAGGGCGGACTTTATTTCATGAGAGAGATCTACAAGGGATCAAATGAAATCTTCACAATCTGCCAAAAAGCTAGTAGAGTGGCTAGTCCAATTCTATGGCCAAAATATAAATGGAGATTTTGCCAGGAGGAAATTGATTATAAAAATTCCATCTATATTTTGGCCATAAATTTGGCCTAGACACTCGACTAGCTAAGCACCTCTTTGGCAGATTGTGAAATTTTCATTTTATCCCTTGGGAACCTCATGATATAAAGTCCGCCCTAGACTGACGAGGGCTATTAGCCCTAAACCATGGTCTCTAGGTAGACGCTTCTCAGTTTTCCAAAGCTGGTGTCGTAGCTTTGTCACCGACCTGAGTCCTCTGCTTTGTGGAGACGGTCAATAGATGGTGCTTAGTTTTAGCGTCTATATTGCCAGGAGAGGCGACTTATATATAGGAAATAATGAAGAGTAAAATAGAAACAAAATGAGTATAAGGAATATTTTATTTTTTCTAATAAGAAATGCTCCGATAGCTCCCGATTCTTGAAAAGTCCAAACCCACCAGTGAGTGCAATAACTGAATGGGCTTTAGCACACGTGTAATTCCAAAGTCAAACTGCTTTCTACATGTGTAGACATGTAGTTTGCTTACAGTAAAAGCAGTCGCCAACATTTACCCACCACGATTATCATGGCCTGTACCACCTATACTAGGGATAATAATCATTTTTAAATTGGAAATTGAATTTGGGGAGCCTCTCAAAAGGCTGTCATCTTACGAATATCTTCCTTCCGACTGTGTGCCGTTCCTGGTAGGTACACTGCGCGCGCATATCAACCCAGCTGGTGGAGAAGATATCGTTGTTTGTTTTAGATTTTCTTCCCAGAATTTCCCCCCTTATTTTTAATGACAAAATCAACTAACAGCGGTACATATAAAATTTTCATACATGGAGTATATATATTTATATAATTATAAAAGAAAACAGTTAACGTTTTATGTATAGTAACGCACACAATATATATGGTTAATTTCAAACGGGTAAAACATTATTTTAAATATATGATTGAGAAATACTCAGTAATGTTATAGCAGAGATCCTCTCACATGGGAGACCGCCTAAAATGAACATAGAGACCAGAGGTTTTTCATTGAAGCTTGGTGTTCAAGTTATTTTTTATTTTACAAAAATGGTCAGGGTCAATCTTAGTATTGGCCGCTCATGGTAAATTTTGCCGTGCAACTGGTGCGGATGCTGTACTCTGCTGGAACAAGGAAAGTAGGTAAATTTCCTATTTAATGTTCCAATATTCTTATAATGATCTTTTGAGGATATCCGTGGCTCTGGAATATTTATTTAAAATCTCCTAAGCCTCCTTCGTCTTAAAACGTAGCCGAAGTGCATAGCCGTCACAAGATGAAATAGAGGTTGCCTGGCCGGGGCATTAATAGTTCTTAAAAATAATAGACACTTCGGCCAGAAAAGGCTTTATTTTTCCGATTTTTCTCCAAAAATCTTTTGTCCTCGTCAGGAAAAAATTAAAGTAAAACATTATATATATATGGAGAAAGGCGTTAAAATATTTGAGGTAAATGGGCGTTCTTTCGCGGTCTTTCAAATTTAATACAACATCGAGTATAACCACACGAGTCATGAACAAATATAATATATAAACAAGTAGTTCGAAATTTCAACTAGCATCTTGGCGTTTGATTCAGATATCGTGACTTATAACTTCTACTCTGGGTGAACTTCTATTATAATTTTTCATCGCAGTAAGGACAGTAGAAGTTTGATTTATTTATGAAAAAAAAATTCTAGTTTTGGTGTTTTCATTTGTATCATATAGATGGTGCGTTATTGCTATGTATTAATAAGAAGAGATATTCGCTAAAATGAATACTTATCAGCGCCGCTATTTTCGAATAAAAGAAATCTACAATTTATACTGCGATAAGAAATGAAAGGGGATCTGGCTCTCCGATATTATTCTCTCCCAACGGGTTCGCCAGTTTAACTTACCAGATAGCTCTAATATTACACAAGGCTATTCGATTTATGTAAAAGTTACTTTTTTGTCGATAGGTAGGCGTTGATACACTACAAAGATAAAGTGTTTGATATTTATGCTTCTATTTCTTATATATATATGTTATATTGAAATATTTTATTATTAGAAATGTTATATAAAAGTATTATTTTATTTAAAAAAAAAAATTATTATTTCATAGATATAAATACTCTGTATAAATCGACCGCCAGAGGTCACGCTTTCTCTATAAATACTCATTGTTGTTCTTCCCCGGTGGGTCGGCTCAGGCATGTTTGTAATTATGTAAATAATATTTTGTTTCATTTATTCTTACGCCTTAATCCAGGCAGTCCTTGTACAAAATTATGTTTTTCATATGAATTCATTCCTCAGCTCAATAAAGAAATCTCTGATCTTCAATATTATTTTTATTTCAAGATTTTAGCCAAGACTGCACCACCATAGCATAATCATCAATATGATCCAAAACAATAGAAATCTTATCTATCTTTTTTATTATTTAAATATAATATATATATATTGTTTTCATTAATATATTCAAAATTGCTTAAGAGATAGCGGGAAAGAGAAATCACAATAAAAATTAAAAAAGGCCAGAAATATTCTTGTTTTAAGGTATGGTATTACGTGGAAGGATCTGTGGTATCATCTAAAGTGTTAGTACGAAATTTAATGGCCGAATTTAGCGCCTATTAAAAATTACTTTTTTTTTTATTTCAAACAAAACCGTTTCAGGCTGTTGGCTCTCATCAGCGAGGTGCATACCTCAATAGCCAAATTTTGATCAAAGAGACTTCCTGAGAAATCAAGAAATGGGTATTTAAGGCTAATTTTGGGTAATTATGTGAAAATTTTAATAATAAAAAAGAGTTGCGGCGATATATGATTCCTTCTTTCTAAACAAAACCTTATTAATTGAAGTGAATACTGATAACACTATACAATTTTCTCTGGGAAAAGCAAATTCTTTCATTCCGACTTCATTAAATTCATGAGTTCTGGAGGAGAAATATCTGTTTCGTCATCCCCTAGGTTTAAATTATTTCTGTGAAGGTTTGTAAGCGATAGGTCTGGCTAGTATAGTGAACAACCTAGAATTTCTTAATCCAACTCTTTCAAATTTTGGCGCCTGATTGCTTAACTGTGTGGCTGATCGTTGTTGTGGAGAAGAACTAGATATTTTCTTTCTATCAATACCAGTTTGATCTTGGAAATATTTTGCAATTTCTTCTTTTTTATTTTAGTAAAACTTCTCTGTAGTTATAGTTTGGGCTGGATTCAGGAATCTGTGAGGAATCAGACTAATCCTGGATCATTAACAGCCACCTGACCTTCCTCTGGTGCAATGTGGACTTCGAGAAGTGTTCTATTTTTAAAAGGACGATTTTTCAACACTGCAGCTCGCGTGCAATTTAAGTTGTTTCATTTATTCGAAATAAACAAGCATTCATTCATATTTCATTGATAAGACTATTTTTAAACATTCGAAGTGTCTAAAACTACTAGTAATTTTGTAATAATTCACGTTTCCAGACTATATCCGATGGGTAATTTCTAAGAAAATAATATAAATAAAATGGTTTCAGGGAAAATCCATATTCTCAAAGGAACATTTCCACAATAACCAGAGTACCATTTTCTACCGTTCAAATCCTTTCAAAACGGGGTCAAGCAATGTAAGGAAAGTTTGTCAAAGAGTTTCATATTCGTTGCAGGTTTATGCTACAATGAGAAGCTTCCTATTAAGAAGGTGGACCCAAATGTCAAGATAAATTCGCCATCTACCAAAAACTGGTCTTAAACCCTTTATTCGATAATGAGGTCTTGTTTTTGTACCCAAGTAACTCAAGATCCGTGTGGTTGCACCAGGGTAAAGCCACGAGTCATACCTTACGTTCAAAGCCACCAATACCTAGATGAAACTAGCAATTTGTCCCCCATGTGTTTTTGGCATGATAAGAACAGATCTTATATCTTGAAAACTGGAGACGCTGTAAGGTATTTGGAAAGTCTCTAATAATAAAGATGCAATGGTCTTGACAACATTTTCTACGACACAACCATATTTCCTAGAAACATCGATGCAGGCTGTTACCGAAGGTCAAGGATTACACGTAGGAAAATTAAGTTGTACAAGCTTTAGTAAATACGTTTTACATTGCACCGAAATCCTTCTTTTAAAAATGGAACACCCTCTTTAGACATTTTAAAATGGACTGCAGTTATAAATTTGTTGTTTTATGCCAATAGCATTTTTGAATGGAACACTTTAGTTGTTTTTAGTAAGCTTTAAGCGATGTTTATATTTTATCATTTGTAGGTATTTCAAACCAGTGATTTATTTTTAATTTCAACTAAGTAATGACCTGGCTTCGCCCGGGTAAGCGGAACAAACAAAATATGCAAATTAGCCTGTTATCGGACTAATTTGCAAATTTTCCGATTGGAATTATGACACAGTGACTCCTTCCGGGTTTACTTATACGGTGTCAAAGTTTCATTGAGATAGAGCAAATATTATGGACACTTATGAAAAACAAACTCTTTATATATGTATATTATGTCTTTACAAAAAACGCATCTTTTTTATATATAATGAAATTTATATTAATTGAAATGTTTTCAAAATATTCACAAATTTATTTATTTTTCGAATTAATTTATAAAGTATATATAATTCTAACAAACCATTTATCAGAAAATTATTGATATTACTATTTCGAAGATGAGTTTAAAATGCTCATGAACCAATTTAAATGCGTCACGTATAGTTTACCAGGTCTTGAAATATAAAGGAAAACCCAATTTAAAATAACTTCATATGTTATCTTGACCACCCGCGAGGCCACTTTCCCTAAACGTCCTACTAACTACGATCCTCAATGTCCATCTATTGAGGAAAATCTAATACCGAACATTTCCCTCCAAGAGAGCATCGCTAAATAGTTATCTAACAATATATTTTGATCGTCTATACATTTATGATACTCGATTTTATAACCAGGAGATTATTAAAAACGAATCATATTTTGGTATAACATGGCGAAACAGTGAGGTTGGAGCACATATAGAGAGAACAAAGTACATACACCAAGTGCTAGGCCTGCTTTCTTTGGATAATTCTTAATTGTTGAATTAACTTGCGGTGCAAAGATTTTGGCGGTTTGGATAACTTAGTTATTCCCTGTAGCATTTGCGACGGGCCAATAATATATTTGATATATTGTGTCGATTAATAATTATATTTATTATTATGATTATATATATTATGATTATCTATATATATATTAAAATGAATGTATGTGTGTGTGTGTCCTTTATGCCTGACCAAACCACTCATTGGAACGCAATGAAACTTTGGGAAGTTATTTAGTATAGTACTGGGAAGGTTTCTGAAAAATAATTTCTTGAATATCTTGAATACCCTTAGAGTTATTTGCAGATTTGTATATTTAACTCGCAAGCAGCGCCACCATTTCGACGATGATAACAAGTTTTTTTTATCTATAAGTTTTATTATCACTAAGTTTATTATCTTAAAGATTATTTATCAAAAGTAAGATTTTCTACCTATTAATTGCGCACAAATGTTCACTAGATAAAAGGATGATTTTGTAATGTAGAAAATTAGGAAAGACAAAATTCAGGATGACACGGCAATTTATTTGAGACAAGAATAATGATACAATTCCAAGGCAAGATACTATTCCTTTAACTTCCAATTACCGAGGGAACCAATTAATATTGATTTTATTCAACTTATCGAGTATTTTTCAAGGGACCGGGAAAAAAATGTTCACTTTGTCGAGAGATTCCAATTTACGAGTTTCGAATTATCAAAATATATCTATTATTTTTTATAAGTTTATAGAGAATTGTTTTAACAAATGTTCGTTAGACAAACCTTTACTCGGGTAAAACCCGAGCGAAGCCGGGTACATCCGCTAGTATATATTAAAAGAGAGAGAGAGCAATACTATTTCACTATAGCCTATACCTATACAGTAAGATTGAAGTTCATATATATATACCAAGAGAATATAAAGTAAATATAAATTAAGTGCAATCAGCGAGGCCTTCACATGACTAGCCCTGAATAATTCTAAATTGTTTACTAAGCAAGCGGTGCAAAAATGTTCCAGGTTGGGTTTTCTTGAAAACGGACTAGCGATGGACTAATGACCTACAGCGCCGCTTTAAACTATATAAATCTATTGTTGTTTTCTTTTGGCCAGCACTAAACCTCTTGTAAATATGTGAATACGTAATTAAGTATTTTATTTTCTTTCTTCTTAACCTCTTAAGTCAGGTATTTCTTTCTCGAAATTTTTATATCTCAAAAAAAAAAAAAAAAAAAAACGAAGTGATCTATTATTAAGATTCTTCAAATTCCTATTATTAATTAATTTGTTTTATATATAAATTAATGTCATTGCGATTAAAGCATATAGTGATCTAAATTTATATTTTACAAAAAGGTTGACGATTGCACAACATTGGCAAAATACTCATGTATTAAAATAAACAAAAATGTCCTATCTAATTTTTTTAAATATAATATATATATTAAAATTTGAAACGGCATATCTTGACTGCTAACATTAGCATTTTAAATAGCAGACGTTATCTAGTGGAACAAAAATCAACGTTTAGGCTTGTTCCATATTATATGGCCAATCCATTTTAAAAATATAAATCAAGAAAAGCCAACCACGAACGCGTTTCAGGCTGTTGGCTCTCATCAGCGAGGTGCATACCTCAATAGCCAAATTTTGGTCAAAGAGACTTCCTGAGAAATCAAGAAATGGGTATTTAAGGCTAATTTTGGGTAATTATGTGAAAATGTTAATAAATAAGAAAAAATTCAAAAATGAACAGAAGTTGATATTAAAAATAAAAAGGTACATTCTGACCCCTCACCCATTTAGATTATTTAGAAGATATTATTTTTTCATACACACACATATAATCATATGAATAAAACAATAAAAATATATAAGCATTGTTTTTATGTTAAATGAAATTTTAAAAACTATAGTAGAATAATGGCAAATATTTGTATTTTACATTATACAACATACAAGTTCTCTTACAATAAATATTTAAATTTCACTTGCATTGGAGACTTCGCATTTGAGAATGATAAATGAAATTATCACAAATAAGAAAAATAAAGCAGCTAAAATTATTTTTGAAACATCTGTAAATAATAGACACGGATTAATTAGTCGTTCAAATAAAAATAAGCGAGAAATAAATCGTGTTGTTTTGCCTCATCATTCAAAACCTTAATCTGAAAGATTGCCCATTTCATTTATTAACACACACACACACACACAATCAGAAATAAATTAAATTAACTCATTAAATAAAAACTTAAATTTATTTATTTTTCAATCCCCCACTCCTTCACACAAAATATTTTCAAAATAAAGCAAAAATTTAAATAATTGTAAAAATGTGAATTAGTAAAAACCATCTGTTAGATTATGACTCGTAAAATTTAAGTCTAAAAGCTAAAAACCAACCACACCATTTCCAGCCAACGTGGCCCACCATAGCTAAGTACGGGCGGAAGCACCCATCTATCTCTCCGCCCCATTCTCGTGCTTCATCCATCTCCCAATTTTCATATTCATGTGACCGAAATTTCCAGCAATTCACCACCAGAATTTCTGGTAAGGACATTCTTACTAATTATCCATTAGCGGACATTTATCTGGTTAACCAGCCCTTTCAGCCTGCTCTAACAAATTGCCACTCCGCCCTGCTCCTAATGTACCATCGATAATCATTGCCAGTGCCATCGGTCTCTCTCGATCCCATCTATTAAATCAAATCTATTTAATAAACCATTTTATTTACTCATTTAGCTCCGAATAGATCAGTTTTCTGATTAATCATGCGATTTAGTGTGCTCAATACACTCACTAAGTGGAGGTTCCGTTTAATTTGATCGATAATGTATTATCTATTAACACAAAATATAAGTGTTTTTATATTTTTGTGGTATCTATAATATTTTGTTTACTTAAGGTATATTGATTTATATAACTTTTAGCTTTAGAGGTTAACTCATGTGGATTTTAATAGGTTTATGATAATTTACGCGAATTTTTATTTTTACAATTAAAACAACTTTCTGCTCTCTTTACTGCGATGGGAAAAAATGAGAAAGCCTGACTTATCCTTAGTTAACCCTCTCTGCGGTTCTGCCAGTGTAATCTACCAGACCGCTCTAATATTGTATTAGGCTGTTCCGCTTATATACCCGGAACTTAACTAAGTATTTAACTATGGACATAAGATTTGTGAAGACTGTAGAATATATATATAAACGAATACATACAATTAAATATATCGGGCAATGTTTATCCGCATATTTTTTCATCGCAGTAAGAACAGTAGAAAGTTACTTTAATTGTAAAAGAAAAGATTTGCACTAAATAGTGTCAATTCCCAAATATAGATGGCGCAATATTTCCTTTCATATAATAGCTTATAATAAACAAAATAAATTTCCGTGAGAGACCATTAAAACACGGATGCCCTCGGTCTCTCCAGGAGGTGGTCTCTCACTAGAGGTAGGTTCGTCAGTCGGTATATTTTAATTTTTACAAACGTAGTTGCTCATCATATAGCCAATTATGGAATATATCAGTGTATATATGCTTATAAAATATTTGTGGATGATCATTATGAGGAAAATATGTTCATACGTGTATGTACACGCACGGGCCACTCCACTCACAAAAGTCAATCGAAGCCGCTATATTTAGTTATTGGCGAAACCGCTGGCAGGGTTCACCTCTGATGAGCCAAGCCCTCGTGCCACAATAGTTTAATTTCTTATATATAGATGGCGCATTATTGCCTTATGTTTAAGAACATTGCTCGATGCAAATAGAGTTATATGTAATTCTACCGTCCTAAAGGCTTATGACCATAGTTTGCTAAATTACCATAGCTAATATTTTGTCTTTCATTGTCGCATATATAAGCAGAATCGTTCAATACAGTATTAGAACTCCAAGAAGCGGTCTGTTGGGAGTGTACACCACTGATGAGCCTAGCCCTCTCAATATTTTTCCATGACAGTGGGGTAAGTAGAAAGTTGGATTTATTTGAAAAGAAACATTCGTACCTCAATAGTTTGATCGCGTTTGATATAGAGGACGCGTTATTGTCTTATAATTATATTTAGATTCTCTTACAAGGATAGACTAGATAGAGTGAGGCTCTTGATTCAATAACGTTTTTAATTTATCCAAATATTCATTACAATATTTATATAGTATTAATTTTATACACTCTTCTAGACAAATGAGCTAGCATAGTAAGGTATTTGTCCGAGTTAATTTTTAATCAACCAATATTGGTTTATCTAATAAATATTTTATTATCATTATGATCATCAATATCATTTGCTTTATAAGAATCATACTTATCGGCTACCATAAGTAGTGTGTTGAAAATGTTATTGTAATATCTGATTATATAATATTATATCATCACATTATATATAAGCGCTGGTATCATTTGTATTCATTGTTATTTTCGATAAGGCTTAAATAAACCCATAATACAAAATTGAATTCAAAACTAGTGATTGTTGGCCTAGAAATTTCTCCCACAATGACTTGTGCAAATATCATCTCATACGATTCGCTGCTTCAGAGGCGTTATTACGACAAAGAAACACACAGACTTTTATAGCTTTATATTCAGAGAAAATAGAATCCTACAATAATCGCTTCTGAAGCAAAGATAGGTCATCCTTCTCAAAACGAATGAGAATAATGCTGAATACTGTCCATAAATAAGTGATAATAGAGACAGTGACATGAACAATATCTGTAAATGCTTTAAGTAACTTTTAGGGATAAACAGCTTCTTATTGACCAATTAGGATACAATTGTCGAGTTACACCGCCACTAACTAGAAATGACAAAATAGGAAATTGGCCCTAAACAACTGAAATCTAAACACACCACATGATTTAATGAAAGAGTTAAAATGAAAAAATTGCGCTGAAAGAGAGAGCATTTTGGATAATTATAATTTAAAAAGAGTTCGTTCAAAATGAAATTTACAAAACAAAAAAAGAATCAACGTTTATAAGTGTGTCATGACTTGACATTTCTAAATTGTTTTGATAATATTTATCAAGAAGTTATCACTTGAAAAAAAAAAGAGACATTTATCTTTCAATATATGATCCTCTATAACACAACACATAGTAAATAGATTGGAATCCTAATGCTTCTCATTAAAGAGAAATTCCAAATTAATCGGTAGACCGATAAAAACATGGCAATGTTTTGGAGTAATGTTTCTCGAATGCAGCCATTAACAAGGGGAGGTATAGCCTAATATAATTTTTAAACACATAAAAAAACAATTCAAAGAAAAATAATCAAATTTTCTTTTAAAATTTAATTTGTGTGTGATTTCATAATATAAACTTCACATATACCAGAATTTCTCAGTATGTGGCTACACATTTATCCCCCTATAATCCTGACTCGGCGCTTAATGATTTTGAAAATCCAAAGAGAGAACGACGAAGATAGAATTTTAAAACTTCAACAGAACTTCAGACAACAAGGAGGATTAATACACAAGAGGGAGGTATTTCCAGAGTAAATATCCGTCTTTGATGTCTCGCTGGAAAAAATGAAATTGGGCTTGGATGTATAAAGTCCAATATTCTGTTCACTATTCATTATTTGGAGACATAAATAAATCCTATGTATTCTTTAGAAGCTTATATATATTTGAATATAGGTCTAATTTTTAACCTTCATTTGTTATTTTAATATATTCAGTGAAAATTTTGGAATTTAAATTTAGTATGAATTTCAATATTACTATACGTTTCATTTATTTCAATTATATTATTAAAATGCATATTTTTTTTTATTAGATATTTATCAATTATACATGTTAAATTCTTTTGATTAAATTGTAATGAAAACATCGTTGTGAGATTATATCTAAAATGTTTTATATAGTATTGACAAAAGTTACTATTTACGGGTTAACACACAAATACAATATACTAGGGCCTACAGTAAGAGTAACTTAAACGCAAAAAAATCGTGGACTCAAAAGTACAACACAAAAAAAAAAGTAAATAATAAACCACAATTTGTTAAATAAAATAAAAAACAGTACTTAGCTTTATTGCTGCTTAGGTAGGGATCGGACCGGGGTTACACAGGTATGCGCCGAGATTGCCAGACAGGGATATAGCACGCAGAGAACACTTTAAGCGTCCCCACACGATATTCCACCACACTGGCCTCGACTCATACCATAGCTCCCTTTATATACAAACATGGCCACATTCGTCCAATTAGAATGCTGGAGAGATCGGTTTACTTATCTGATAAAACAACGTTCTTCGCACTAAAGAAATAGGATAAGATAAGCGTGCGAATATTTGTCAATATAATTTGACAAAAGATCTCTTTCCAAAAAAAAAAAAAAAAAAACTAACCAATCTACCAAACATTCTTATTGTCCCGTAAGGAAAACCTCCCGCTATTCGGGAGGGAAAAGCTCACGGGAGCCATGTTATAAAGATACAAAAAAAACTAAAGAGAGGAGTAGAAGACATCCGGGTCGTTCCATAAAGGTGCCTTCCATCTTGTTCCTCCCAACAGAAACTTCAAAACAAAATCTGCGCAAACTACGTGAGTTACCATGAGTGATTGCCAAACACGCATATAATATGCTTTAGTATACAGAGTTCAATGGGGGACCAAATAAGCTCTCATCTGGGACCGGCTGGGCATGTTAGGTAGAGACATTGGGTACTGACAGACGCTCACTTGATGAGAAACCGAACGATCCAATTCCATTCAGTTCTCTCAAGTCCAAGAGCTAAAAGCTCTTCTTAACGTCTGTTTCTAAACGCTTTCATCCTATCGACAGGCACAACTTTCACATCGTGCATGGTGACCCCTCTTACTCTAAAGTTAACATCGGAGACCCTAGCTTCCACACGGAAAGGCCCATAGACGTTGGAGTAACCTTCAGTCTTAGGAACCGCTAGCATTACCAGATCTCCTCTGTCGAAACTTCTGGAATAAGGTGGCCTAGGATTGATAAGCTTTTTAGCAGAATTACCTGACATAAACTGTCTGACAGTCTCCTTTGCTTTCCGCATCACCCTTAACCTCTCAGCCCAAGTAGGCTTCCTAAAACTATTAACAGACCCAGCACTACACTCACAGTTTATGTTAAACTCAGTAGGTGGCAACTTTACAGCCTCGTTTTCAATGCGCTTCACTGATTTCTCCTCGAAGGAGCTTGAAACCATCGGTCTATGCACACTGGCAACGTAGCTAAGGTCTACATAATCTCGGTCTTCTGGTTTCAAGGAAATCATGTTGCAACGCTCCCGTATGGCAGGTAACGGGATATTGAATCTCCTTATATCATTGATTCCCAGAATCCCGTCGTAGGCCTTATCTCCGAGTGACATTAGCCAAAACCTTATCTCTCCCAGCTCAATGCCGTTTTCGTTACCAACTCTACAGGTTTTAACACGTGTAAGTGTCTGCTCTTGGCCTGTCACTGAAACTATACGTAAAGTTTTAAGTGCATCGTCCCAATTCTCCTTCAAGACCTTACACTTTTCGGAATCAATAATACTGACTTGGCTTCCTGTATCGTATAACAGGTGCCACATATTGCCGTTAATATTAACCTTAACTATTGGCAGATTTCCATACGGATCTCCGCCATATGAACGTATGTTCACTATCTCGGCATTGTCAAGAGTATTGCGGATGGCAAACATAGAAGACTGTCTTGAGCAACAATCACTAGCTATATGTCCTAATCTACACTCAGATGGACTCAGCCTGATTTCGCCCAACAAATTCGTCAGTTTTTCTATCTCACCTCTAAGATCTGTAATACACTGCTCATTTTCGTGCTTAATCCTGTTTACACTGGCACTAAGCATCTTCATCTCACTCTTAATGCTATTTATTTCTTCAACCCCTTCTACTGAACATACCCCTTTCATAAAGCTGCAACGGTGTTCTACACTATCCTCCGTGGCCATGACACTGACTGCTTTGTCTATTGATTTAGCCTCACTGCGAACAATAGCCTCTCTATACTTATCAAGCACATTTTCGAGGAAAATTTTCGAACACTAGGCTATCGTCAAAACTGTACTCTACTTTATCTCTAATGGCCAGGAATCTTTCTTTAAAAACCATAGGACTTTCCCCAACTCTCTGCTTAAGACCTTCTATTAATTTAAGGCATTCCCTAATACCACGCGCTTTCTTAGGGTACAATATGTTCAGTTTACTAGCAATACTTTTGAAACTGCTATCGTTACGGATACCCATCTCCTCTAAGCTAAACCTAACTTCAGGGGATAGAGCCTCGAACATGAGCAGTGCTTTGACCTCAGGATCCCATTTGCCTACTCGAGCTTTAAGCTCGACTTCCCGAATGAAAGATTCGAGATCAACCCCATTAAACACTGACAGGTTGAGCATAGAGTTCACAAACATGATGGAGTACAAATAATAGTAATAAACCACACAATCAAAGAAAAAACCGCACGTAAAATTACAGGAATTTACACGTGCAAAACACCAGTAATCCTGGCAGGGCTCGCCAATGACAAAAGTTACTATTTACGGGTTAACACACAAATACAATATACTAGGGCCTACAGTAAGAGTAACTTAAACGCAAAGAAATCGTGGACTCAAAAGTACAACACAAAAAAAAGTAAATAATAAACCACAATTTGTTAAATAAAATAAAAAACAGTACTTAGCTTTATTGCTGCTTAGGTAGGGATCGGACCGGGGTTACACAGGTATGCGCCGAGATTGCCAGACAGGGATATAGCACGCAGAGAACACTTTAAAGCGTCCCCACACGATATTCCACCACACTGGGCCTCGACTCATACCATAGCTCCCTTTATATACAAACATGGCCACATTCGTCCAATTAGAATGCTGGAGAGATCGGTTTACTTATCTGATAAAACAACGTTCTTCGCACTAAAGAAATAGGATAAGATAAGCGTGCGAATATTTGTCAATATAATTGACAGTATTCTTCAAATGTGTGTATGTTAGTCATATCTTTCAATAGCTTAGTTATAAATATTATATTAATGCACCACATACACAGAGAAGAGACAAGTTTTTCTTTAAATATGAATTAGAACAATGCATTGTTTGTTACTAAAGTAAATATAAAGGTCGTAATAAAAAAAAATAATAAATAAAAAAAAATAATAATAATAATGAGCCACAACACCAGTTTTGGTAAATTCAGACAAAATGAAACCTGTATACCATGGTTTCTGGCTATGGGCCTCATCAATATAGGGGCGGCTTTGCCAAAATGATGTTTGGGATGGTGAAGTGACAGGGGCCGATTTTCAGGTAGGAATACAACATAAAGTTGCGGGAGGATGGTGTTCATGTACCAAGAGACATTTCTTCTTTTAACTGGTGTTGTGGCTCATTCTTTATTACTGGCATTAGGTTTTTTACTAGGGTGATAAACATGAAGCATTCTTATAATATGCATAATTAATGTGAAAGGCGCCACTTTTTTGGTACATGATTACCATCCTCCCGCAACTTTATATTATATATACAGTTAAATCTGTCTATAGCGCCTTCCTCTCTATAGCGCCCGATTTTAAACATTGAAATGTAAACATTTTACATTAAAAGTGACCTGTCTATAGCACCCTCTCTCTATAGCACCCTATTTTGGTGAGTTCCAAGAGGGGGCGCTATAGACAGGTTTAACTGTATATTTAAATTAAATGCTGGTTCGATATATTTGTTACTTTTCTCTTCCATAACTATTTTTCAATAATTAAGAAATTTCACATTTAGAGAGCTAAAGATATAATTCAACTTAGATTAGCTATTTAAGACTCATGTGTTTATTTTAACAAATAGTAAAACATATTGCTTTAATTCTGCTATTTACCGCTAGGAGCAGTACTAGAAGGGTTAATAAATAATTTTGATTGGTTATTATTATGTTCACAAGCTTTTTTACCAAAATGTTGTTTACTGGTTAGGTGCACCATTAAAACACGTCTAAAAATGAATCTGGACAATACCTGGGTATAGCCATGTCCGTTCTACTATTATATATTACTATAATAACGAGAGAAGCTATTATAATGAAAGACATTATATTAGGTAGAGTTATTGGTGTAAGAAAAAAGCCTCTCCTGATCGTGCGATTTAAAGTTGCTGATGGCTTGCGCCATCTGTCGTAAAAAATATCAACTAATCGCGGATTTTAATTACATCGGTATATTGGCCATATATACCCTTTCTGGTTAACCAAGGGAAGTCAATCGATGGCGTCTGGCTTTGACGCCTTTTTTGACGGGAGAGGCGACCTTTGTCTTTTTAGATCAATATCCTTCCGGCAAAAAAAAAATCCATATATATATAGCCGTTATTATTATTATGCACGGTGTGGGTCACAATGAAGCATATTTCAAACAAACTTATAAAGCCATTAAAACCTTCCTATAAATGATAAATATCCGCAAAATTCTTAGACATAAGATAAATTAGACGTTATAGAGCATGAAGATTACTAAAGTATTAATTATATTTTTCATTAGGAAGTTGATAAAAGATATTTTATTTGATAGAATTCAGCAATATTGGTTATTGTAGGTAAAGTTTATAAAATCGTCATCGTTTATATATATATTATGTATACTCGTTCTTATTAATTTCATTAAAAACGTTTTTAATTGGTTTTATTGAATTTTAGAAATTACCTTCATTCTCAACATACCAAATCGTTTAATAATTTTTGGGCTAAAATATATTTATAAAAATGTGATGAATATCAATTGAAAATAGTTTCTTTGGCTGGAGAAGAACAAACAAAATATCATGTAAAGGAAAGTATATAAAGTGTACGTTCATATATAAACTAGTCCCTAAGAAATCTAAAAGCGTATATTCATATATTAATATAGCTCTAATGAATCATAAAGTGTGTTTTTATAATATAGAAACATATCTCTACTAGATCAGAAAGTACATTTTTCTCTTAAATAAACATGCCTCTACTGAATTATAATGCGCATGTTCATATGTAAACATGGATCTACTATATTATAAAGTTCATATTTACAAATAAACTAGGTTCTATTGTACATAAAATATCTGTTTTCATATATAAACAAAGCTCTACTGAATCATGAGAGAGAGAGAGAGAGAGAGAGAGAGATATGCATGTTCATATAAGCAAATCTCTAATGAATCATAAATTGCATGTCCATATGTAAACAAAGCTCTAGTCAATTATAAAGTGCATGTTCATATATAAGGCTCTACATAATAAAAAATAACATATTCGTATATAAACTTGGCTCTACTGAATTATAATGCGCATGTTCATATGTAAACATGGATCTACTGAATCATAAAGTTCATATTTACAAATAAACCAGGTTCTATTGTACATAAAATGCGTGTTTTATATATAAACAAAGCTCTACTGAATCATGATATTCATGTTCAAATGAGCAAGTCTCTAATGAATCATAAAATGTATGTCCATATATAAACAAAGCTCTAGTGAAGTATAAAGTGCAAGTTCATATATAAGGCTCTACATAATAAAAAAATAACATATTCATATATAAACTTGGTTCTATTGAATATTAAAGTTAATTTTCATGTATAAACAAGACTCTACTAAATTATAAAATGCATTTTCATGTATAAACAAGACTCTACTAAATTATAAAATGCATTTTCATGTATAAACAAGACTCTACTAAATTATAAAATGCATTTTCATGTATAAACAAGACTCTACTAAATTATAAAATGCATTTTCATGTATAAACAAGACTCTACTAAATTATAAAATGCATTTTCATGTATAAACAAGACTCTACTAAATTATAAAATGCATTTTCATGTATAAACAAGACTCTACTAAATTATAAAATGCATTTTCATGTATAAACAAGACTCTACTAAATTATAAAATGCATTTTCATGTATAAACAAGACTCTACTAAATTATAAATGCATTTTCATGTATAAACAAGACTCTACTAAATTATAAAATGCATTTTCATGTATAAACAAGGCTCTACCGAATTATAAAATGCATGTTCATGTATGAACAAGGCTCTACCGAATTATAAAATGCATGTTCAGGTATGAACAAGGCTCTACCGAATTATAAAATGCATGTTCATGTATAAACAAAGTACTACTGAATCATATAGTTCTCGGATGGAGCTTATTACAGAAATGTACACATTGAATAAAAAATACATTCTCATCATAAATCTTTACATTTTTCTATTTATCAGCGAATGGTATGAACAGCAAAATTAATTAATTATTCTGCAGAAAAGTTTTGGTAGAGAGAGCATGGGGTTGAGGCTGTGATACTATTTCAAAACATTAAGTTGATGCACGCGCGTATAAAAAGAAGCTAAAAATTAACTAATATCTTATGATATTAATTTTAATTTTTTTTTAATTAAAAGTCACCGAACATATAAAAATATTGCAATCTCATGAAAATGCTAATGGTTTGAACTATGTATAAATTGGGGCACATTTTCTAAAGAAGGGAGTGTTTTTTAAATTGTAGTGTTCCAATTAGAATTTGAAATATTTCAATTTTTTCTCTTAAAGCTTTTTTTCTCATATTTGATTGAATCTTTCGCATATTTAATGAGAAATGTTTTTGATTATATTGGTTTAATGCATTTTTTAGTTCTCCTGTTATTTTAGTAAAAAATGCATATAATAAATTTACATATATTTTATCAAAATATAATGCGATGTTCAAAAGAACAATTCATACATATATTCCATTATATTATAAATAATTATATAATAGCTATATTCTAAAGCTCTTGTAAAATTCGCAAACAAAATGTAGATCAGGTTAATTTTGGGTTTACACTAGTGATTCATCAATGTTTTAAAGAAGGTCAATGGAGAGCTTCTCAATAATATATTTGTTGGAACTTATTCGCAATCTAATCCTTGGAGAATGTATAAGCAAGAATAGAAATTCATTGAAAATCCATTTAGATCGTGAAATATAAAGGTAATTAACTTTCTTATAAACTCAACTATTGCTGAATTTATAAACCCAATTAGCATCTAATTTAGCAGATAAACTACTGGTTTTGTTAATAAAATCCGAACCTCATTAATAAAATGTAACTGATAAAATAATTGTGAAAAAAAAAAGATACTAAGCCATCGGCTAAGTCACCAACATATTATTAAGAGTATTGGATCAATTCGAAACCAATTTATAGGATACGTATTAGAATGAATGTTCAAGAAGAAAATAATATGAAAAATAATCAGTTAATACTATTGAATTTGTTTTAAACATCTGAAACCATTTGATGAAATGTCTGATAGGAATATCGAGAAGAAAGAGAACTATACTAAACTTTATTATATAGGATAGACCTCATTATTTTTTTCCTTTAATATTTTAAGATATTTAACTTATTCGGATTGTAATTTATAATAATTTTTTCATACACAAATTCCCCCCACCTACATTGTATTTTTTAAATTATTTTTAACTTTGAAGGTATAACACTATGCGGCGCTGAGTTTGTGTTTACAAAAATGTAATGCCTCGATAAAGGTTGGCGTTCAGCCAGCCGAAATATTGGCAAATGAAACTTTTTATTATTCAATTATTCAATCTAATATATGCCTTTTTACTATCTAATATATATATATATATTGAAGATTGAGCCATCCATAATTAAAATTATATTCAAAATGTACGCCTGCTCGCATGTTTTAGTGAAAAACACAAACATCCTCGATAAAGAGAGGCGAGTTGCCCCTCGAATATTGGAACATTAAAATAATTATAAATCCAATATATATATTTTTTGAATATATATATATATATATATATATATATCTTAAGAGACAAGGGTCGCCTCTCCCGTCAAAATAGACGTCTAAAACCAGACGCCATCTATTGACCGTCGCCGCAACTTGCGGCCTCGGGTCGGTGACAAAGCCACAACACCAGCTTTGGCAAACTGAAAAGCGTCCACCTAGAGACCATGGTTTCGGGCTAATGGCCCTCGTCAGTCTAGGGCGGACTTTATTCCATGAGATCCACACGGGATCTAATGGAATCTTGACAATCTGCCAAAGAGGTGTTTAGCTGGCAAAGTGGCTGGGCCATATCTATGGCTAAAATATAGATGGAAATTTTGCCGGGAGGAAATTGATCTTAAGAGACAAGGGTCGCCTCTCCCGTCAAAATAGACGTCTAAAACCAGACGCCATCTATTGACCGTCGCCGCAACTTGCATTTGGCAGATTGTCAAGATTCCATTAGATCCCGTGTGGATCTCATGGAATAAAGTCCGCCCTAGACTGACGAGGGCCATTAGCCCGAAACCATGGTCTCTAGGTGGACGCTTTTCAGTTTGCCAAAGCTGGTGTTGTGCTTTGTCACCGACCCGAGGCCGCAAGTTGCGGCGACGGTCAATAGATGGCGTCTGGTTTTTAGACGTCTATTTGACGGGAGAGGCGACCCTTGTCTCTTAAGATCAATTTCCTCCCGGCAAAATTTCCATCTATATATATATATATATATGAACTCTAAATCACGAAACTACTCCTATTGATAGAGATAAGAATGTCATTTATTTCAAACAAGAAGAAAGAGAGAGAAGAGAGAACTCTCTCTAAATCACGAAACTACTCCCATTGATAGACATATCTAACGCCAGTAGATAAAAATGTGAATTTCACTCAAGAAGAAAGAAGAATATACCCAATTAACTAACCATTATAGCCTAGTAAACTACTAACACTGTGTTAGAAATATCTAAAACCGATAGATATGTTATAGAAGAGTTAGGCGAAAGACGAACTGAATGATACTAGCCACAATCTAAGCTATCAAACCAAGGAGAAATTCCCGGCCCGAGTGAAGAGCAGGGCAATCCACACAGGTACACTCCTAATCCGGTTCATGGAATGAGGCATTCTTACAAATCAGGTGGTGAAATCCGTGGTAAGTATATTTTATGATTAAGTAGCGCGATTTTTTTGTTTGTTCCCTTCCAACATGATGCATCAAACTCTGGTTCAGCTATATTTTTTATATGAAATAAGTTTGTTTATCGTTTAAAAAATCCATTGCATTGTCTTTTTTTTTCTTCGCTTATATAAGTTGGAATTGTTCCGAGATTGGCAATGCTGATGCCTAAAAGCCAAACCGCACCTCTCTGGATATTTCATTTGTATTTTTAATTTCATTTGAGAAATTTTCTAGCGTATATATATAAGTGTGTGTTGATTTTGTTTTTAAAATATCATTTTATTTAATAATTATTTTGTTTAAAATTAAATATTTGATTAGAGAGAGTTTTTACATTTTTTATTTTAAAAAGTTTTGAACCGTTAATGACATTTTATCTTTTTTGAATATTTGTATCTTATTTATACTTATCATAATCTTAGGGAAATATTTTTTTAAAACCTTAGATATAAAAGGAGACCATAGTGTGTACATTAAACACACAGTAAATATTTTAATTTAGATTTTTAAAAATTTCATTACATCTGTCCATCTTTTGAATTAAACTAAATGTATCGCGCTTGTAGAATTGATGAGTAATTGTTTTGAACTATATTGAAGTTTCAAGAATCCAATTTGAGAAGATGTGAAAAATAGTATAAAAGTGGAATGGTACTAGGATCAGGTGGATAAATTAAGAAAAAGGTTTTCTCCATTTGAGATGTTTTCTTTACCTAAAAAAGAAACTCTCTATAAAGGTAATTTTCCTCAAAAGATATGTGTGAAAAAATAATAGAAAAAATAAATAATAATAAGGTCAGGTGTTGATATTAAAAACAAAGAAGGCATATCCTGACCAGGAGCACATGTGCTTATATATAATATATATCTATATAGATAATACCGTAACAGAGTTTTCCATTGTAAAGTCGTTAGCTATCTCCTCCGAAGATTCTGAACTACACATAACGATCTGTATACCAAAATTTTCGTTATTTTTTTCTTCGTATGATAGGCCTGTTTTTATTTTCCTAATGTTAACAGTTATTTTTATTTTTTAATTTAATCTATTTTACAATCGTAGATTTTTTGCATTTATCATCATCAATTCTTTTGTTTACAATTGCGTAGTTTTATAGAGAGAAATAAAGAAATACATAATTGATTAGATACAAAAGTGTGAACCAGAAAGTCGATTTTTAAAAATGTTATTATTTAATATAAACTTATTTTAATTTAATTTTGAAATGAAAAGGTAGTGTAAAAGTGTATATGAGGTTAGATTCAAATAGGTTAAATTATGTTAGTTTAATCGCTAAATAAGGTTAGTTTTAGATAAGTTGAATTAAGTTAGTTTCAGATAATTAAAATAAATAATGTTCGTTTTTAGAAAAATAATTCGAAATAGTAAGTATATATATTAATATAAAAGATCGAAATGTAAAAATCACTATGTCCAAAATCTTCGCTTTAACTCGTGTAAAACGGCTCGAAGGTACGGCGGTGTCAACGTACAGCGCCGCCTACCAAAGTTAACCTTTTCTGGGAACTCACCAGGTTATATTATTTTTCGAATTGTAGATTGCATTATTACTTTTATTCTATCTTTTATAAGTGTTTGTTATAGTTTTTCATTTGAATTTAGCTCCATTTTTGTGTCTGTCTTTTTTTTTCTTCTCATAAATAGGCTGATGCTGTATTTGTGTACTCAATTGTTGCTTTTTTTTTATTAAATTATTTGGATTAGGTCTTATTTTCTTTTATTAATTTGTTATAGTTTTTCATTTGAATTTAGCTCCATTTTTGTGTCTGTCTTTTTTTTTCATCTCATAAATAGGCTGATGCTGTATTTGTGTACTCAATTGTTGCTTTTTGTGTCTGGTTTCTCTTTTGCAGTATTTTTTTGGAATCCTTTTTTTTTTCATCAATTATTTCCTCACATGCTTGGAATTTTCTTTTTATGCCTGTCCTGGCTTTCAGTTTTATAGATTTCCTCTGCTTGGTTCTTATTTTACCTTTTTTTTTGAGCGTCTTCTGTCATGCCTCGGAAAGGCCGTGGAAGACTCACTCCCCTGACCGCTAGGCTATTTCTCTTGTTTACTTTTTTACCAATGCCTATAATTTTTCACCTGAAAGATTTTTTTTATTTGTTATTCAATAAACTATTATCACTTATTTTTGGTCTTCTTTTTATTTACTTATTTTACTGGGGGTTGGTGGAAGGATGGTCTAAGCCGTTGGTTTTCGACCGCTACGACCCGGGTTCGATTCCCGCATTGGGCACTTTTTTCTGAAAAAATAAAAAAAAAAAGCTCCAATGGCTTCTGATTCTTGCAAAAGTCGAACCCCACCAGCAAGCGCAAGTAATCAAACGGGGCTCTGGCACACTTGTACATGCAAAGTCGAACTGCTTTTCACATGTTTAGACATGTGGTGTACTTACAGTAAAAACAGTCGCCTACTCTACCCACCATGATTATCAAGGCCTGTACCACGTGTACTAGGGATAAGCAAAAAAAAAAATTATTTTACTCATTGATCTATACATACAATTATTTGCATACAATTATATACATACAGTTTTCTACATTTTTGCGCTCTGCTGTCTAATATGTTGTTAACTAGCCGAGTGACCCGGACAACGTCCCGGGTTTACCCGAAGGACCCGCAGGTGAGAAACTATAGAAGAAAAATTTTAACAAATCAGAAAATGAAATTGCAAACAATGTCCTTTAAGGACATGAGAGCACATGCACTGTATCACCATACGTGTACCATTTTCAAAGACCCTGCTTAGGATTAAAACTTCTCAGAAGCATAACAATAGTACCAACCTAGAGGTTAACTGGTGTGGATGCATTCCTCTGGGAGTAAGACTATTGAGAAATTCAGTAGGGAGTTATTTTGCTTCTCCGCATTCTAACACTCCAACTGTTAACACTGTGGAAACACTGACTCATGTTTGGTAAGCAATTTCAGGGAAGAAACTATAGACATTGGATTAAATAAATTATTAATTAAATTGCATTAAATAAAAATTATTAGATTTAAATAAATATTATTCGAGTGAAAAAAAAAAAGAAAAAATTAACAAATTAGAAAATAAAATTTCGAAAAATACAACTATATTGCAGATAAGATAAGAGGACCTTATTAAAAAATAAATAAACAAACTGTAATTCGACACTATTCAGAATGAATGGAAGACTGCAATCTGAAGGAGCAGAAGATATGGGTCATCTTTACATGTATGCTATCCAATGTTCGCACACTTGAAAAAGCTACATATAAAGTTGTCCGTGCGTAAACACAGGCTCTTGTAGCCAAGGTTTGGCCTTGAGCCTTATTTATAGTCATAGCAAAAGCCAACCTTAGTGAAAACTAACGCCTCTCTAGAATGAAGCGAAGGTTGGTATCCGAAGGGGCCAAAGATATTTCAGACACTATACAGTGTGTTCAACTTTGGGCACTGTCAGTATATGTGCTTCAAGGACATGAGAGCACATGCGCTGAAACACCATACGTGTTCCATCGCAAAGATCCTAAAGGCATTGGTGAAAGTATAAATAAATATTTTGGAAATGAAAAAAAAATACATATATATATAAGAAAATAAAATGGAATAAAAATTTACAAACTATATTTCAGAGTGGATACATATTTGAAAGGAAAAAAAAAAGAAAATTGCAAACAACAAAACTATATTACAGATATGACATGAAAACTAACGCCTCTCTAGAATGAAGCGAAGGTTGGTATCCGAAGGGGCCAAAGATATTTCAGACACTATACAGTGTGTTCAACTTTGGGCACTGTCAGTATATGTGCTTCAAGGACATGAGAGCACATGCGCTGAAACACCATACGCGTTCCATCGCAAAGATCCTAAAGGCATTGGTGAAAGTATAAATGACCCATATATTCTGCTCCTTCAGATTTCAGTCTTCCATTCATTCTGAAGAGGCATCAGTTTTCACTAAAGTTTGCTTTTGCTATGACTATAAATAATATTTGGGTTCTTGCTACAAGAGCCTGTGTTTATGCATGCAAAAGCAAAGTTGTATTTAAACAACAATCAACCTTGTAAATTTGATTTTTAAAATGGTCGAATTATCGAAAGTGTCGAATTATCGAAAGTGTCGAATTATCGAGTGTCGAATTACAGTTTGTTTATGTATTTTTAATAAGGTCCTCTTATCTTATCTGCAATATAGTTGTATTTTCGAAATTTTATTTTCTAATTTGTTAATTTCTTTCTTTTTTTTTTCACTCTAATAATATTTATTTAAATCTAATAATTTTTATTTAATGCAATTTAATTAATAATTTATTTAATCCAATGTCTATAGTTTTCTTCCCTGAAATTGCTTACCAAACATGAGTCAGTGTTTCCACAGTGTTAACAGTTGGAGTGTTAGAATGCGGAGAAGCAAAATAACTCCCTACTGAATTTCTCAATAGTCTCACTCCCAGAGGAATGCATCCACACCAGTTAACCTCAAGGTTGTTACTATTGTTATGCTTCTGAGAAGTTTTAATCCTAAGCAGGGTCTTTGAAAATGGTACACGTATGGTGATACAGTGCATGTGCTCTCATGTCCTTAAAGTAGTGTAGTTCTGTTGTTTGCAATTTCATTTTCTGATTTGTTAAAATTTTTCTTCTATAGTTTCTCACCTGCGGGTCCTTCGGGTAAACCCGGGGCGTTGCCCGGTCACTCGGCTAGTATATATATAATTCTGGAATAATTAAAAATCAACGAGAATAGTTAATATTTATTCCGATAGATGGCGCAAGCCATTAGCAACTTTCAGTTGCACGATAAGGAGATGCCTTTTTCTTAATTTATGCACCTTATCCCAGTACAATATTACATTTGTACTATTTTTTCATATATATAATATGTAGTCGTCATTGGTGGCGCCCACCACGGAAAAGACTCCTTCACTGATGGGCTGCGAGAGTTCTTTCCCATAGAGTGGGCAGGTCGATGAAGTAGCTGAAGTTACCCACCTCAAGACCAAGATGGTAGCCTTCGCTACACTGGTTAACATAAAAAGAGAGAGAGCTCATATATTTCCAAAAAATGATAAATCGTTTTATCTTTACTCCTGTAGAAGGGAAGAAATGCTCGAAAGAAAGGCTGAATAAGAAACTTTACAAGAAACTCTTCGCTCTCACGATTTAGTAATTTTGATAATATGCAGTTCCAGGTGATTATCCGGACTCATTAATATATTAATTCTGTCACCGTTTGCTTTTGGTTCAGTGGCAGAATGCTCGCGCCTGCCACGCGGGCGCCCCGGGTTCGATTCCCGGCCGATGCATTTTTTTTTTACAATTTTTAAAACTCATTTATATTTTATAGTGGCGGGCGCCCCGGGTTCGATTCCCGGCCGATGCATTTTTTTTTACAATTTTTAAAACTCATTTATATATTATACAAGAATGACATCCACGAAGCCAATTTATAATTGTAACGAATAGTATTTGAATGAAAGCATTTAATCGGGTAAACCCCGGGCGTTGCCCGGGTCATTCGGCTAGTATATATATAAAGCGATAACTTCTTTCTATGGAAAATACTTCTATCTATACTATTTAGCTTTATCATTGAATCACATCTAGATATTTAAACTATAGTCTCATTCTTTTAGAATATTTAGGGAAAAAGTCAGAGATATATTGCAAGGCATAAAATCGCGCCATCTATATTTAGAAATTGAAACTATTTAGCGTAATTTTTCCTTGAATAAACAATTGTATACTATCCTTATTATACGCAGAAAAAATCTAGAAGGCCTGGCTTATCAGTGATGAACCCTCCTAGCGGTTTCACCTGTTTAATCTACCAAAACCGTTCTACTATATATAATGAGTTTCTGCTTTTTTTCAATATTCACGCACGTGTGAAAAGACCCTATATACATATTAATCATTAATACTATATATATATATTTTAACTTTAACCTAACCCCCTTTTCAAGTTTTTCATTTGAACTCAATTTTTAAAAAAGCTGTTAATGACATAAAAAAGCTAAGCTAACCTTAGAGCTTAATATATTTATCTTATATAAAAGAAAGATTATTTCTTCTTGTAAGATATATAAAAACATAATTTGATAAAAGTAATGCCTGGCTTAAGGCAAGTAGAATAAGGAAAACAAAAGATTATTTACATAATGTACAAAAGTTTAAGCCGGCCAACGGAATAAAACAACAACGAGTTTTTATATGGGAAGAGTGACCTCTGGCAGTCGATTTAGCAGTATTTGTATCTATGAAATATATTTTAAAATAAAACAATACCTTAATATAACATTTATATACAACATAAAGTTGCGGGAGGATAATATTCATGTACCAAAAAAGCACCTCTCCCTTTAAATATGCATTAGAACGATGGTACTATGTATCACCGTACTACTGTTACTAGGATGATGTATAGCGCCATCGTTTTGATGCACGTTTTAAAGGGAGAGGTGCCTTTTTGGTACATATATTTATATATTAAAAATAAAGAAGGCGTTTCCTGACCACGAGCACATGTGCTTTTTAGATGGCAGAGCGCCATCTAGTGTATCTAGTAGATCTGCCATCTAAAAATCACATGTGCTCGTGGTCAGGAGATGCCTTCTTTATTTTTAATATCATCACCTGACCCACTTATCTTTTATATTTATATATGTATATATAAGTGTTAAAATAGAAAAAATGTTTATATATATATATATATATATTTAGATAATAAAAATGCAAATATTGAATTGAACAAAAGATATATGCCTTTTTATATATACCTTATTATTGCTCTATATTCAGAACATATATATATACAAACATATATTTTAAAATAGGGCAATCCATAAATAGATATTTAATTAGAAAGCATATATTATGGATCAAAATATGTATTTAATATATATAAATATTATAAACAAAATTGTCATTTCCTGACCGCTCACTTGAGCATTTTTGATGGCAGAGCGCCATTAACTAAACGTTGATTTAGCTTATATATATTATATTATCTTATATTAGCTAATATATTATATATGAAAGAGCCCATCTTGAATCAATCGTATTTATTTTTTAAAATTCAATATTTCAACGTGGCTGTTTACTGATCTTCTTCTGGGGTTCAAACTCCCTGTAAGCTTATCATCCACGTGATACATCATGGATATATATATATGTTATGAATATTTTGTTTTGTTGTTGGAAAAGATAGAGAATTGAAGGTGCAGTTGTGAAAAGAGAAAGATAGTTATTTACCTTTCAAGTAGTTTTTTTATTTTCAATTACTTGAAAAAAATTACGCATTAATTATTTTTTACAGTAATATAGAATTTATAAGATGAATTCTCTATTTTCGTGAATTAAAAAAAAGGTTTGTTAACTATACATATTTACAACAATATTCAAATTGGTATCTTCTAAATCTTTGGTCAAAAATGTATAACAGTCAATGATGAAAATAAAATAAATGTTTTTAAAAAATAAAATATTTGCATTTTATATTATATTATATACATATATATTAGATAATAAAAAGGCATATATTGGATTGAATAAGAGATTTATTTGCCATATTTCCATAATTGTCATTATTCAATTCAATATATGCCTTTTTATTATCTAATGATTTAAATATGGATTGCTCTAATTTTGAAAAAAATATATATATAGGTAAACAATTATGCGTGAGCGCGAAAACAAGTATTCAACAACTTCTAAGTTTTTGTTTAACAAAACATTCGATTAAAAAAAGTAAAATGTCAAATCTAGTATGCGCATATGTTCGAAACTTTAGCATCATTAATCACTACTAAAATCTGCACAAAAATGAAAATAAAATAAAAAACAATAACAATGTTGTTCCACATTTCTCTGATATTATATCTATATATCTAATATGTTCCGCATTCATCTGACATAATATCAATAGATCTAATATGTAAAAATTTTGAAATTAGTTTGTTATGTTAGAGGCATTGATTTGTAATTAATTAAATAAAACTGAAAAATAATAAAAATGTTATTTGTAACCTAAATATAAATAAAGGTATTTTACAAAGTATACTATATTCTATTTGAAGTTCAAATTTTGGCGCCAAAAAATATCGATAATGTCAGCGCTAGTTCAGAAAGGAATCTGAGAGTTAGTGTAATATACCTATTTATCTATGTGTATATAAGATAAAATTGAGCTTTGTTTGTCAATGAATTACAACATTTTCAGCTATTTCACAAAGAGAAAAAACACGTTTTGTTTCAAAAAGAAAGATATTCATACTAAAGTATATAATTTAATCAAATGAATTATCCACTTGTGTTGATGTTTTTATATCCGTTCTATTTGAATTTTCTCATTTATCAATTTATAAAATGTAGTTTTAGATAAATTATATTTTGCAGGGCAGGGACTTGTGAAGGGTCATAAGCTTGTCCCCCTTACGCCCCGCCCCTTCCCAATTAAGCCACTCCCCGCGCCGCCCTTTCCCTTAAATTAATTAACTCGACCCTCACTTTGCAAATCAAAACTCAACTATTTTCACTATATTCAAGAACAATAACTAAAAACTTTCAACAATATATGAACTTTGCTCTCTGCAGCAGCGAATTGCTTAAATCTCCCCAAATAAATCTAAAAAAACATCCAAACATATCGAACTTAAACTTGAGTTATAAATCCAGAAAGCTTGAAGTGCTTTAGTAGGTTAATTTTTAACATTTCACTGAAAATTTCTCTTAACCTTTTCCTCTAAAAAAATGTATTTTAAAAATGCTGGATTATAAGAATCCCTTTATTAAAATGTACTTAAATATTAATTAATAAATTTATAAATTTCATGTGTTCTAAGGTGAAGAAAAACGGCCCAAATCCCAGCCGTACTAAGGAAACACCAAAGGTGTGAGGAGAAGTGCAGGGAGACGTCTACCTACCCGGCCAATATCCAAAGGGTTTCCAGCCACACACGGCCGCCACCGACCAAGCACAAGCCACAACTGAACTAAGTGTAAATTGAAGGCTAATGGTATTTGGAACGCTATCATTTGGTGGAGCGAGTAGCGTGCCTTATATATTTTGTCTTACTAAACACCATGATTACTTCCAATTGGCCACTTAGCTCTGCCAGGAAACGCTCATTTAAATGGTTATGATTGAATTTAATTTACATTAAATAACCCGTAATAAGGGTTAAGCGCTGTTGGTTTGTGACAGAAGTATTAGGGGGTCGGGGGGAGGGAAGAAGACCAATTGTCAACTTTGGCTCCACCACGGGTAATTGTACAACTCATTCATTACTCTTTTCTACCCTTTTGTGGCGTCGGCCGGTGGGGTAGGGTGGGGCGTAATTGGACCATAATCTCCTTACTCCCACAGGGGGAGCAACGGAAAAAATTCCTGCTGGCCAGGACGACTCATAATTGCTAGCATGAAGGATGGCCTGGAAATTGTACTTGATAGCGGCGTGCTAGCCCCGGGCCGCAGGATTAGTATTCATAATGCGGCAGACAAAGGCATGCCTCGCCTCCCCCCTCGTAGTCCCTCCCCCTGTGGCAGGTGGAGATCTGATAATCCCCGGATTGCAACAGTCGGACGGAGTCCTCCTCACAAAACTAGTTTAGTGGATCTCTTATCACACGCTGCGGGCAGGGCAGTCAACAAACGAAGGTCACTGCAGCGGCTTGGAGGCATTAGGTTGGAAGGGAAGCTTCTTTTTTTGTCATTATTCCATCTAAATATCAATCTAAGCTCTTCAAATATTGAATTGAAAGTAATTACACATCTATTTTTATGTTAACATGTTAAAACCTTTTCATCTAGACATTTCAGAACATTAGAGAAAATAAAACAGTAGTTGACACAAGCTATTATATTGTGCTATTATTGCAAAAATAAAAAATAGAAAACATTTACATTTATAAAAATGCAACATAGAGAAATTGGTCTTCAAAATTATGAATACCATATTAAGAGAGAGAGGTAACAGAATATAAAATATATTATATTATATATTTTGTAGTATTTTATATTCAATACAACTTAGGGTATGATCAAATCAAATTCTTTAAAATTATATATTATAACACTTATGTGTGTGAATAATAATTTAAACAAATATATATTTATGCTTAAACAAAATAGGCATATCCTGACCTGTTCACATTAAAAATAATAATTATTTTTATTATATAGTTAAACTTGACACGAAAACTATTTACCGAGTTATTGAAGCTAATGAAAATTGAGAAAAATTTAATGAAATAGTTTGTGAATTATTTTAAGCGATACTTCATTTTGTGACAAGAGAGGGACAATTCACGGCTATATTCCACAAATCGCCAACTAAGGAGAGCCTACCTTTCAAACACTACAACTACCACCGGGGAACACGATCGCAAAATGTCAGGTATAGCTTACAAGTATTGGTATGTCGTATTATTGTGTGGTACATAGAATATTCTACACAAAATATCAGACGTGTGTTAGCATTCATAAATATATTATAATATATAAATATATATATCTATTTTTTTCTTATCCCTAGTACACGTGGTACAGGTCATGATAATCATGGTGGGTAGAAGTAGGCGATTTCTTTTACTGTAAGTGCACCACATGTCTAAACATGTGAAAAGCAGATTCATAAATATGATAGACTTTTACTATAACCCACATCTGAAATATAATCCACATTTTAGATGTTTAGTGGTCCTGTGATAGTGAATGAATAGTTACGTTTTTACATCAATTCACGTTGTACGATTTTGTCATTTGTAAAAAAATGATATTTTCATCGGTAGAAGGTACGAATGACAAATTTTGTTATGTGCATCCCTTGTTCATTTTAGAAAAAAAATTCCATGGAAAAATTTGAATAGATTTAATAGTGTTTCGAATAATATTTAAAACAATTTCTTTTCTAAAGGAGAATTGAAAATTTAATGATTCAATTTTAAAAATTTTCTCCACACATATATACTTGTGTATACCTATAATTAAAAAGGCATATATTGGATGAAAATATCATTTATTTTACCAATATTTCAGTTGGCTGAACGCCAACCTTTATCAAGGTATTTTAACATATTAATGTGTATCAACAACAAACTTAATTGAAGATTTATTTATGGATTGCTCTATTTTCAATATATATATATATAACTGTATATTAAATATATTACAATATGAATGAACTTTATAATATTTTATATGCTGTTTTAAAAATATTCTAAGCTAGTTCATTCTTTTCATACACTAAAAAGTTATCCCGTTAAAAAAAACAATAATTGAGATTCGAAAATGAAAATACAGAATGTTTCTACATATTGTTTTTTTTTTTATTCTTCGAGCTATATAAAGCTTTTAAGGAAAGAACACAAAACATTCCAGATCTGGTTATCGCCAGAGTATTATAATTGAAAAATAAAAATGTCCTTAATTTAAATGGCTACATGTACTTTATATATTCGATAGAAATGTGCCGAGCGAGAAAACTATACATGTTAAATTATACATTTGTGTTCAAATGCATCCCCTGATCAGGAAATTGAATGTTGCTGATGTGTGGCTTGTTATATCAATCTAAAATAATTATTAATTAAACGTTGGTTTAAACATAAAAATAATAACCTGCCATGTATATACAAGAAATAAAACAAGCACAATATTTGATTTTTTCAAATATAACAAACACTCTACTGTCCTTACTGCCATTGGGAGGGCCTGGTTCATCAGTAGTGAACCCTCACATCTGTTTCGCCAATTTAAACAACCATCCCGCTTTCCAGAGTTCTAATAATGTATTGGGCTATTCTTCTTATATATCCGACACTGGCTTATATATCCGACACTGGCTTATATATCCGACACTGGCTTATATATCCGACACTGGCTTATATATCCGACACTGGCTTATATGTATTCAAGCAAATCATGGACATAAGCATTGAGGACGGTAGAATTACAGTTAATGTTTTTTTTTTATGTCCCGAATATTGGCTGGAGCGTTGGGTTTCAGCCTACACTACACTGAAGAGAGAAAATAACCCCAAACGTGTACATTTTTGCATTTCTCTGTTTATCTGTTATAAAAAATCATTTAGTCTAGAGGTCCTTCGATAGAAAAGTCTTAAGCAATCACCAACGTCCAGTAGCACGATCAGGATATGATTTTTTTTTCTCAATTTTAGCACCGCGATGGCACAGGCCCTTCCCTTTGTTCTAAAAACAAATTACCAAGTGCCAACATACAAATATACTGAATAAAAACAGTCGAGCCGTTAAAATAAGCCGTACATTGCTAAGGGTTACCCTCATACCTATTTATGATCCAAACCTTGGTATTTGGGCCAGTGTCCTAAACCTTGTTGCTAAGCCAGCCGGCTTTCTTGGAGGAAACCTTGAACCTCTAGACAATGGGCCGCTGCAGCTGGATCCCTTCTTTTGGATTTCTTGCAACCCAGTGAAGAATGCGAAAGCAGCCTTCATTGCGCGTTATTTTCTCGATATTGTTTTTTTATCTGAAGAATAAAGTTTTCAAAAATATTTTTAAAATATAGTTGATATGCACTTGGCAATTAAAATTGATATACAAGGAAGAAATAAAAGTTACAAAATGATGTTCTTTGAACAATACAAATGAGAAAAGCAAATGATTGCATTTTCAAGAAATTTGGAAGGTATGGATTCTGAGAAATCATTTCCCAAAATAATCACTTGAGGCATCAATAAGAGAACATAAACGCCTGGTTATTGGGTCAGACAGAGATTGGATAGCATGTACTGGTACAGCTTCCCATGCAGCTTCAACACGATGTCACAATACATCGACAGTGACTGACGTGTAGTGCGTAGAGCCAGTCATTCGGCAACCATTGACCAGATGTTTTCAATTAGTGACAGATCAGGAGAACGTGCTGACCAGGGGACAGCTACCTAACATTTTCTGTATGTAGGATGGTCCTTCGTGCATCATCCTTCTGAAACGTAGCGTTTCCCAGGCCTCAAATAAAGGGCGCTGCCACGGCCATTAACACATAATAAATATAATGGGATTGTTCAAAAGCCGGGAATGCGGACAAGAGGTGACCGAGACGTGTATTCAATGCCACCCCATACAATCCCTTCATTTGATGCGACAGTATGACGATGTCAAATTCACGCTGAAAATATGCCTTTTCCACTATGGCGCCAAACACGGATGCTGCAAATAAAACTTGGATTCGTTTAAAATACGACGTCACTTCATTACTGCGTCGTGGATCGTCTTTTATAGCATCATTGGAGGCGCTCCTGTCTATGATATAACATCAAAGGTAGCCGGAGTTATGGTCGCCGAGCTAACCGTCCATGCTGCAAGCATATTCGAACTGTTCGTGCAGACGCTTTTAAACATGCAAAGACACCATTTTTCGATTCAGGGCTCTTGACGTTGCTATACGATCCATTAAGGCCACGCGGGTAACATGTCGGTCTTCTCGGCTGTTATTGGTAGCGAGTCGTTAAGATCCAGTGCGTCGTTCCGTATGACCGTCCTTAAACCATCGATTGCATATTCTACTAGCAATGATAGATCTCGACCGACTACTACTGCGGTACGATGAGCCACAATTCCAGAGGGCTACAAACTACCTCTATTAAACTCAGAAACGTGTTGCTAATCATTTCTACTTCTTTCACGAGGTATCACGACAACTTTAAAACAAAATAACGTTTCAAATGAAATTTCTATATGAGAAACCTGCTGCACAATATCTTCTTTCAAGAAATTGTAAGTGTCGCTACGGGCGCATATTTTGCTTAAATAATTTGGAAATATTTGCATATTACTGTATTTTCCTCCTGTCATGAAAATGCCACGTCAGTATGGTGGCTCTGGTAGCAATACAAATGGCCAGTAGTTTATATAGCTTGATATTCTACCAAAAAAGTTGAATTATAATATATATAAGTATACATTAATAGAAGAGTTTTATTAATTATATATATTATCGTACAAAAGATAGAGCAATCTATAAATAAATCTATAAATAAAAAGGCATATGGCACTGATCCGCAAAATTAAAGGAACAACTCATGTTTAAGAAAAAGAAAAGTTATATTAAGGGATATATATAAAGTTTTGGTATATTCAAAAGCTTCCATGAATTATGAGAGTATGTAAAACAGAAAAACAAATAAAGTTGTTCCCAATATGCAAAATACCACCGTCTACGTTGACTCCGCCTCCAGCACGTGCCTGAGTTTTTCTCAAAGCGTCCTAATTTTACGCTCCACTAGATTTTTATTTAACCTTTTTGTTTTTTAAAGTTTTCATGGCTTATAGGCAACATTTATCACAAGAAAAAAAATGGCAAGCTATTGGAAGGATGGAAGCAGGCCAATCACAGGCAGAAGTAGCAAGATGGCTTGGAGTGACAAGAAACGTTGTCTCAAGGCTTTGGAAAAAATTTCAAACGACAGCTAATGTTGCCAGAACACCCAGACAAGGACGGCCAAGGGTCACAGCGTTAAATCAAGACCGTTATTTGAGTCTCCTTGTGCGTCGCAATAGAAGAATGACAGCATCGCAACTACGAAGTGACCTCAATGCAGCTACAGGAGTCTTGGTATCAACTGATATAATACGCAGAAGGATTCACAAGAAGGGCCTCTATGCTCGACGACCCATAATTTGTGTGCCATTGACACCACCTCAAAAGAGAGCAAGGAAACTTTGGTGCAGACAACATGTCGCCTGGAATCCAGATGAATGGAGGCGTGTAATGTTCACTGATTCACACAGTCCAGATTCTCTCTAAACAGCAATTCTCGTCGTGTCTTTGTCTGGAGAGAGGTAGGAACCAGAAATAATCCCCGGAATATGGTTGAAAGGGATCCCTACAGAAGCCAAGGTTTTATGGTCTGGGCTGGAATCTTCTTGGGCGGTCGCACAGCACTCCATATTTTTCGGCAAGGAACCCTGACTGGACAGAGGTATCGGGACGAGATCTTGGCAGCATATGTGATGCCTCAAGCATTGGAAATGGGAGAAAACTTTCTTCTAATGGATGATAATGCCCGTCCACATAGGGCTGGTGTGGTCGACACTTTTCTCCAAAACCATGCAATTGCTCGGATGAATCAGACCTAAATCCCATTGAGCATGTATGGGACAACCTAAGACGGCGGATCTCATCCCTCCAACCCCCTCCTAGAAACACTCATGAGCTAGAAACAGCCTTAACACAAGAGTGGGCGTTGATTCTACAGGAGCTGATAAACTCCCTAATTCTCAGTATGGTCACCGATGTAGAGCCTGTCTATCAGTTAAAGGCGATCACACCCCATATTAACAACAATATCCAAGATATTTATGCACTGACTGCAAGAATATAATTGCTTGACCGGCTAATTTGCATAAAATACGTGTTAGAATTCTTTGATTTCGGGTATTCTAATCAATAATGGAATAATAAATTTGTGTATAAAATTTCATTGATAAATGTTCAATAAAATTTGAGATAAATGAAAACAAATGTTGTTCCTTTAATTTTGCGGACCAGTGTATATTAGACCAATAAGTAATTTATTTAATATTATATTCATATATATGTATATATGAAAAAATAATAGAAAAAAATAAAAAGCCAGGTATTGATATTAAAAAAAAAGGCATATCCTGACCAGAAGCACATGTGCTTTACAGATGGCATTCTGTTCCACCAGATGGCGCTCTGCCATCTGTAAAGCACATGTGCTCCTGGTCAGGATATGCCTTTTTTTAATTTTTAATATATATATAATTAATTTTTACAACTCAATATATTTATTTTTATATAAAAAATGTCAACATTTTCTGTTGTTAATATTCATCAAGTCGAGTTAGACTTTTGGTGACTATATGGACAAATATTCTGCAATTTGATCGGTTAGTGACTATCACTCGCAGCTCATCTAGTGACCTTCTGGAAGCTTTCTTGACCTCTTATAGCCAGCTCATCTAGTGACCTTCTGGAAGCTTTCTTGACCTCTTATAGCCAGCTCATCTAGTGACCTTCTGGAAGCTTTCTTGACCTCTTATAGCCAGCTCATCTAGTGACCTTCTGGAAGCTTTCTTGACCTCTTATAGCCAGCTCATCTAGTGACCTTCTGGAAGCTTTCTTGACCTCTTATAGCCAGCTCATCTAGTGACCTTCTGGAAGCTTTCTTGACCTCTTATAGCCAGCTCATTGGTGGTTTTTCTTATTTGTTTTTAATTTACCCTAACATCAACATATTTTCTAATCCATTTTCTCTTATTATATGTCCGAAGTAGGGTAGTCTTTGTTATTTGGGATCTACACCAGGAACGACTTCATTTTATATTGAAATATTCGTTCTTTTATCTGTCCATGAACTCAGAGTAGCTTTCTCCATATCCGCATTTTAAGCTTCAATTCTTTTTGTCTGAGAGTCCAGTTCTCACATCCCTTAGTCTCTACAGGAAATACCAATGCCTCTACAATTCTCTTTTTTTTTCTTGAATGAAATGCCTTTGTCTTTCATAATTTTGTTTTGTTTCATCAATGCGTCCCCTTCCTAGTGCTATTATTTTTAATTTCTCTAAGCAACCTTCCATGTTATTCCTGGATTCTATTAATAATAAGTGTCGTCAACTATATCATTTTTTGTTGTATTTCAAAGCTATTTATATCATGGGCTTTTATAAATTTTGTCTTGCTGATATATATGTAATTTTAAACCAAAGATTTCACGTTCTTCTTTACCTTTCTCAGTAATCTGTTTTAGGTATTCCTTGTTTTCTGCTAGTAGTGTGGTATCATTAGCAAAGATTGTCTGAAGACTTTTTATCAAGATCAGTCAATTTCATAGTATGTTCAGTGTAGAGGTTAAAGAGATATGGCGATAGTATACAGCCTTTGCCTCCCTCCTTTTAGTGGTTTGAACCATTTAGTGTTCCCATGTTAAGTCTTTGCTGTGGCTTCTTGTTCTGTATATAGTTCTTTAATAAGAACAATTAGATGTTCTGAAATTCCCATAAGTCTATCTTGTTCATAGTTTACTATGATATACACACTCAAAAGCTTTACTATAGTCACACGCACACACAAACACACAATGAAACAGACGCTTTGCCATCTAAAATTATCATGTGAGTGGTCAGGATATGCCTATTTTATTTTTAATATCAGCACCTGACCTTTTTCTATTTTTATGAATTTTTCACGTAAATATAGACATAACACAAACATGAACATGTAAATATCAACATATCACAAGTTATAAGTCGCATTTATTCACAAGTTTTTTATAAAAATTCTTGAACAATGTCTAAACAAACATACATTCCCTTGAAGGTTTTTTTCTACATATAGTTAAAAAAAAAACCTATTTCAACAAACGCTACTCTTCTTCCTCTGATCTAGTTATAATAGCATTTTCATATTAAATCTTACTTTTCCTTATTACTAATAATTGTATATAGTTGCGGAACTACTGGTTTCCTGTGCTGCTCTTTTCCTGATATTGCACCTTGTACGAAGAATCTGTATAAGACTAATGTCTTAATAAAGGCTTTGTGTGTGTGTGTGTGTGTGTTATAATAGCATTATATATACAGTATATATATATATATTATTCCCTTTACCTGGTTCTCTCTCTCTGATTTTCTTTTATTCTAACTCTTTGATTCACACAATTCAACTATTATTTAAATTGGATGACTGTGAAGTCAATTGATAAAATATTATATATATCATATATATACTACGATTATTGAAATACACAATTAACTTTAAATGGTCGCTTTCAATTATTCCGAGGTGGCGCCTGCTGCCTGTCACAGAGAATCCTTTTTCTCATTTGTTATTTTGGTGGTGTTCTGTTTCCTTGTCTCGGTCATGTTTTAGCCTAGTTTTTTTTATTGAATTTGTTTGTTTCACCCACACAACACACAACGCAACACATAGTCGACCATTGGTAATTTATGTATTTTTTCAATATCTCAATTTTGCCAGGATCTCATCAGGTAAAATTACTAATTATAGGAATTAAAAAAAAATAACAATATGTATATTTTTATTTGGAGAATGCTAACTTTCGAGCAAAGACGCTCTTCTAGTGGCTAATCAAAGCTGTGAAAGAGGAAATTTTAGCTGTTTATGAAAATCAACTGTTTACCTGCACGCGGACATTCATAGTGGACATTTGAAAGCAAAACATAAAAAATGTTTTAAAACACTCAATATCTTATGTATTCTACAAATTTGAGATACACTTTTGTATAATTGAATTCCAATAAAAGAGTTTTTCATTCTATAATTTGCCATATCTTACTTTATTTCTACTCATAATTAGAATGTAGTTATTTTGAATTCTTTTTATAGTAGATCCTTTTAAATAATACTGTATTCGTTTAATATATGTATAATTTCTTGATATGAATCAGAGCTCATTTTAATACAAATAATGTTATTTACAAAATACTTCTTATATATGGTATCTTTCATACAATTGGTATAAAACATAAAGATAATATATACATGATGATATTTCTAACAGATCAATATATCATAACAGATACATTGATATATTTATGTTGAATTTTGACAGTTTTTGCTTGTTTGAGATAAAGACTCGAGAGAAATTTGAATTTATTTCTCCCTTTGGCTCTTGAACAATCACTAAAAATTAAAGTCTTAACTCCTAACAGTTTCCGAGTTTGAAACCTGCATGACATACATCGCATTTATATAGATGATGATATAATGAATATAAATATATTTGTGTGCACATTATGCTATTTGAAGCATATTACTATATTTTTTTATAACAAATTAATTAATAGAAAGGCATCTCTTGATCGTGAGGGCCTGAGGGTCAACAGCCCGAAACGCGTTCGTGGTTAACTTTTATTGATTAACCAAGAAAGGGTATTTGGCCAATTCTGGAATAATTAAAAATCCACAATTAGTTGATATTCATTCCGACAGATGGCGCAAGTCATCAGCAAATTTTAGTTTCACGATTAAGAAACGCCTTCATCTTAATTTATCCACCTGATCCCAGTAGTATATTTTCAGATGAATTAATATTTATCTTGAATTATGAGTTTTTTTTGTGTGATTTCAATGAGTTATTAGATAGAAACGTAAATATTTGGATTTAATTCTTCTTTTAGGTCAAGAGCAATCGCTGGAAAAATTTTCTCAACTCCAGTAGTTTCCCAGTTAAAATCGTGCATCACACACGCACACAGAATCATCGTATTTATATACGTACTCGTAGATGTGTTATATTATTATCATTATTATATTATTTTAAGATCTCTCAGGTTCCTAATCTAATCATTTATTTTTATTATTTTTCTTGCATAATGAGTTTACAACTATTTCTGTATGAAAACTGTGAAATGACGCAATTATCCCTAGCGGAGATATCGCGTTTTGTGTGTTGAAAAATAACTAAATAAATAATTGATTTGTGTCTTATGAATTATGTCCATAGTTCATCTAAAATACCCATTCGAAGAGTCAAGCATCAGTATCACTATAAAAGGAAGTTCCAAAAATGCAATATAACAGCGGTATGGTAGATTAAACTGGCGAAACCGCTGGGAGGGTTCACCACTGATGAGCCAGGCCCTCCCTTTAATTTTTCCATTGCAGTAAGGGCAATTGAAATTGTTTTATTTTAAAAAGAATATTACGCGTCTAAAATAGTTATGTTATTAAATAATTGATATTCGCAATATTTTCAATAAAATTAAGAAAATCGGTTTTATGGTGCTTGATATTTTCAAGAATTTCCTTAGAGCAATTGTTACAGAGAGAAAATAGACATAACGAGGGTTCCTAGAGCGCTTCACGCCACTTCCCTGGACAATCCATACATACATACATGTGTGTGTGCATAATATGGACAATTTGGATAATTCATGATGAAAGGTATTGAAATGACGCTTAAATATTTGTTATATACATTGTATCTACCTTATTATTTTGTTCTGACGTGATAACAGTTCCTGTTATGACAAAAGTTAACACATGAGGCATTACCTCCCAATTATATACAAGAAATGGAACCAGTCAGCAAGAATATAAAATTTTATTTAACACCTCCTAGTGTCTTTTCAACCGTTCCGATTTCTGTGATTTTTATCTCAAAAGACATTAGTTTAAATAACTAATCAGGTACTAAAAATGTTCCTTCACTAATTTGTTAGTATTCGCACAATTCTCTCTCTCTCTCTCTCTTGGAATATATTTTACTTGCGTATGTGTATGTGCGTGTGTATGGGGAAGGGGGGGGGGGGGTGTTAACACTTCACTTGGATATTAGTTTACTTTATTTCTAAAACGAATTCCCACCCATTAAAATAGAAAGATAGAGAAAAGAAAGATAAAAAAGCTAAGAGATGGTTCTATAAATTGAAGTACGTCAGAAAAAAAAGATGGTGGTCATACCGTATATTGACACAATATAGATGCAATAGGATCAAAAAATAATTTTAAATAGAAAGAGGTTAAAAGTCTACAATACTCTGAGCACACCCAGATACATAGAAACTAGAAATCAAATAATGAGAGGACCCAGATCAAATGATTGGAAATAGAAGATATTTTTATAGAATCGAATGACAAATTGTAACAATATATACATAGGGGAACAAACAGAACATTAGAAGATAGAATAAAATAACACAAACATGGACTAAATGAAATCAGAAAACCTAAAAACACAGGGCTACATATATTGGATCAAAATTTTAAAGCCGACTGGGAAGGAGCACAGATACTACATAAGGGAATACAAAACAAATTTGGAAGACTTTTTCTGGAGGGATGGGAGTCTGAGAAAACAAATGAAATCTATCAATAAGAAAAGTGATGTACCAAAAGAGTATTTAAATGCCTAATAAAAAAATACGGTGAAAATAAAAAGAGAAGCAGCGACAAATTTTAAAATCATTTTTAAAAACCACTATTTCTTTAAACCATTTTTGTAGATATTTTCACAATTTTGTTAATTTAATTTCGCTCTCTATATCTCGCTGTTTGGAATATCGAGGGGCTGCACGCTCCACGCTTTTTAAATATCAGGTCATTCAGAATTTGTATAAAAGTAAAAACATTAGCCAAATAGTTCGTTGAAAAGGACGAAGGGGGGTCGTCGAAATATTGCAAGATAATTCAAATAATTTACGACTTAATTCCATATTGTGACAAGATTTCTTAGCGTATCTCAAATATTGTTGAAATTTTTTCAAGACAAAAACACATACACATAAATATATATAGTTTTAATATATCTTTAAAATATTTTTATTCTCATATTTAAACTGTGCCTTAAAATATTTGGTCATTCTAAAGATAGGGTATAGATTTATAGGAAACCTAATTAAAGGACAAAACAAACATTTCATAATTCTTCTCCACACATTATGTGTGTGCCTATAACAACTACTTATATTATTTGTTTCAAGTGTGAATCATCCGTCCTAAGACTGATATAACTCTTTAATCAGGATATCCCTAAGCAATTGATCATAGGTATAGCTTGTTATTAGATGTTCTTTCGGCTTTTTTGGTCGATTCAATTAGGATTTCCATGGGGGATATATGCGGTAGCTTCTCATTGCTTTCGGAATTCATATGCCATTGCCCTAAAAGCAATTTCATCTTTCTTTAGAAGCCGTTTCTAACTTCAAGGACAAGTGTGTACCCTCCTCCAAATATAACAAATAAAATAATGCACTTTATCATCTCTGTCTGTAACGGACAGGGAGAATTGAAGATATTAGCTATATTAGCTATATTAGCTTTTTCAGACAAATACCAGCCTGCCTACCATGGTTTCGGACTATGGCCTTTATCAGTACTGGGGCGGCTTCGATTTCATAACATCCTATGAGAGTAATTGTGGACTCGGTCGAATCTATCAAAAAGGTGTTGCAGCTGGTATACAAGTTGTTGACTCTTGTCTGAAAGTGCCATGGTGGTGTTGTGGCACATTCTATATCTCCTTTTCTGCACAGTGATGATATACAAAATGCATTGTTCTTATACATTTTAATGAGAGAGATGCCCCTCTTTTCGTACATGAATAACATATTACCCCAACTTTGTATTATAAAAATATGCATTCATTTAATTTTAAATATATATAATTATTATAAATTGTGTGGGTTAAGTTTTATTATGAAGTATATTGACACATGTTTAGTATTTTTTATTTATTTTTCCTGTATTTTATTCATTTGCAATATGTTTTGAAATTTGAAAAATTTTGTAAAAGGTAAACCCTTGGCAATATTTGCAAAAATATATATTTTGTAAAGTGGAGAAAATGAGAGGGGTATTTAGGCGCAAAAAGAAACCTTTCCATTTTAACAAATGCCCTCAAACAGTGCATCTTTTGATCTTTCAGATCAATAAATAAGCCACAACACAACTGCGCTATTTTTATGCATTTATCAAAATTGAAAAGTACCTTTTGGCACAATATATATGACCCTTCTGTATTTAAAAAAATGGGGGTAACGCTGGAGATTGAGTAAGAATGCCCCAAAACAGCTCAGTCGCAATAAATGATCCGGACATATGAAGGTTTACCTCATCAAATCAGACCGTGAATCAACAATGCCTCAAAAGATTACAAGACCTCATGTGGCAGGTCATATAGTTCTAAACGAATACCTGGAAAAACAGGAGTTATATACACACAGTGGGTCATATTATCTTTATCCCTCTGATATAGCGCCATAAATATTTCTTCTTATAAAATTAAAAGAGGTTTTGAACGTTTCAGATATAGCTGAAATCAAAACATAGTATTTACTAAGGTTGGCCGCGGCGGAAGAATATACTTAGTGTTTTCGCTGTCTCGTAAAAGATGGGTGGATTTGTAGTACCGAACTAAAATTTGTGAAGGAGAAAATATTTGTTATATAAATATGAAAAAGAAAGAAAAATATAAAAAAAGTCAGGTGTTGATATTAAAAAAAAATGGCATTTACTGACCGTTTACATGAGCATTTTATCGCGCCATCTAGTGTGGAGCAAAAATCAACTAAACGCTGATTTAGGTTTGTTCAATAATATCCTTAACTACCCATTTCTTTATTTTCCAGGAAGCCTCTAGGACCAAGTTTTTTGTCGTAGAGGCACAGCCTGCGCCACGCTGACGAGGGTCAACTGCCCGAAACTCGTACGTGGTTGACTTTTCTTGATTTATCAATAAAATGGATTGGCCAAATAGTATGGAACAAGCCTAAATCAACGTTTAGTTGATTTTTGTACGATTAGATGGCGCTCTGCCATTTAAAATGCTCATGTGAGCGGTCAGGATATGACATTTTTATTTTTAAAATATATGTATTTTGAGCCCTTTAATTATTCTATTAAAAGGTTATATAAGACCTGTGCATTTTTAAAGGAACTGGTGGATCTTTTGATATATATTATATACTGTAAGTATACCTATCGAGAACTCTTAGAGTTTTTAAACCCTCTCCTTACAAATATCGTTGAAAATTGACCATAACCTATATGGCTCTATGTGCGAACCCTCTACATCCTGATACTTGACTATGAATCTCTCTAGTGTAGAATGCTCGTTATTGAGCAGGTGCTTCAGACTGGACACACATCCTCCAGACAATAACAAAACACAAAGAGAGGCGGGAGATCCATCAGAAGATATGCACAGAGCGATCGATCAATAATCACCGCCTCTAAATCACCCCGCGCGAGTGTGTGTAGATGGGAGCAATTAGAAGACATTAGTTGCACTGGTGTCGCGGTTCGTGCGCTACAATTAAAAGACGCCATTTATCTGGGTCCGAGATTAATTCCAGCCGCCGGATGATACTAATGGTCCACATCACCATTACTGCACACACACATATAAAAAAGAAGGGTTACTAGTTCGCTTTCTCATTCCTCTCTCATCTTTCGATAGATCTAATAGATTTAGGGTCAATTATATCGTAAAACTTTTTGTGTAGGATTCTGTGCTCTTCTATTAGAGGCTATAAATTTAGGGTAGAGTTGAACCACGTACATTGCAATTGAAGCCCTCCTTATAAACGGCCGTATTTTAAGACTTTCTAATTGCTCAAATAATTTATATATGTGTGGAGGGCTTCTCTGCTGTCGTGCGGTGTTGGGCTTCTGCACATTCATGTTGAATTGTGATTTATTTCCCCCCTTTTGAATAGGTTGCCATTTTAGTCGGCAAATAGGTTAGGTAGAGTATTGGGCTCTATATACACATATATATATACAAGTATTCTTCCTCTAATTTTAAAAAAGATCTAACTAGTAGTTAAATGCCTATTTGAACATTTATATTTTATCAGATTACATCGCTAAAGGAGGTATTTACCATAAAAATACAAAGAGGTTCGAAATTTTCTTCACGATAAAAAAAAAAGGTTCGTCCACAAATACAATATTTCACCTAGAGACAAATCTTAAGAAAGTTGTACCTTTTAGTATGTATATCGGAAGGCAGACAATAACTCTGAAAGATATTTGATACATAGTGGTCTTTATTGAATACACACGAGTTAACCTTGTGTGAACAAAATTGCCTCTGTCTTTCTAAATAAACAGATGACCGGCGACATCGAAATATGAAGCTTCCTCAAGTTTTTGTCCATGAGTATATATATATATATATACAGTCGAACTTGGATAATTCGAACCCCAAGGGACCATAAAAAAATTCGAATTATCCAAAAATTCGAATTAAAGATGTTTTGAATAAAAAGGCTTAAAACAATAAAAATCTCACAATTTCGATCAATTCCTTTATTAAGAATAACATTAGTTGCTGTAAATTTACATTTTTACCGTATATTTAGATTATGTGCAATAATTGTATGTATATACTATATACATATTAAAAAATTTCAAAACTGATGTATTAATGTACAAAAAAAAAGGCAGATTGCTGGTTTAAAAAATGTACAGATTATTCTGCTTCGTTGGAACTCTGAAATTTAATTTTTGCCAAAGAAGTCATAAATCTTAGCCTGTTTTCTAGAATTAAGTCTTTCGGTAAGGACAAAGGATTCTAACGTATTCAACGAGTGGAAAATAGAGGGACTTACGTCATTTTTACTTTCAAAAAAGCGTCTAAGATCTTATCGATAAATAAAATAACTTTTCGTTTTTCTTTTGTGAACTTTTGTCCAAGTTCAACAGCCACTTCTCAAAAAGATAACTAGTCATCCAAGCTCTTGCGCTGTTTGCATAGTCCACTGGCTTCGTTTTGACGTTCTTGAAACAACGTGGATTGGCTGCCTTGCCTATCATCAATAGAGGAAGCTTTTCAGATCCATCCATATTTGCACCAACCAGGAGAGTGACTCTCTCTTTGCTTAGTTTTCCCCCGTGACATTTTTATGCTTAAAAGCTAGCGTTTTGTCAGGGGTGTATTTTAAAAAAAGACCCGTTTCATCAACATTGAAGACGTCTCTAGCGTCTTTATCCTGGATCAATTCCCGTGACACAGCAATTTATTTAAGAGGCAAGGACAAACTATAATTGATAAAATAAAAGATAAGCAATGAGGGAAGTTTACAGAGTAGCAAAATATAAACATAAAAATTGATAACTCTGTTAAGAAAATAATTAATAATAATAAAATAACAAATTCGTTGTTACAATATTACAACGTCATTTCGCAAAATTTCACGCCTTGAACCGGCATCAGGTCCTTATTTTAACTCGTAAAAGTTCGAATTATCCAAGACATAATTCGAATTAACCACGATTTTTTAACATTATTTATATAGGAAATTCTAGGGACCACGATAAATATTCGAATTAAAGAGGTTTTCGAATTAAAGAAGTTCGAATTATCCAAGTTCTACTGTATTAATCGACATGGTGTAGGGATTTTTATAAATTGAAAATTATATCTCTAAGATATCTCTCCATTTTACTTCTTTCAAATTCGGGCTCTTAAAATAATATTATTTCTTTCCCTTCATAATGTTTCAGAGTCCAAAACTTGAATTTCATTGTTAGAGCAATTTTAACATCGAGATGATTTTCGGATCGTTTCTGTATACTCGGTTTCGAAAATTTTAAGAAAACGTCCGAGAAGTACAATTTGGAGAGCATAAAGTTCCAGAATTTTTTTTTTCTTAAGAGATCTTTCTTCGAAAATTTGCCTGAGCAGTTCCGTTGTTATATGAGCCATGTAAGCTGATGCCCCCACCTTGTTCCCCCTTTGCATTATAAATATTCCGTAATAAAGAGAGAATGAAATCATTGTGCGTTCAGCGATATTGCTCCCTCATTTCAGATTTATTCTTGATCTCTCTACAAGTATGGCCCAAAAACTATTTCCGAAGTTAACTCCGTACTAAACTGTCACTTTTAATGGGTAGAGCTCTTTCTTTTGGACTTCCCTAAAATTTTCTGCACCCCATAATATTTCATTGTGCTTGCTAACGAATGCATTAATATGAATATTATCACCTTATAAGTTCGTTAACAAATTGTTGATTGTGTATACCATTAATTATAAGCGATTTCCATAATTTAATCGAGTTTCAATTTTTGGAATAATTAGATGTTGTAGGGGAATTTTTAAAGTTTTTTAATAGGGCATCAATGAATTTCGGGACATCCCAAGTTCCTGGCCTTTTTGTCGAAAAGAGGTTTAGGGTTCTTCTTCAATGTTTAGCCGCATATATATAGTGTTTTTATGAGTGTGAATTCTCCGAGACCTAACAATTCATAGATAATCCAAGACAGTACCCGTTTCTTCAAAACGCCGATATAAATTTAGAATAGAACCTTTGGATGATGGTTGTTTACACGACAATGCCTTAGAAATGCTCACTACGTGAAAAAAACAAAATACAAATGTTAATTAACATCATTTTATTGACATCTTGTCAAAACATGTAAAAGTACACAGCCTGCACTATTGTTTTTAAATAATAATTGGATATATACTATACAATTGTTTACACGAAAAGAGATTTGCCCCTATTAAAATGTACAAGTATCAGAGTCATCAATCAATTCTGTCATCGTTTGCTTTTGTGAATGGAATAAATACCCAAATATGGCCATTTCTTATAAGCATCGGTAGTTCAGTGGTAGAATGCTCACCTGCCACGCGGGCGGCCCGAGTTCGATTCCCGGCCGATGCATTTTTTTTTTTTTTACAATTTTTAAAACTCATTTATATTATTATTATTATCTATATTAATAAAATGCAAATTTCATAAGAGGACATCACTAAAAACTTTCGTTACAATGCATCAATTTCGACCAAATTTTCAACATTTATGTAAAACGAGATGGAGCAGGTTTTGCTTAACGTCAAAATATTTTTCCCTAACATTAACATGCGTAACTTCGCTGTTATCGATTAAATACAAAAAAATCAACAGAGTTAATTTTATTTATATATAAATACAAAATTAAATTTCAACAGAGTTAATATTTTTACATACTAGCTAATAATCTCAATCTAAAAATATAATATAAAAAGCCAACAATGAAGAGTGAATGTAAGATAAAAAGCCAACAATGAAGAGTAAATGTAATATAAAAAGCCAACAATGAAGAATGAATGTAAGATAAAAAGCCAACAATGAAGAGTGAATGTAATATAAAAAGCCAACAATGAAGAATGAATGTAAGATAAAAAGCCAACAATGAAGAGTGAATGTAAGATAAAAAGCCAACAATGAATAGTAAATGTAATATAAAAAGCCAACAATGAAGAATGAATGTAAGATAAAAAGCCAACAAAGAAGAGTAAATCTACTTATATAATTGCCTTATTCTGTCTGTGTGAAGTTCACTGTGTGAAGTTCACAGATAGATTTTGGTCAGAATATAATATAAAAAGTCAACAATGAAGAGTAAATATGATATAAAAAGCCAACAATGAAGAATGAATGTAAGATAAAAAGCCAACAATAAAGAGTAAATGTAATATAAAAAGCCAACAATGAAGAATAAATTTAAGATAAAAAGCCAACAATGAAGAGTAAATATAATATAAAAAGCCAACAATGAAGAATAAAGGCAATGTGACACGGCAATGTGACACGGGAAAAAATGTTCACTAGATAAAACTATGATTTTCTAATGTAGAAAATTAGGAAAGACAAAATTCAGGATGACACGGCACACAGGGACCGGGAAAAAATGTTCACTTTATCGAGAGATTCAAATTTACGAGTTTCAAATTATCAAAATATATCTTTTTTTTTTTAAATAAGTTTTTAGAGAATTGTTTTAACAAATGTTCGCTAGACAAGCCTTTACTCGGGTAAAACCCCGGGCGAAGCCGAGTACGTTTTATAAGTTTATAGAGAATTGTTTTAACAAATGTTCGTTAGACAAACATTCACTCGGGTAAAACCCGGGCGAAGCCGTGCACATCCGCTAGTTATTAAAATATATACAAGTATCAGAGTCATCAATTCTGTCATCGTTTGTGCCAAAACGTTCTAAAGTCCATGTTTTATTTTTATTTAATGCATCAATCTCTTCATCCATGGCTAATTTCCATCTTTCTGAATCTGAACTTGTTATTGCATCTATATAGTTACTGGGTTCATTAGCGAGCGCAAAGTTACATTGGCTATTCGAAACTTTAGAGCGTGTTATCATTGGATGCGAACTGTTATCGGATACTGGCAGCATTTCCTGCACTGGGAAGTTTGTTGTTGCAACTGGTGATTCATCCGGAGCGCTGTTAATCTGAAATATTATTTCTTTCGGTTTGGTAGATTCTCTATCTGAATGTGGAGTAGCTTTCTCATCGAATGTGACATCTTTAGAAATTCTTATTTTTCTAGTTTTCCAATCCCATAATCTAAAATTTTTGCTTGTATTCTCATAACCTAAAAACATAAGTTTTATCGATTTATTATCCCACTTTTTACGGTTTTCTTTGGGAATATGCATATAAGCATTACAGCCAAATATTTTATAGTTAGCTACATTAGGCTTTGTGCCAAAGAAAAGTTCATAAGGTGTCGTTCCAGGGGTTTGCTTAGTCGCACTTCTATTTAGAATATAAGTTGCTGTGTTACATGCCTCAGCCCAAAAAAATCCTGGAAGATTTCGTGAATTTAGCATGGACCTGGCTGCTTCCACAATCGTACGATTGTCTCTTTCTATACGTCCTATCTGTTCGTGCACATAAGGTGCAGTGAACTCGTGAATTATCCCAAATCTTTTACATAAATCTGCAAAATTATCGCTTTTGAATTCTAGCGCATTATCAGTCCTAAGAACTTTTATCTTATTTCCAGTTTGAGTATAGATTAGAGTAGCATATTCTTTGAATATATCTAGCACATCTGATTTGTTTTTAATAAAATAAATATGGCGATAACCACTAAAGTAATCTTTAAATAAGCAGAAATACAGATATTTACTTAATGATTGAGTCTGCATTGGGCCACAAATATCAGCATAAATAAACTCACCTAGCTGGTAGTTTTTGCCATCTGAGGGATAGCACGACTTTCTATGGGCTTTTCCAAGTTGGCATCCTTCACAGAAGAAAAATTCTCCCTCTAAATCTTGAGGCTGCAGACCATCCACCAATCCTTTGGTCGCCATCTCTCGAAGTGTAGCAACTGGAAGATGCGCAAGTCTCTCGTGCCACAACTGAAGCTTGTTCTCGCTGGTGATGTATCCTTGTGATGATGACGTAACCTTGAAGAGCATCCTGTAGAGGCCGTCATGACGCACTCCTACGGCTTTTAGGTCATTATCCATGAAGATCTGTAGCTTGTCATGTTTGATAATGACGTTGAATCCTCTTCTTGTGGACGTAGAAAGGCTATACAAATTTTTCTTTAGTTGCGGCGAGTAGAGCACATTTCTTATGTACGTATTGTACCATCCACCGTCGACGTAGGCTTGAATCTCGATGTCTCCCATGCCTTCTGCAAGAAGTGTCGAGTTGTCTCCCAAGTAGATTGGATGATCACTGGTGAACGGCGTGTAGGTCTTGAACCACTCTCGTCGAAATGTCATGCTGCAGCTTGCACCGCTGTCAGCATACCAAATATCATTGGGCTCTACTTGATTATCTCGCAAAAAATAAGTCCATAATCACTTGAACTTCCTTTTGAATCATGAAGATTTTTGGATTTATTTTTCTCATTAGCTAATCTTTTTCTACATTCGCGGCTCCAATGTCCAATTTTGTGACAATAGTGGCATTTAGTGTTCTTCTTGGCATCTTGAAAAGAACGTTGTGTATCTTTAGGCTTCGTTCGTGCTTGCCTGTGTAATAAGGCCTCATCTTGTTTAGAAGAACCGCTTTGTTGATTCCTTGTTTCTTCAATCAAAAGTCTTGCAGTTAAATTGTTAAGAGTTTGAGCTTTCGGATCTAACGATTCCCACGCTGCAACAAAGTAGCGCATACTCGAAGGCAAAGTATTTAAAATTTGTGCTACCTTTTGATCTTCCGTTATGGTTCCGCCCATTTGTGAAATTTGTGCAGAAATATTTTCAATTTTTGCTATGTAATCACTTATTGTTTCCGATGTCAATCGTGCATCGAAGAATTGTTGCCAAAGTAGGCCAATAGTAAATTCGGATTTTTGTTCATGAATAGCAAGTAATTTCTGCCACATTTGTGAAGCGGAAGTACAGTTCATCAGGGGCTGAAGAAACCTTAATTCGATTGCCTGTGATAACAACATCCTTGCCTTAACGTCCTTTGATTTCCAATTCTGTAGTGAACTTTCAGAGTTACTGTCGGAGGAAACAACATTCGGCTTTATTTCTAAGCCTTCCAATAATTCTAGTAATTTTTGTTGTTCCAAAAGAAGCCTGAATTGGAATTTCCATAGTGAAAAGTTTTCACCATTAAAAACTTTAATCCTTGAAAGACAATCTTCGCTCATCTTCTTTGTCTTGGAATCGGCCAACGACAAAAAGAAACTAGGGTTATGGTTGGCGGTTGACGCCTAAACTTCAAGCAAAACAAAGGCTTACTCACTGCTGGCGGTTAATCCTTTTAGGCGCAGTGGAAGCGTGCTGGGCCCATAACCTGTTAAAGTTTGAGATTGAATCAAGGAATAAAAGGATTATTTATTAAACAAAGTAACTTAAAACAAGATGTTAAAGTAGATTGGTCGTTCCCCCAATGCTCCACGCTAATTTTGATCGTTATTCCAACAGTTTGCTTTTGTGAATGTATGCAAATAATGGATTTCATATTTTTTATTAATTTTTGTTCTGGCCTTTATTTGTTTAAATCTCTTTTTAAAAATCGTTTAAAATGCAGTCGCAATCATTAGCGAACACATATGTTTGCCTAATATTTCCATATGCTCTTTTATTTTTTTACAGAAAAATATTTACATGCCAGTATTTTGGATTAAAATTTTTTATAAACCTATTTTTTTTTTAATTCTTACTGAGAAGATGGGCATCGCAGTCAGGATTCTTTACAGTCAGTCACTCAACTCAGGCAATTTCAAAGGTTAATGGGGGTTTGGTGGAAAAGCTGCCGTCTATTTAAACTATATTAATTTTGAAACAACTAAATGGATTGCAAAAAAAATAATTAAATCAAATACCTAAACACTAATATAATACAATTTTTGCCATTACACACTTTTTTCTTGTAGTTTATGTGTTTTTTCTGTATTGCTATTCTATGGCACTTCTACTATTTATTATTGATGTACTTTCAGTATGAAGGATACTTCACTCGGGGGATTTCTCGGGCGAAGCCGGGTCATTCTTCTAGTTTAATTATAAATGAAAAATACGATTTGAAAAAGTTTGGCTATTAAATTTTCATCACATGGAGATTAATGTTTAAAAAAAATAAATGTAATATTTTATTTTTTTTAATTTTTATTTTAAAATAGTGAAGCGACTATTGAATGATCTTTTATATATTTCAACGATTTTATAGGAATTTCTAAAATTTCCATTTTACTATATTCTTAGTACATTTTTAGATAAATGTATGCCTATTTTAAATATCTTTTTGCAACATTAATGTTTTTTCATTTTTACAATTTTACCTTATCTTATGATAAAATATGTCATAGCCGTTTCTAAATATTTTTATTTTATGTTTTAATTTTTTTCACAATCGATAGGTGAATTAATAGGTTCATCGGTTTAATAACAGAACACAGTTTACATTTTCGATAGCATTTTCAAAGAATAAGTTGACGAAGAAATTTAACAGTTGAACGAACAACCTCTGTGAGACTATCAGGCATTAATGTGAAAAATCTCAAAGAGATTTCTAGCTATCATTAAACGATTTCTCTCTCTATGAATCTATCAATTATCACGATGTGAGAAACTTCCGTGAGAGGGCATTATAACCGAAGTTGCTAGCATTGAATATTTGGTAGCCTCAGATAAATTGTTCACATTGATAATGTCCATCTTCACTAATGCCCACATGGATAATTTACACACTCACAAATGTGTGTGTCATATTTATAATTTGCATTCACTTAGATGCTCATTTGTATAATTTACTTCCTTACATATGTTCCGAATATGTAATAATTGCCAGTCCTCGCAGAGATTTCTCATAGTGACGATTTTAAACTCCACAGAAATTATACTCAATGATAATTTTAATCCCTACAGAGAGAGAGAGTTGTGCGCAATATTATTTGACTACCAAACAACTATTTTCCCCCTTACCGAAGTTGCTCTCAATAACAATTTGAAGCCTCTTCTTTTTAAAATATAACAATTTCCTACTGCCTGTGGCTCAACAGTGGTGAACTATCCCAAAAAGTTTCGACAATTTAACCTATCATCAAATATAAGAAAATTGCGATATATTTTTAATAAAAATATCGAAAACCTTCGCAATAAGTTTATTTATAAATCCTTTTGTCTGGCTAGATGGAGGAGTAACCTATAGTACAAAAAAAGATGCCAAGAAGCAAATTTTATCCCCCCTTCTCTTCCACTCTTTCCAGTCCAAGATCCAGTCAAGAAAATAAACTTATTGCGAGAGGTTAGTCTATCATATCGCTCCAATATTGTGTATAAGACTATTTTGCTTATATATCATTAACTTTAGAGCAGTAAGGTAAATTCACTGGGAGGGTTCACCACTGGTGAATCAGACCATATCAATATTTCATCATTGCACACACAGTGTGTGTGAGCACTAGAAAATTATTATATTTTAAAATAAATATTTGTTAAATAGTTTATATTTCTGAATACAGATGGCGCTACTAAATCATGATAAAAATATTAGATGCTCATATAAGTATAGAATAAAAAATAAAAAATATTTTATAGATATATGATATATAAAGATATATGTATCTCTATTTCACGGAGTACCTGAATCAATTATATATATTCAGGTGAAATATGATAGTTATTTATTCATAAAAAAACATATGAAGCATATATATATATGTTCGATCATATGCTTGATTTTTGAATATTTCGGGGATTATGCTGTGGTAATGCAGTCGTTGTTAAAATCTTGAAAGTATAATTATAAAAATAGTTTTGATCAGTAATTTAATTGAACTAAAGAAATATATAAAAAACAAAATTTGATAAAGATACTGCCTGGCTTAAGGCGTAAGAATAGAAAAATGGAAAACTTATTTACATAATGTACAAAAGATTTGAGCCGGCCATCGGGGAAACGACAAAAATAGAGTTTAGAAGCGTGACCTCTGACGATCAATTTAGCAGAGTATTTGAATCTATGAAATATAATTTTTAATAAAATAATATTTTAATATAACATATATATATATATCAAAACAAATACTTTAACTACTGAAATTTTATTTTTACGAGTCTATCCCATTACTGATTCTTCCAAGATTTTCAAGCCATAGCATAAGAAGAAAGTCATATACAGTAGCAGGCAACCGCTGTAAAACTAAATACCTAGTTAAAACATGGAGGAAAACTTTAAATAAAATAATTAAAGAACATAACAGGAATGTAAAGTATAATGATCCCTAATTTCTCATAGCTCCAACATAACATAGAATCAGACCATAAGTTTAATTTGAATAAAGTATGATGTCTCTATAAAAGTTATACGTCAAAAACACAGAAAAAAGTTATGCTTGGAATATATTTAATATCGTCTGAATGCGCATGCAAAAGTACAAATAGAAAGATTGACCTCCCCCTCCCACTCACAATTTGTACACATAAAAAGTCAACATAGATGAGATTTCTAGTTATGCAAAGATTGTGCTTCATATCTTGTTCATGTTTATGTCCTTACTGATGTTTTAAATTATAAATCGATTATCCTATTCGAAATCTTGTCATTTATTTGTTTTTCAAATTTTGAATAAATAACCTTTTTGTGCTGAAACCTTAAATAGTTCGATAAAAATTCAAACAGGAAATATTCAGATATACTTGGGCCTATCCGGATAGTTGTTTTTTTTTATGTTGGAAAGCGTGAGAAATGTGAACTCAAGATTACCAGCCGGTCAAAAAGCGTTAAGGCGTAAAAATGCGTCACAAAAAATGTGTGACGAAAATGCTTTATTCTAATAATACTTGCAACAAACCTGCAATAAGTCGTAAAGTTCAACCAGATGTAGAAAAGAAGTAGCCAAGAAGTATGAATGAATTAAACAAATAGTATAAATGAAGCCATCAAGATATATACATGAAGTATACAAAGAATATAAATGAAGCCTTCAAGAAATATACAAGAATTAGACAAGAAGTATGAATGAGGCCATCAAGATATAGACATGAAGTATACAAGGAGTATAAATGAAGCCTTCAAGAAGCATACAAGAATTAGACAAGAAGTATGAATAAGGCCATCAAGATATAGACATGAAGTATACAAGGAGTATAAATGAAGCCTTCAAGAAGTTTACAAGAATTAGACAAGAAGTATGATTAAGGCCATCAAGATATATATATATGAAGTATACAAGGAATATAAATGAAGCCTTCAAGAAGTATACAATAATTAGACAAGAAGTATGAATGAGGCCATCAAGATATATACATGAAGTATACAAGGAGTATAAATGAAGCCTTCAAGAAGTATTACAAGAAGTAGACAAGAAGTATAAATGAAGCCTTCAAGAAGTATTACCAGAATTAGACAAGAAGTATGAATGAGGCCATCAAGATATATACATGAAGTAGACAAGAAGTATAAATGAAGCCTTCAAGAAGTATTACAAGAATTAGACAAGAAGTATGAATGAAGCCATCAAGAAGTATATAAGAAATAAACAAGGAGAGAGTATGAATGAAGCTATCAAGAAGTATATTATACGTAAATAAGGAGTATGAATAAAGCCATATCAAGAAATATAAAGGTAGTAGATAAGGAGTACTCTTTGTAGGCTAGAAATAATTGACGCAGATAAAGAGTAGTATTATGTTTTATCATTATGTAGTATGTAAAAAGGGTAATTGGTGCTGTACAGGGGATCAGCCTTTTTATCTAAGGGAGGAGACCCTTGCGAAATACGAAGTGCCGTTTTTCCCCTTTGTGTTATTAAAAAACTATTTATAAAATGAAAATAGCACAGATATGATATTGCATGTACTGCGATAAGGTGCATAAATTAAGAAAGAAAAAAGGGTATTTCCTTATCGTGCAACTGAAAGTTTCTTATGGTTTGCGCCATATATCGGAATAAATATCAACTATTCGTTGATTTTTAATTATTCCAGAATTGGCCAAATACATATTCTTGAGTAATCAAGAAAAGCTAACCACGTACGCGTTTCGGGTTGTTGGCCCTCGTCAGCGTGGTGCAAGCTGTACCTCAACGACCAAAATTCTAGTCATTCAGCCATCCTGAAAAATCATGAAACGGGTAGTTAAGGCCAGAATTGCATAAGAACGCGAAACGGTGAAAAAATAGTACAAATGTGATATTGTACTGAGACTGCAACTTTCAGTTACGTGATAAGGAGATGCCCTTTTTTTCTTTCTTAATTTATACACCTTATCCCAGTACAATATCACATTTGTACTATTTTTCACTTTGTTTCGCGTTCTCACGCAATTCTGGTATTTAAGGCCAAGTTTGCGTAAATACGTTTTCATATGAAAAAAAAATATATATATTTAATGCTCGTGTGAGCGGTCAGGAAATTTTGCTTTTAATATTAGCACCTGACCATTTTTCTATATTTTTTTTTTTACATGAGAAACGTATTTACGAAAACTTGACCTTAAATACTCTCATTTCTTGATTTCTCTGTAAGCCTCTCTGGGACCAAATATTTGGTCGTAGAGGTACAGTCTGCACCACGCTGACGAGGGTCAACAGCCCGAAACGCGTACGTGGTTGACTTTTCTTGATTTTTAAAGAAATTCAGTTGGCCTAATATCTTTCAATCAAGCTAAATCAACGTTTAGTTGGTTTTTTCCACTAGATGGCGCCCTGCCATCTGAAATGCTCATATGAGCGGTCAGGAAATTCCAATTTTGGTTTTGTGTGTGTGTGCATAGGGTGCATCTCCCGTCAAAATAAACGCCCAAACTAGACGCCATAATGTTTATTTTGACGGGAGAGGCGCCCTAGGCTTTTATATATATATAGATCAATTTCCTCCCGGGGGAAATTTCATATATATATATTAGAGTGTCACACTCTCTCACAAGAATAAATAGAGTCAATAATGGAGCTCAAACAAGAATGGAGTAGGAGAGCCTTGATTAACACGGGATCACGAAGATTCTATATTTCACATCTAGATGTGGACAACGAGCAGTATGACATACAATACTATTTGGAGCAAACTTTCAAACTATACCCTGGAAAGATGTAGCCATTAATTCTGTTCCTATTTCCACGAAGGCCATGTTAAAGTGGATCCTAATGAGAAAATTTCAGTGCAAAAAATCAATCTGCCTAAAGTGTAAGGATATTACTCTGCGAGTCAACAATGAACTTCAATCATTACGGAAACAGGAAAAAAATACTGCTTTTATAGGTAAAAGTTAATGTTCTATGAGTAATCTCCACCTAGGGATATAAATTGTAATATTCATATCGCAAAATGGAGCAATCCTGCAGATCACCCCACCTCCATTCTAGAGGTGGTCCCCCAAAAGGTTTTCCAACAGAATGATGGGAGCGTCCTGACCTGTCCAACAACTTGCTCAGTCGAAGTCCATAGGTATAGAGTACCAGAAGTAAAAGTGATGGAGGACCAGCGCAAGTAGAGAAAGATTTCGTGACCAGATCCGGACCCAAGATCAGCCCAAGGTAATTGTCGACACTAAATTTGAGACATCATTTAATTATTATGTTTAAAGTGGAAGAGATTCATCACGAAATCAATAAATAACTTTTACCACTTACCAACTCTGTGCCTTTCACCATCATTATGTCTCTCTCTCGTGATAGTTATTGTTCTTTTTTTAAAGGAGTACATAGCCCTTACTAATTGAGAGCAGTATCAAGAAAGAAGAAATTTTTAAATATCACAAGGAAAAATTAAGAATTTTACAAAGAAGTAATATATTCGCTTTATTTTCTGACTCTTTTGGATATAGGGGTTAGTCTCTTTCTTCAACTTAAAACGTATAAACTCTTTTAAATTTTTATATTGCTGCATCATAATTTTTATACGCTCTTTTGTCAACAAAGTTATATTATTGTTTTATTTATTTTAAATTAATAAAATATCAATTTACCTTTCATTGATTAGTTATTATATTTCGACAGAGTGTGTATTTTATTATTATTATTATGTATATTTAACACACCACTGGAACTAAACACCACTTTTAATGTTGGCGTGAGGACAAAACAATTTTTCAGCAGGAGCCACTGACGCGAGGACTTAGAATCACCAACTACGAGGTGTATACAATAAATAAATAAACAGAACAACTTTTAAAGGAAATTACTTGAGTATTTATATTTTTATTTGTCTTCTCTCATTATGGAAACCCGAAGGAGAATAAAGTCGATGCCCCTACAAAACTGCAACCCAGTGTAACAGTTGGTGGAGATGCAAGTTGCACTGTTGTTTTGAACCCCAACATCGAAATTCCATAGTATGATGGGTCGGAGGACCCTTGCCTTTGGATCGAATTTTTCGAAGAAATTGGTTTCCTCTACCATTGAGCGGACAGCATAATTGCCCGTTATGCCGCCATGAACATGATGGAAAGCGCCAAGACCTGGTTGAACTTGCACAAAACCAGTTTCACGAGTTGGGAAAGTATTAAAATCCGCCTTATTCCCTCAATGGAAGAAGAAACGAAAATCAACTATGTTATTAGGGGCGGAGGTCGAAAATAATATTAGTTTGCACTCTATCTAAATCCTCCTAAGACGACAAATGAGCTCCTTGTCGTGTGCAAGAATATGGACTTCTTTGAGAAGGATTATCAAGAAAGTGTCGAAAAATCCTAAGGTTAAAAAACGGCCCAAGTTAATTTAGACCCCAACAAAACAAGTGCAAAGGAAGAATGTCGAAACTATCACACGAAGCTACCAGAGCACTTCCAAGCCTCAGGCGCCTGTTTCCAGCACTACCAGACTAATTTCTTGCTTCCAAACAGTACAAAAGCAATCCCCTGTCCCAGAGCTTATCCCCTAGACGTTCTTAAACAATCCAATTTTTTTCAAAACAAAAGCTACCAGAGGAGGAAGTTGGATGAAGTTAAATGGATAAAGTTACGGACAAGTCAAGACACCGTATGTATGCTGATGCCTGTAATATAGGCAAAACATCTTACATAGAATAAATATTGAGTATTAGAAGTTTAAACTGAACGTCTCGCCTGAGACTATCACAAGCATAAAGAAATAGGACACCAAATACAAATTAAAAATTCAAGTGGATAAAATAGGTCATTGTGAAGCTTTGATTAATACAGGCGTTGATATTTCCGTGGTGGACTTTAGGACAACCCTCGAAACAGGCCTTGACAAAAATAGTCCTGAAATAATGTGTTCTGGGGACCCGATTTAAAATAATTAGATGTCGTAGGAAATGTTTTTAATATAAAATTTGATGACAAAGCACTTGCACATAAATTTGTGGTAATGCAAGTGCACAAGGCAATTAAAGATAGTGATACTTGAATGATTTCTTTCTGAGCTCCAGGAACCTAGGTTATAAATTTCTCTCTTGAACGATATTTTCTTAAGAAAATTAACGCAAAAATTTATTGACAGCGTAAAACACACACACACAAGCCTTTATTAAGCCACACTGGTCTTATAGAGGATTCTCCCCGAGATTACAAGAGAGATAGGCCTGTGAAAGTTAGGAATATACAGAAGAAGAAAAAGAAAGATTATGTAAGTATGATATATACATACACATACATATATACAACATAACATCAAAAGCACCCATTAAGACCCAAAGTCTTACAAAAGACTCGACTGCAGGATCCAAGAAGCAAAGTAAGAAAGAGATGAAGAAGTGAACAACAAAAAAAATGAAGGAAAAAATATATATATGCAATATAATTCCCACACTACTTGTAAATAGTCAACACATTTTTTATTTTAATATCCATATAATTTAATATCCATATATTTTAATATCTATAATCAAAGAGTAAATAGCCAATGCTTGTATATAATTTTTTGACCAACGACCCGAGGGGTAAGAGGGAAGAGAGGAGAACAAAGGAGTTGGAAAATAAACAAAGAGAAAATGGCTGCGTTTCTTTTTGTCGCGTCTATTATTTCTTATATACAAATTTAGAGTTTTAAATTTATAATTATTTCAAAGACTACCTTAATACGACATATATATATATATATATATATATATATATATATAAATATAAGGCGTATATTGGATATAAATTTATTAATTAGCCAATATTTCTAGGGGCAACACGCCTCTCTTTATCAAGGCTTTTCTTTGATTTAAACTAAATCACGTGGGCATGTGATCCACTCACGCTATACAAGACCAAAGTAAGAAACCATCTAATGAAAATTTCACTGTATATAAAATATATTTACAATTGTTATATTTAATAATAATCAAAAGAGTATATAATTAAATAACCATTTGATTAAAAAAATGAAGAGACTGATAAATATTAGAAAATAAAATGAGTGAGGATTATGATTCGATATATCATAATCCTCACTCATTTTATTTTCTAATATTTATCAGTCTCTTCATTTTTTTAATCAAATGGTTATTTAATTATATACTCTTTTGATTATTATTAAATATAACAATTGTAAATATATTTTATATACAGTGAAATTTTCATTAGATGGTTTCTTACTTTGGTCTTGTATAGCGTGAGTGGATCACATGCCCACGTGATTTAGTTTAAATCAAAGAAAAGCCTTGATAAAGAGAGGCGTGTTGCCCCTAGAAATATTGGCTAATTAATAAATTTATATCCAATATACGCCTTATATTTATTTATAGATATTATTATGGATTGCTCAATATTTAAAATATATATATATATACAAATATACATATTGACTCAATTCAAAGTAACAGTAACGAATTTTTTTTATTCACTGCCTTGTAAAACCCACATAGATCCAGTGAAAACTTTCTATCTGTTATGTAGTTTGTTAAGATATCCTCAACTGTGTCCGGGAATCTATTATCCTGTTTCGAAATAAATGTTTTTCTTTCATCTGAAATACTTGTATAGTGGAAAAAATAGAGAGATATTTCGAAGTTCATTTTCTGCTTACAGAGCTTACATAACAGTTTCGCTTCTACGAAAATGTTCTTATGATTTTCCCTGAAGAATGTGTAAAGTACTCGCAGTTGAGCAATGTGTCGTTTAACAATGAATGGAAGATTGTCCGACAGATATCCTTCAGGAAGGGATGTTTTCTTCAGGTTTCTATAGTGAGGATATAGTTTTGTATTATTGATTCTCGCCCAGTCACCTTGTATGGATTGGTCTATTGCTGTTCTAGTAATCAGTGGCAGTTCATGTTGAAGAAAGTCCTTATCTGTGCAATTAATCAGATAAGAAAAACCAGTGGAATTCAGAATGGCATTAATGGTTTTAACAAGACCTATGTGGATATTTGAATTTCGGGACAAATTCATTAGTTCAGTTAAGCATATAAATGGTAATCGATTAGCTTCCATATTGAGGATTCTGATCCAGTATTTCATTGTAAGTTTTATGGAGGTGACTGCAAGAGAAGTTCGTCCACACTCCATTCGAAGGATATATCCTGGGGTATACCTGGGCAGGTTTAAAAGCCGACGCAGGAAAACATTCTGAGTCTTGTCCAGTAACTCCTTTTGATCACAAGCCCAGATCGGAGTTGCGCATAGGAGTACCGCTACAACCATTGAGTCCAATAGCCTTAAAGGTGCCCCTGAAGGGAGTTAACTTTAGTCTTTGTCATGGCTGTCCACACCGCACTTATTGCAGACAGTGCCTTGCCCTGGAAATGCTTGGCAACTTGTGTATATGAAGTCGTTGTTGACAAAGGATAGCCAAGATAATTGTACTTTGATGAAATAGCCAGTGGTCTTTCGCCCCAGAACCATTTGTCAGATATTGCAAGTCAACCTCCATTGCTAAAAACCATTATTTTTGACTTATTTTAATTAAGAATTAAATAGTTCGTTTCGAGGTATTTCTTTAATATATTAATCTTGGTTTGCAGATTTATTTTAGACTCCCCCAAGAGAACGATGTCATCAGCATACAAAAGCAAGTGGACCTTTCCAAAACCCGGAAGGCAAATACCCGGTAAATCAGAGCAATTATACGTGCTGATTAGATCGTTAATAAATAATATAAAAAGATATGGAGACAACGGCTCTCCCTGCAGCACTCCAGATCGAATCCTAATTGGTTCTGCAAAAGAGCCTTCCCATCTCACAACCGCTTCCATTTTTTCATAAAAACTCCGTATCACAGTAATAAAACGGCTACTTATGCCCAATTCGGTCAATTTTCCCCATAAGCGTGAATGTACGACTGTATCAAACGCTTTCCTCAGGTCAACGAAGAAAGCAAAAAGTTTCCTTCTCTTCTTTCTTAATGTAAGTTGTATCAAAGAAGTCAAAGTAAATATGTGGTCCAGACAAGAGTGTCCCCTTCTAAATCCAGCCTGGTTTTCAAATAATATTCCCTTCTCTTCTATCCATTTAGTCATTCTGTTTTTAAGAATTGATGAAAAAAGCTTGGAGAGGTTGCTAACAAGTGCAATACCGCGGTAATTTGAGGGATTTTCGATATCTCCGTTTTTAAAGATAGGGTGAATAATTGATTTGGACCATAACGATGGAAAAGAACCGTTTTCTAAAATTTGGTTGAATATGCATACAAGCCTTTTTAGTTGATCTTTATGGAGGGCCTTGATCGCCTCATTGGGAATGTCGTCTATTCCAGGAGCTTTACCGTTTTTCAGTTTCAAGATTTCTGTCTCTATTTCCGCATCAGTGATTTCACCGTCTAGTAGAGGATCAGAATATCTAATATAAAGTGATATATTTATCTCTGGATTTGAGGTTGTAGAGAGAAGTTTAGCATAAAATGTTCGCCATTCGCAATCGATATTTTGCCCGTTATGCTGCTCCGTTTTCTAAACAGAGATACTGCCTTAACAGCGTAAAACAATAAAATATGATTTAACAAAAAAACTGATATTAACAGAAGAAAATAAAAAGTGTTAGAGATGCCGTCATACATGAACTTTCCATTAAATTGATTAGGGCATTTGTAGAAGCTGAGAATGGCGAATATATCATTGAGGAGAACATCAAAATGTAGCAAACAAATGGACTTCGACTAGCAAGAAGCTTAATCAATGTTATGAATAAGGAAACGCATATCTGGATAACGAATCCATATCCTCGACCATTAAAAATAATGAAAAGCCAAACAATTGCTTTTGGAATTAATCCGGCAAAAATAAATGCTGTAAGGGAAAGAGAATAATAAGAGAAGGACGAACCTCGATTTAAAAAAAAATCTATCATCGGAGGAACAGAAGGAGCTGAAACAAGTTTTGGCAAAGTACGCATATTTATTTTCGTCGGTATTAGGGAGAACCAACTTGTCAAAGCGTAGAATTAGTACAGAATGTGCGAAGCCAATTAAACATGAGCCATACAGGGTGGACGCTAAAGAGCGAGACATCATAAAGGATCAAATTGATGAATTGCTGAGAGATGGTAAAATTAGGTCATCTTCAACTCCCTGGTCTTTTCCCCTTATATTGGTCAAGAAGCTAGATGTAATTACCGATTTTGTGTGGACTATAGAAAATTGAATGACGTAATAGTGATGGACGTCTATCCAATACCCAGAATTGATTAAGTAATGGATACGCTCCAAGGATCCAAATAAGCACATGGACAAAACTTAAGGAAGTGGAAAGTCTTTGATGTCGCCGGTCGTCTATTTTTTTAAGGAGACAGAGGCAATTTTGTTCACGCTTGGTTATCTCGTGTGTCTTCAATAAAGGTCACTGTGTATCAAATATATTTCATAATTTTTGTCTGAATCCCGATATACATGCTAACAGGAACAACTTCCTCAAGGTTTGTGAATGAGTGTACTTTTCAGCAATAGATCTTAGATCGGGATATTGGCAAATAGAGGTTGCGGAGAAAGACAAAGAAAAGACAGCTCTTATTACAGTCCATAGCCCTATGTGAGTTAAACGTACCTTCGGACTACGCAAGGCCCTTGCTACTTTTGAAAAAAAAAACATAAAATATGTTCTTGATAATCTGAGATGGCAAATTTGTCTTTGCTATTTAGATGATGTAATCATATATATCTAGGATTTTCAACACATCTCAAGTGATCCGAAACTGTTCTCAGATGTGGTGTGCTTTCGCGAATCTAATTTAAAATTGAACGATAAGAAATCCGAATTTTCTTTCAATAAATAGAGACTCTCGGCCATATAATGAGCCAACAAGATTTAAAATCCGCGGGACACAATATCAAAGAATTTAATGATTTTCCTCAGCCCACAAAGGTCAAAGAAAGTGTAATCATTCTTAGAAATGGGTTCATATTACAGAAAAAAATCTTCAAATAAATTCTCGAAAATTGCTGACTGATTGACAAGTCTCATTAAAAATAATATTCCCTTTACTTGGAAATAGAAGAAGAGAAACATTCCAAACTCTAAAAAGCGTTGATGAATCCACCCATATTGGGTCGTTTCAACCCAAATAGACCTACTTATATTCGTACGGCCGCGTCTAACTTCGGCCTGGTTGCAACATTAGTTCAAAATATGCATAATAAAGAGAAGGTGATATCATATTTGAGCCGAACTCTAAGAAACCCTTAGTAAAATTATTCAACTACCGAAAATTAATTCATAGCCATTGTGTGGTCAATGTCGAAATTACGACCTTACCTCTTTTCGGAAGGTACTTCAAAATAATAACAGAATATCACGCATTATGCTGAGTAAAGAATATAAAAGATCCGACTGGTCTATTAGCCAGATGGTCACTGAAGATCCAGGAATGCGATTTCGAAATAATACACAAATTAGGATGAAAGAATTTGGATGCCGATGGATTGTCTAAAGAACCCCTCCCGGAAGCAGACTGAGATGAGGATTATGAGAGGCTATTTTTCAATCAAATAATGGACGACAAGTATGCTTTTATTGAAAATGTTAATAAAGGTTTTAGTGAGATCAAGAGATCAGTTATACAGAACTTTGAAGAAGTTGAATGTCTCTATAGGAAAACACCAAACCCTGAAGGTATAGCATGGTTTCTTTTGTGGTTCCAAAGAAGAGAAGGGGAAAATTATGAAAGAATATCACAATGATAAATGAATGTTCATCTAGGGGTCGCCATAACTATGTACCAATAAAAATAAATACTATTGGCCTTCCATGTTGAAAGATGTTTCAAAATTCGTAAAAACATGTTATATTTGGCAAAGTAGAAAAGACTCAAATCACTTACCTTCTGGACAACTACAGCCTCTTCTCTCATCTAACTATCCTTTTAAGTAATTGGAATTAATTTTGTTGGCCTCTTGCCATATACTAAAACAGGGGTAAATGGATAATAGTGCTAAAGGACTATTACACCAGATATGCAGAAACAAGAGAAGTCTCAGAAGCATCAGTAAAAAAAGTTTCCGAATTTATAATCGAAGATATTTTCCTACGTCATGAGGTTCCTCAGTTTCTTATTAGCGACAGAGGTCCGCAATTCACCAACAATTTGATTCATAATTATTAATTGGAACGAAGTGCTCCTATTTATTACCCATGAGTACAACACTACGATTAAAGAAACCACGGGCTACTCTCCATTTTTCATGTTGTTTGGAAAAGAACCCTTGTCCCTCTTGGACGATGGAAACATCTCGGTGGACCCCAGCATGGATGATTATGATTAAAATTACTCGTACAAAATAAATAGGACGAGAAAAGTATTTATTAACAACACAAAGAAGATCCAGAAAATAATTTTAAAAACTACACTGAGAAACACGCAGAAAGAAGCTATGAACCAGGACAATTAGTTGCAGTTTGGATTCATTAGGAAAATAAAACAACAAAAGCTTTATTTAAGACCTTTTGGTCTATTACAGATTCTCCGAGTAGAAGAGGGTGTATACAGGAATAACAGCAATAGTAACAATAATCTCTCAGCAATGTTATTTATAATTTTCAAATAGGGGACAAGAAGAAAGAAAGGGCTTGGCATAAATTTATATATAAGCAATCGAAAACAAATAGTTCCTTTCCTTAAAGAACAATAATTAGTAGTATTGACCAAAATTTAGATAAGTACAAGTCAAAAAGGAATATACAACAATGCGTTATGCATAATTATCAGGCATCTATACTGTTTTATACATGGATGGATCCAAGGTAGAGGAATATCTATAGTCGGAATATATAAAATCTTAGGGGTACTTAATTAGTTATTCACCCAGTTGTTCAGTAGAAGTCACCAGATTCTTTAAGTTATTTCGAATATCGTTTGCAGATTTATAAAATTTAAAATATTTAAAATTAAATATTTATGTGCGCAATAGTTACCCAGAAATTACTTGAAAAAGTAAAAATAAATATTTTTATTATGTTCGAAAGCTTGCAAATTCAAAATTGAAAGATTTTTTTTACCTGATATTTAATTTTAATTTTTCGCAGAGGGTATTTATCCAGTTATACTCGTACATTTGTTGAGAGTTGGGTTGGAGCATAAGGGATTCGCCAGAAATTCTTCTCTGTATTCCATCATGAGAGGGCAGTAGGCTCCTAGGTGTGTAATTTTATATTGTATTAAACTTTTGCATAAATCACAAGTTGTGGGGCAATTAGGTTTTCAACGTTTTGAGCAATTTTCAGGAAAAAATATACAGAATGAATAAAAATTCCCATGATCTACAATTTCTTATAATTATTTTTCGTTATTGTATTCAACTTCTAATTTTATTTTTGACCTAATAGATTAACTACAGTACCTTCAAATGTCTTAAGTATAATATTAGTAGGTTTTAACTGACCACGTTGAGAAATATCTTTGGTAATAATTTTTAAAACTATGATGAGATATATATATATATATATAAAACAAGATCCTGTATCAATTTCCATTTTTATCTTTAGCCTTCGATTTTAAGTTCCAATGTATATGGTGTGTTTTTCTATTTGAAAAATTTATTGTATACTTCTGGGCAACTTCTCTATCAAATAGTCTTAAAACTGCATTCTCATCTTGGTTTTGGTCAACTTCATTTTCTGATTAATAACTCTTCCATTTATTAGGGGTTTTAGAGATTTGCAAACTGAAGCTAGATGGGCCTTATTTTGTCATTTAAGACAGGTAGCTTCTCTAAACTTACATGCCTCTTATGACTTTTCCCACAGTATTTATACAATTTGATTTTATCCTCTGTATTTTCACTTTTTTCACTTTGATTTAATTTTATTAAGCTCACGATTCTTTATCATGAAATAATTTTTCATTTGGGACTGAAGTCCCTATAGGCAAAGTCACATCATATACTTTTTGAAAGGTTGGATTTTCTTCTCCCAACCCATTTTTTTCAGAATTTTCTTATCACACTTAACCTTATTACTAATATTTTCCTCGAAGAGTCTTCTAAAAATTGTAAACTCACATGATGTAGCAAGTTTCTTATAGAAACAATATAATTTTAAATTGCCTTACCATCTTTTGTGATCTTTTATGAAATGTGAACTTATCTGAAATTATGGAGATTTGGCGTATAAAGAGATTCCAAAATTGTTTTCAAATGTTTAAATGTTTTATTTTTAGTTAATTCGAGTGCGCATATAAATATTTTTAAATATTCTCTCTGTATAGTTTTAACCCTATTGAGCCTAATAAACTTCTTTCAAGACTGTTATTGATTATTATTATTTATTCGAATCTTTCCACATTAAAAATATTCAATATCTCTAATATATGCATAATAAGTGCAAGAAACAAATACGTCAGGGAAATAAATAAGGCTAAAAGAATGTCTTGGAGGTTTTTCTTAGAGGACATCAAATCAAAAAACCCATATGGAAATTTATACAGGGTATACAAAAATATTAAAAACGGTTCTAACCGAAAGGGAATTTTGGAAATATTAGAAGTGAATAAAGATAAAGAACGATTCCAGAAGACACAGTAGAACTTTTGAACAACCTTTTCCCCGATGATAGAGATAATGAAGACACAACCTTCCACAAAAACATAAGGAACTATACTCTAGGATTTCATAATAAAGAAAATATAATAATAACGCCCAATGAAGTAAATGGAATAATTGATGAACTAAACTCAAAGAAAACGCCTGGAATTGATAATATTTCTAACAATATGATAAAACATACTAAACAACTAATAGTTCCAATACTGGTGAAACTTTTTCAAAAATGCTTAGATTTAAATTATTACCCGAATGAATGGAAAAAATCTGAGGTAATAATTATTCCCAAACCAGGTAAAACAGACATGAAAATTTATAAAAGCTACAGGCCCATTTGTCTCAACTCAAACATTTCCAAAATATTTGAAAAAATAATTAACAACAAACTGATAAAATTTTATGAAGACTCGAATCTGCTTAACAATCGTCAACATGGATTTAGAAGATCAAGATCTACTATCTCTGCATTAAATGAAATTGTCAAAATAGCTCTAGAACATAAAAACAAAGAATATACAGCTATAATCGCAGTTGATATAAGTGGAGCGTTCGACAATGCATGGTGGCCGATGGTGCTGAAAAGACTAGATGAGGACAACGTTCAAGCTTCAATAATAAAACTACTACAGTCTTTTCTTAATAATAGAAGAGTGAGATTTAGATACTCATCAAATGAAACCCATAAAAAATTAAGCAAGGGATGTCCACAGGGTGGGCCTATATCCCCTACAATATGGAATATTATTCTAAACGATTTATTGAATAACTATTCAGAACCAAACAGTGAAATCATTGCTTATGCGGATGATATAACTGTGATATGTTGGGGAAACAACTTGACAGAACTTCGGAATACAACAGGAAAGGTCATGGGGAGAATATTAGACTGGTGTGGGAACAATAAGTTGACCGTATCTGAAGAGAAAACGAAAATCTTATACTTGTTTAATAGCAAAATAGCTGCAAAAATTCCGAACACTATCACTGCCAATCGGGTGGAAAAACTGAAGATTATGGGAATAACTTTTAAAAATCATAGAAATAAAAACAAATTGGATTTTGTGCCCCATATTGATGAGATTATTACTAAGATAAATAGAGCTAGTGGATACCTAATTGGATTAACCGGGAAAGCATGGGGACTGGACAGTAAAAGAAGAATAGAACTCTATAAGACACTGTTTCGAAGTTCAATAACTTATGGTTCCACGATCTGGTACAACTTTATACCCAAAAAAATCAAAGATAAATTAAACTCTCTGCAGTACAAAATTTTGAAGCACAGTACACAGGTTTATAATTCAACGTCTTTAAACTGTACTCATATTGTTGCTAGAACACCAAAGCTCACGGATTTTATTGAAACAAATATACTAAAAATAAATATTGGATACAAAAAATCAGATCCAACTAAAAGAAAAATTATATCTAATTTTATAAACCAGAAATTTGAGGAATACTATGGAGGTGCCAATGATAATTTCAAGGGATTCTTTGATACTTCAAGAATTCCTAACTATCTTCAACCCAACTTCTATAACGTTCAATTTTTTACTGGACATGGTGACTTCAACACATATTTGTTTAGAATTGGCAAAATTGGTTCACCTGCATGCACTTGTGGAAACGAACAACAAACCCCTGAACACCTTCTGATGAACGGTCCATTGACTTATGATCTAAGGGAAGAAAACCAACTTTACCTGACTAATACAAAACAAGCTGCTTGCGCAATAAAGACTAATACATCAAGTTTAATAGATTCTGCAGGATGTATATTTTGAGGCGAAAGTGTTGACTGTACATATTTCAAGCTACTACTTATAATTACTATATGTAAAATTTGACATCGAACGTTTAATTTTAATGATTTCCAATGTTCAATTGTATTAATTGTATATAATTTAAAATATACACGCAATTATCCAAATTGTGGATATGGCGTGTCTCTCCCAACTGTTAAATAAATAAATATCTCTAATAAATATTTGTTAAAATTTCCTATTATTTTTTCAATTTCGAATTTTAAAGTGATATATAATTTAATTTACTTTTGTTTATATCACGTTCAGTTAAAAATAATTTGCCTTTTGTTTTTATCATTGTCGCCAATTTAGTATTTTGTACAATTAAGCAGCCCCAATCACATAACATTATTGCATATTATTTATAACCAAGGTTTCTGTAGCGCGCAGAACGCCTCTGTACCCGCTATTAATTTACATTGCAAATCAGGAGAGTGTTCTAGCATTAGCCAACTCGAGGGTCAATAGAATACAGAATAAATTTTACAGAATACTCATCGATATATCGCATATACTACTGCTATTTTTAAGCTTAGATGCCATTTTTAACATTAGTTAGTAGCGTTGTCTGTAACCTTTTATTAATTATTCCGCATATTGTTGCATCCTTAATCTGTCTTCAAGATCTATGAATTCACAAACCTCTAGCCTCCTGAGAGTCGCTATGAATGAAATACAAAATGGATATCTCTTGAGCTTCTACATATGTGAAGATATTTAAGTATTATTAAATTTTATATTGTTGTTTTATCATGTGTATATATAGCCAGAATGATTAATTGACAATTGAAATATATATATATACTAGCGGATGTGCCCGGCTTCGCCCGGGTTTTTACCCGAGTAAAGGTTTGTCTACCGAACATTTGTTAAAACAATTCTCTATAAACTTATTTAAAAAAGAAGATAAATTTTGATAATTTGAAACTTGTAAATTTGAATCTCTCGATAAAGTGAACATTTTTTCCCGGTCCCTGTGTACCGTGTCATCCTGAATTTTGTCTTTCCTAATTTTCTACATTACAAAATCATCGTTTTATCTAGTGAACATTTTTTTCCGGTCCCTTGAAAAATACTCGATAAGTTGAATAAAATCAATATTAATTGGTTCCCTCGGTAATTGGAAGTTAAAGGAATAGTATCTTCGCCTTGGAATTGTATCATTATTCTTGTCTCAAATAAATTGCCGTGTCATCCTGAGATAATCTTACTTTTGATAAATAATATTTAAGATTTTATTATATATATTATATATTATATTATATATATATTACACGTTATTTGTTTTCTTGGCCGACTGTTTTACATATGGTGTTATCTTAAAATTGCTTGTTTTGAATATTTTTTTAGATTGAGATTATTAGCTAGTATGTAAAAAAATTAACTCTGTTGAAATTTAATTTTGTATTTATATATAAATAAAATTAACTCTGTTGATTTTTTTTTTGTATTTAATCGATAACAGCGAAGTTACGCATGTTAATGTTAGGGAAAAATATTTTGATGTTAAGCAAAACCTGCTCCATCTCGTTTTACATAAATGTTGAAAATTTGGTTGAAATTGATGCATTGTAACGAAAGTTTTTAGTGATGTACACTTATGAAATTTGCATTTTATTAATATAGATAGGGACACCTTCCAAAAACAAAGGAAAATACACATTTATAAATTAACTCGTTATTTCTTATACCTTTCATTTTAATAATATTCCTAAAGACTTTTAGTTACCTAATGAATTTTTAAAGAATTATCAAGTGATTTGAATATTTAAATTTATAGGTTATTTGTTTTGAAAGAGAGTATTAATTTATGGTTCACACAAACATTTTTGCTATATAATGTGGCTCATTCTTCATCATCACTAATAAAAAATTTTACTAAGGTAATGAACATAATGCATCGTTCTGATGCATATTTAAAGTGAGAGATACTTGTCTAGGTACACTTATATAATCCTCCCGCAACTTTATGTTATATATATACGAGGTGTGTTCAAATAGTATCGCGACTTTTGTGTTTTTCAAAAATTATTTATTTATTCATGAATACCTATTTTGTCCCCTTCAAAGTAATCCCCATGAGATATTATACACTTGTGCCAACGGTTTTTCCAATCTTCGAAGCACTTCAAAAAATCATTTTTAAAAATCTTTTTCAGCTCCTCCTTCGATGCCGTCTTTATCTCGTCAAGCGTAGCGTAACGTCGTCCTTTCATGTGCCTCTTCAGTTTAGGGAACAAGAAAAAGTCACAGGGGGCCAGATCTGGGAGAATACGGTGGCTGCGGCATCATTAGTGTGTTGTTTTTGGCCAAAAGGTCGCGCACAAGCAACGATGTGTGAGCAGGGGTGTTATCGTGGTGCAAAAGCCAATTTTTGTTCTTCCACAAATCCGGGCGTTTCTGGCGGATTGCTTCGCGCAAATTGCGCATAACTTGCAGGTAATATTCCTTATTGACCGTTCTACCCTGTGGCAAGAACTCATGATGCACCACGCCCCTGCAATCGAAGAAAACTGTCAGCAAAACTTTCACATTCGACCTAACTTGGCGCGCTTTTTTCGGTCTTGGTTCGTGCGGCAACTTCCATTGAGATGATTGAGCTTTGGTTTCCACGTCATAACCATAAACCCACGCTTCGTCACCAGTTATGGCTCTCTGGAGCAAATTTGGGTCGTCGCGGACAGAGTCCAACATCTCATTAGCAATGTTCATGCGATGCTGTTTTTGGTCGCAATTGAGCAATTTTGGTACGAATTTCGCGGCGACCCGTCTCATGCCCAAATCATTGATAAAAATCGAATGGCACGAGCCAATCGATATGTTTAGGTCCTCAGCAACTTCTCTAACGGTGATTCGACGATTGGCCAATATCATTTTCTCCACTTCATTAATTTTTTCGTCTGTTGTTGAAGTGCTCGGGCGTCCGGCACGCTCTTCGTCGTTCACATCTTCTCGGCCTTCTGAGAACATTTTGTACCACCGATAAACGTTACTTCGGTCCAAGATAGCTTCTCCGTATGCCACAGTCAACGTTCGGAATGCATCCGCGCACTTAATTTCGTTTTTCACACAAAATTTGATACAGGTTCTTTGATCCATTTTTTTTTAATAGGTAAAAATCGGAGACGATCCAAAACACCTGCAAGCAAAGCAGCTGTCAACAATTAAGTGAACTTTCAAAATGTCCGAGCTTGTCGGCATAAGTGAGAGACATAAGTACCAACATAAAGCCACAAAAGGATCGAAATTCGAATATACGTAACCCGCGAAAATTCAAAAGTCGCGATACCTTTTGAACACACCTCGTATATATAATAGTTTTCACTTAAAACTTGAAAATACATTAAATAAAGAGGGAAACACAGTTAGCCACTATCATAGACACCAATTGTTGGAAAAAAAAAGAAGAATAGTAAATCAATGATCTTGAAATACTTTTAGACTGACAACACTGTAATACACTGGCCCGCAAAATTAAAGGAACAGCATATTTTTTCCATATATCTCAAATTTTATCGAACATTTATCAATGAAATTTTATATACAAATTTATTATTTCATTATTGATTAAAATACCCGAAATCAAAGAAATCGAACACGTATTTTATACAAATTAGCTGGTCAAACAATGATCTTCTTGCAGTCAGTGTATAAATATCTTGGAAATTGTTGTTAATATGGGGTGTGATCGCCTTTAACTGATAGACAGGCTCTACATCGGCGACCCATACTAAGAATTAGGGAGTTTATAAGTTCCTGTGGAATCAACGCCCACTCTTTTTTTAAAGTGTGTTTCTAGCTCATGAGTGTTTCTATGAGGGGGTTGGAAGGATGAGATCCGTCGTCCTAGATTGTTCTATACATGCTCAATGGGATTTAGGTCTGGAGATCGAGCTGGCCAATTCATCCGAGCAATTGCATGGTTTTGGATAAAAGTGTCGACCACATCAGCCCTATGTGGACGGGCATTATCATCCATTAGAAGAAGGTTTTCTCCCATTTCAACTGATACAATACGCAGAAGGCTTCACATGAAGGGCCTCTATGCTCGACGACCCATAATTTGTGTGCCGTTGACACCACCTCAAAAGAGAGCAAAGGAACTTTGGCGCAGACAACATGTCGCTTGGAATCCAGATGAATGGAGCCATGTAATGTTCACTGATGAGTCCAGATTCTCTCTAAACAGCTATTATCGTCGTGTCTTTGTCTGGAGAGAGGTAGGAACCAGAAATAATCCCCGAAATATGGTTGAAAGGGATCCCTACAGAAGCCAATGTTTTATGGTCTGGGCTGGAATCTTTTTGGGCGGTCACACAGCACTCCACATTTTTCGGCAAGGAACCCTAACTGGACAGAGGTATCGGGACGAGATCTTGGCAGCATATGTGATGCCTCAATCATTAGAATGGTAGAAAACCTTCTTATAATGGATGATATTGCCCGTCCACATAGGGCTGGTGTGGTCGACACCTTTCTCCAAAACCATGCAATTGCTCGGATGAATTGGCCAACTCGATCCCCAGACCTAAATCCCATTGAGCATGTATGGGACAACCTAGGACGGCGGATCTCATCCCTCCAACCCCCTCCTAGAAGCACTCATGAGCTAGAAACAGCCTTAACACAAGAGTGGGCGTTGATTCCACAGGAAGTGATAAACTCCCTAATTCTTAGTGTGGGTCACCGATGTAGAGCCTGTCTATCAGTTAAAGGCGATCACACCCCATATTAACAACAATATTCAAGATATTTATGCACTGACTGCAAGAAGATCATTGCTTGACCGGCTAATTTGCATAAAATACGTGTTAGAATTATTTGATTTCGGGTATTCTTATCAATAATGGAATAATAAATTTGTGTATAAAATTCCATTGATAAATATTCAATAAAATTTGTGATAAATGAAAAAAATATGTTGTTCCTTTAATTTTGCGGACCAGTGTATAAAAACGAGAACAAAGGAGTGTTTTGTTTTACAAAATTAGTAATTGAAATGTAAATTGTTAAATGTTCCTTTCTCTCTCTCTCTTTGAAAATAATAAATTTAAAATACTTTCATAAAAGGTAAAATCGCCTAATTCTTTAAAACCACACTTCAGCTGTAAGTAAACTTGTTATTTGTTGTTTCATTGTCTGAACCATAAGAGATTCCCAACATGGTAGCAGAGGTCCGTGGTTTTTGAATCGCGGTAAAATATATATAAAATATAGGATAAGATATAAATAAAAACAAAAATGGCTGTCAGCGAAGATATCGCAAATATTGTGAGACTTAAAAGTCCTGAAAATTTTGATTTATGGAATTTTCAGATAACAATTATTTTCAAAGCAATTGGCCTTCTAGATATTGTAAATGGAAAATCGTTGTTTGAAGACTTGAAAGATGAAACTTGAAAAGATAAATGGAGCCTAAAAGACGCCAAAGCACAAAAATGCATAATGTTAACCATTGAAAAGAATGTTTTAACATATATTCTAAATTGCAAAACTTCAAAAGAAATGTATGAAAAACTAGTAGCCATTTATCAAAGAGAAGATGAGCAATTAAAATGCAAATTACTACAAGAATTTCATGAATTCAAATTTGACAAAAATACAGATATGGCAACAAATATAAGCAGAATGCAAAATTTAGTATTCAAACTAAATAATGTAAAACAAGAAATTGAGAGGAAAGCTTTGTAATTTCTAAAATATTGAGCATTTTGCCAGACTACTTCAATTACTTCAGCACAGCATGGGACTCGACACCAAAAAGTGAGAAAACGTTAACAAACTTAATATCAAGACTATCACTTGAAGAAACTAAACAAAAGGTAAAGCCTGAAGAGGGAACAGCCATGAGTGCTACTAAAGTAAAGCAGTGCTTTAACTCTTCTGCAAAAAGAGCGGGCACTTAGCAAAATACTGTAGACTAAATTAAAAATGGTGTACCATCTGTAAAAAGACAAATCATACTCAAGACCAATGCTTCTTTAAGAAATCTCAAAATAAATTCCAGGAAAATATTCCTTGCCGAATTTGTAAAAAGACAAATCATAAATAAAATAATTGCTTTTTCAGAAACAAAAATGAAGAAAAATTGGCCTTTTTTGCAGGAGAGACTTTAAAATGTAAAAATGAGGAATTGCTAGAATTCATTGTAGACAGTGGCTCAACAAGCCATATGATAAATAGTAAAAAAGGAAGAAACTCTAATAGCAAAATCAGTCGGAAAAATTCAAGGGAAGAAATGTGATCTCAAGGAGGTGATGTTTGTACCAAACTTGACAAATAATTTACTATCTGCAAGTGCCATTACCAGAAATAAAGGCAAATTCGTCTTTGAAGATGAAAAGGCATTTGTCGTAAAAAAAATGGAATAAAAGTTTTAGAAGGAGAAAAATGGGAAAATGGACTCTATACAATAAATATAGAAACAGAAAATCCCGAAATTAAAGAATCTCACCTAACAGCTACCCAAAATGAAGAAATGCTCAAATGGCACAGAAAAATGGGTCACATAAGTTTTTCAAGCTTAAAACAATTAAAATCTATGGTTAATGGAATAAACATTGAAAAGATAAGTCAAGATGAAATTTGTGAAACATGCATTAAAGCTAAACAGGTAAGAAAGCCATTCAATTCCATTAGAACAAAATCAAAAAGGCCTTTAGAAATAATCCATACAGATGTATGTGGACCTTTAGATGCCACTACCCATGACAACAAAAACTATTTTTTAACATTTCTTGATGACTACACACATTTTTGTCATGTGTATTTGTTACAAAATAAATATGAAGTAAAAGGATATCTAAAAGAATTTATTACAGAAGCAGAAAACCAAATGAATCTAAAAGTTTCAAAAATAAGATGTGACAATGGCGGAGAATATGTAAATATTCTTTGGAAAAAGGCAATAAAAGAAGAAAAAGAGTCTCTTGACAAAAATGAAGTTTGGGAAATAGTAAAAGAAAATGAAGCGTCAAACAAGAAGATTCTGACCTCTAAATGGCTCTTTAAAGTGAAAGAAGATGGCCGCTACAAAGCAAGACTAGTTGTAAGAGGCTTTGAACAAGAAGCAGGAATTGATTATGATGAGACATTCAGTCCAGTTATAAGCACTGTCTCTTTAAGGATATATTTTGCTCTAATGGCTAAGAAAAGGTTTGTTTTTAAAACATTTGACATGAAAACAGCTTTTCTTTATGGGTTTTTGGATGAAGAAATATATGTTCAATTGCCAGAAGATTATAAAGGGAACATATGCAGGTTAAGAAAGGCATTGTATGGTTTAAAGAAGCCCCATTAAAATGGAATGAAAGATTAAAAACCTTTCTCAAATCCCAAGAATTCATATAACTAAAATCAGAGCCATGTCTTTTTAAAGCCAACAAAGGAAATATGTACCTTGCAATATATCTAGATGGTGGTATTTTAATGGGAGATAATGAAGAAGAATTAAATAATATTTAGAAAAACTATCCCAAGAGTTTGAAGTTAAAATAAACAATGATCCAAGAACTTTTTTGGGAATAAATTTGTGTTTTGAGGAAAAAAATAAAATTTTACTTTCACAAGAAAATTATGCAAAATCAGTTCTTGGAAGATATGATATGCAAAACTCAAAAACCAGTACCCACCCATTACAGATGTAGTAAAAGAATTAGACAAAAACTTAGAAATATCAAATGATAACAAATTTCCCTACAGACAAGCAATTGGAAGCCTTTTATATTTGACAAACAAAACTAGACCAGACATGACCTTTGCCACAAATTTTGAAAGCAGGTCAATGCATGATCCTACAACTCAAGATATTATAAACATCAAAAGAACCCTTAGATATTTAAATCACACCACCAATTTAGGCATATCATATGATGGAGAGATGCCATTTGAATTAAATGTGTTTTGGGATTCTGACTTTGCTGGAGATATTAAAACTAGAAAAAGTACCACAGGATATGTAGTTTACTTATTTGGAGGTACCATAAGTTGGTGCTCCAGAAAGCAACCTGTAATTGCCCTTTCCAGCACTGAAGCAGAGTTCATTGCTGCAGCAAATGCATGCAAAGAAGTGCCATACATAAGATCCCTATTAGAAGAATTAATTCCAGATAATTTTGATATAAATCTCTATGTTGATAACCAAAGCACTATAAAATTTATAAAAGCAGGCCAATTCACCACTAAAACTAAACATATTGATGTCAAATATCATTTTGTGAAAGATTAAGCTCAAAAGTTTAACCTGATATATTGTCCAACAGAACACCAAATTGCAGACATACTAACAAAACCTCTAGCCAGACCAAAGTTTGACAAATTCAAATCCCTTCTTATGACAACCATTTAAAACATAAGTCAAGTGAAGAAACTGTTGAATGTGATAATATCACTGATTTAAGAGGGAATGTTGAAAAAAAAAAAGAATAGTAAATCAATGATCTTTAAATACTTTTAGACTGACAACACTGTAATATAAAAACGAGAACAAAGGAGTGTTTTGTTTTGTTTTACAAAATTAGTAATTGTAATGTAAATTGTTAAATGTTCTTTTCTCTCTCTCTCTTTGAAAATAATAAATTTAAAATACTTTCATAAAAGGTAAAATCGCCTAATTCTTTAAAACCACTTCAGGTGTAAGTAAACTTGTTATTTGTTGTTTCATTGTCTGAACCATAAGAGATTCCCAACACCAATAAGCATAAAAATGACTATCACTATACAATATAAATGATAATTGCAATAACTTTAGTGAAATGAAGAAATAAAACTTTTATTGTTATATATTTTTATTATATATATATATATTTATTTATATATATTTGAATATTTAATCAAAAGAAATAAACACAAACATATTAATTTAAATGAATGCAATAAAGAAGAAAATAATGCGAATTATATATATTCAAAACAACAACAATGATGATAACAACTTAAGAATTACAGAAGCAAAAAAATTTTCACAGAATATTTCACGCTGATACAAGGTATGTCCCATAAGTTCCCGGACTGGGTCCATAAAAAAAAAGGTAAGATTTTTAAAAAATTTTTTATTAAAACTTTTCAAAGTAATCCCCCCTTGCTTCAACGCACCAGCGCCATCGTTTCTCCCAATTGTCGAAACAGTTTTTATAAGCCTCTTTTGGAAAGCTCTTCAATGCTAACGGCGATTTTTCTATTATGTCATCCCTGGTGTCAAAATGTCTTCCTTTCAGAACTGCTTTAAGTTTGGGGAACAGGAAAAAGTCATTTGGTGCGATGTCTGGGAAATAGGGTGGTTGAAGTAGGATTTGTGTCCCATTTTTCGCCAAAAAGCTAGTCATCAAGTGCGCTGTGTGAGGGCGAGCATTGTCATGGTGTAGGATCCAGCCACCATTAGTCCATTTTTCTGGCCTTTTTTTTCGAATCGCTTCCCTTAGACGGCGAAGAATGCCCAAATACATATCCTTGATAACTGTTTGGCCTGGAGGAAGATACTCGTGATGAAAAATGCCCTTTTTATCCAAAAAAGCGACCAGCAACACCTTGTTTCTGGATTTCAATAATCTAGATTTTTTGGGTCTAAGCTCACCCTGACATCTCCACTCGGCAGATTGATGCTTGGTTTCAGGATCATAGCCATAGACCCATGTCTCGTAGCCTGTGATTATCTTGTCTTTCCATTCCGGATCCGTTCTTGTCATTTCCAACATGTCCTCACAGGTTGCAAGCCGACACAGTTTTTGCTCATTAGTGAGGAATCTTGGGATGAATTTTGCAGGAGTCTTTTTGATTTGGTTACGATCCTTCCAATCGTTGTTTTAGATATGCCTGTGTCTTGCTCTAGCTCCAGCAAAGTGGTTCGAGGATTTTCTTTTATCAAATCGGTGATTTTTTGCACATTTTCATCAGTCCTTTGAAATTTTTGGGCGTCCTTGACGAAGATCATCTTCAATGGAAATTCTGCCAGCTTTAAATCTAGAATGCCATTCAAAAACAATTGTTCTCTTTGGGGAATGCTTTATTAAGCATTTAAAAAGTTTCAGTTGCTGATATTTGAAGTTTCACACAAAATTCTATGCAAATCCTCTGCTTCAATTTTCGTTCCATCGTAAAATCGCCGCAGCGCTATTGTAACCTTTAAATAAATTAGAATAACTTTGGGGCGCGTGCACGTACCGCCTCGATATTGGTACCACCGTGTAGCCAGATATTTTTTCTATAATAAACAGTCAAATTCATTTACATTTTTCATTTATTTATTTTTTTATGGACCCAATCCGGGAACTTATAGGACATACCTTGTATATTACAATAATACACTTGTATATGTTACATCTACTATTTAAATTTAAGATGACCTCGAATCACTCCTATTTTATAAAAATACAGTCTGCTAACATTTATTTTACCTATCAAAGATATATATTTTACGCACCTTATCCAGAAAAAAAAAATTTTTTTTTTTCGAAATATAGTCGACATTTATTTAGTAAATATATCCATTTAAAGGCCTTCTCAGAATAGTTGTTGCTATTCGCCTTATTGGCTTTTATTCTTTTCGATTAATAATTTTGGTGTATAAATGTTTATTAATTTTAAATTCATGAATTAATTTTATTTCGGCTTCAGATTTTTTACACATTATTAGCAACATATAGGTTGCCAGGCTCCTAGAACGTACTCTACTAGTTAAATCTTAATTTTGCTTTATTAATAATTATTATTCATAGAATACACTTTATTCTGTTCTTTTTTCGTGTTAAAATCATCATATATACATAGTCAACATAAACAATCTAAAAAAATCTGTATGTAAATAAAGTAAACCCAAGTTATTTCTACCGATAGCTACGATATATATATTTAGCCTATTATTACGCTCTCTCACATTTTACTAATATATTCCAAAATTTAGATGTCGTCCAAATTTTAGAGAAACGTACAACACAAATTGTCAGTTATTTTTCTTATTTAAAGGCAGGTGACCATTGACTTTTTTTAATTGTGAAACCACACACACACACGCGGAAAAAAATAGTCAGAATATAAAATTTAATTAAACCAAAATATCACATATCACAGCATGTTTGAAAGTTTTTATTTTTGTACTTGTGAGAAATTGCCAGAATATCTTTTTAATTTAAATAAAATGGTAGAATGTGATATAAATGGATTTTTTAGATGTAACCAAAATACTAAACACAATGTCGGATTTCATATTTGCTGAAAGTATTTAAGCACAATTGTTTCTTTGTCACAAAATAAGTCTGATTTTTGTGAAAAAGAAATATTCATGCATAAATACTTTCATTTCTTACATTTAGATGGTGCATTATTGCTTTATATTAATTGTTAAATATTCTAAGAAGCCCACACATGGCATCTACCAGATAAGCGGAACACTGTGGGTTCGATTCCCATCTCTGAACACACAAGGCTATATACTACACATGAAAACTTGACACTTCTCAATAGGAGTTACAGCAATTTAATTAAATAATTAAGTTCTATCTTGAAATATAAAAAATGGAAAAATCCAGACTGCTTTCTTAATCTTAAGCTAGCTTTGAGAAACACCCATCTCAATCAAAACCTTACTCCTTAGGCTTCTCAGAAAGCTTAGCTCACCTACTAAACTCTATCTGATTTCTGTGGCTAAGGTACCGTTCAGATTTTAATGCTCAAAAACAAATCTCTCAAATTATTAGGATCACACTAGAACCATAGATCCAAACTGACCAAACAAGAATAACCAATTGAATCTCCACCTATTTTAAAAAATATCTGCATATATCATTTGTTGCAGGGAATTATCTACTCAGTAATTTCCCTTTTCAAGTTAAGCATTATATCCTGCAGCGCTAAGAATTTTTTTCTGAAAAACTAGAAAAAGGCTCTAAGGACAGAAATTATATTATCGAACACCTCTCTCAAGAAGGAAAGAGGGTCTCTTTTATCAAGGATTGGTCATATATGTTTCTCTTTGTATAGTAATGTAGATAATCCCCTCCTTACAGTATTACAAGCTAACCAAGGGGCTAATATCCCAAAGGAAAATTGGAGAAAGATGGATGGACTGCAGAGGTATAGACATGTGAGAGGGGGAGGTAGGTGCTGGGAGAATATTCTAGTGTGGGGATGACATCGCGGTAAGTGGAAGACACGGCAAGTGCTCTCTGGGCGTGTGGCCATGTGGATTAACCTGAAAGTGCTAAGGAGGGCTAGGAGGATCTTTCTAATGGTGAACAATGAAGGCAAGTCCATCTACTATATAAAATTTTAATCCCCTAAGACTCTTTTAATAGAGTATATCGCACTAAGCTGTATCCACAATGAACCCATATTGTTTTCATAGAAACCTTGTATGCAAACATCAACAGCTGAAAAGTATCGTAACAATATTCCTTACAATTGTGTTCAATATTTAATAGGTTTACAGCTTCACCAGTATATGACTTGATCTGCTACAAATTTTTTTTGTTGACCCTCTCACTGGTGTCAACCAACAGAAAAAAAGAAAGTGCCTGGTGACTGCTAAAATTTTATATCCACCTCCACAACCTTTCAGAAAAAGAACAGGGCTCATTGCATGTTGGAGCATATCTGGGAAGATAGATTTCAGTTATTATTTTCAATTATTTAAAAAATATATATTATTTATAATTTTTTACACAATGCACTTTTATTTAGTTATACTATTTCAAAATTATTTCTTTGTCCATTTATACGTTATCAGCCCCATCTTAAAGAGTTTATATGCAATAAAGTCATGATAAAGTCCTGGTGGTGGGTCACAGGCTAAAGTTGAACTCAATATATGTATTTGTTAATATTCACTATAAAAGTAAATATACCTATATTTAAACAGATTCATAACCATGATAAGGCACAATTTGGATTATAGATTATAAACACAAGGTAATAAGACCAAATCCAAATAAATAAATAGTGTGTGAAGTTTCGGTAACAGCGATGTTATATTGTCTGAAGATGGTAACAACGCTGTTACAGAAACGTCACACTCTATTTATTTATTTGGATTTGGTCTTATTACCTTGAGATTCATAACCAGAACATTAAATTAGCAGCTCAGCTATTTGTAACCCTTTCCACTTTGCTAGTTCTCATCTTATTCTCTGCTGCAAAACAATAGTTATAATTGCAAAGAAATCAATTTTTATATTAAATATGTATATATGGTAATTTAAACCAACAACCCTATATTGTATAATACTTATAACAAGATTGTCATGTTGTATATAGAAACACATCTATAAATAATTATACGCATGATTGACATGTGTCATTGCATCACCATATGTAATGTACTTTGTACAAACTGAGGATAAATAAATAAAACTATGTAATAGATTAAGAGTTGAGTTAAAGCAAGATTGAGAAGTTCAAAAACGTCTAAAATCAAGAGAAATCCGACAACCTTAAAAAGGAATGTGACAGCCCGTTGTCATCAAGGTCGAAGGGTGCAGAATGCCGCAGACGTTCAAAGTCCAAATTCTCACATCTCCCCCCCCCCCCCCTCCTCCTCGGAAATGGTATATAAAAACCTCGGTTTTAGCCCAACTTAGATAGTCACTTCACCATCGACGTGAGCCCTTGTTGGTTGCAGCCAGGTCCACCTTCATCAACCATGTAAAACAGTAAGATCTCTTTAAATCTCCATCTTGTTCTTAGCTCGACTTTTATCTGTTCATGGAACTTTCCTACTACAGCTGTGTCTCTTCGTTTTGTGTGTGTGGACATTCCCAAGCTTTCCACTCTGCCTCGACCACGACTGCCTGTACTCTGTGAAAACTGTTAAAGGTCTTCTAAAGTGCAGAGAGGTACTGGAAAACTTTCCACGACCTGACTGTCCCTCTTGGTTACTACAGGTTTGACCCTCGGTTACCACAGCTATAGCGAGAGTCGACAGGATCTCATCACAGATAAGTTGACAGGACCTTATCACAGAAGAGTCGACAGGATCTCATCACAGATAAGTCGACAGGACCTTATCACATATATACTTTTCAAAATATACATTTTAAATAATAATTCAAACAAAATTTTGCTCAAGCCTCACACATTTTCTTATATATAAAAATTGGTTAAAATGAAAGACAATGTTGTGTGTTCATAATATTTTATATGAATTAAAAATTCAGGTTTCCTAATATAATATTAAATTCTGCAAACCCCTAAAAATGGCAGACATCAGCCATGTCGAATGATCAACCATGATACTATCCAATTTTGGAATGAATAAATACAGACTAGCTAGAGGAGACCAATTGTCACCATCATAGCTTTTGATGTTTGTTTGTAGAGTAGAAAGGGCTCAATAAATTCACTTGCTCATAGGGTGAAATATATGCATTTTAAAAATAAAAATCCCAACCAATTAGACTGGCAATATTCACATTCATGGAAAATTAGAAAGATTCTTATTAAGCTTTTCAAACCTTGCTCACCTATGATTTTTTTCAGAATTTGTGCCAACTCCTCCTGCCATGAAGAAACCTGGAGCATCACATCTCAAAATCTACATCTAATGTTTCATTGCATTTTAACCCAATATATAGGGTCATTTGAAAAGCAGAGAATACTACTCTGATCAAAAAGTTTTGACACTTTGCTCATAAAATCCTGAAAACTCAATATATTTTCTCCCAGTTTGTGGCAAACACAAGCGTTGCCCTTGGCTTGGAAACCTGCCAATTTTCAAAAATCACACGCCACAACAGCGCGAGCAGCGGCTGTTCGAAGTGAAGCCATTTTGCCCGTGCTTTGATTTTGTTAGTCACTGAAATGGAGGATCAACGAATTTGAATCAAGTTCTGTGTGAAAAACGGATTCAAGGGTGCCGAAATTTTTTGGATGTTGCAAACAGCCTACGGGGATGCCGTCATGAGCCGAAGACGAGTTTTCGAGTGGTACAAGCGCTTCAAGGAGGGTCGGGAAGTGACCGCCGACAACGAGCGTTCCGGGAGACCGTCCACATCAACCACGCCTGAAATAGTGGACAAGGTGTTGGAACTGGTGCGTGAAGACCAACGAATAACTGTCAGGGAGGTCGCCGAAGAAGCAGGGATATAATTCGGGTCGACTCAATTGATAATGAAGGACATTTTGGGAGTGAGAAGACTCAACGCCGTTCTCGTTCCCAAAGATTTGACTTTTGATCAAAAGAATGCCCGGAAAGAAATGGCCAGTCTCAATCTCGAAGCGACAACTGACGACCCCGAATGGCTAAACAGGGTCATTACTGGAGACAAAACATGGATTTACGGCTTTGATTCGGTAACTACCCAACAGGCATCGGAGTGGTGCTTCAAAAATGAGCCGAGACCAAAGAAAGCAAGGAAGACTCCCAGCAAAGTCAAGGTCATGTTGACGGTGTTCTTCGACTACCAGGGCATCGTTCATCATGAATTTCAACAACAAGGCTCTACAATAACTGCTGACTCCTACCTGGGAGTTTTGAACTCGGCCGGAGCTGTGGAGGAGCAAGTCGTGGATCCTCCACCATGATAACGCGCCGGCGCACACAGCCCTCAAAATCTCGATGTTCCTGCAGGACCACTCAACGTCTGTGTTCCCCCAACCCCCTACAGTCTCGATTTGGCCCCCTGCGACTTGTTCCTCTTTGGAAAGCTCAAAAAAAAAGTTAAAGGGTCGGAAATTTCAGAGCATAGAAAAGATCAAAGTGGAATCGAAGAAGGCCATGAAGGTGATCCCGAAAACAGACTACCAGAGGTGTTTTGCCGACTGGAAAAAAAGGTGGCTGAAGTGCATCGCAGCCAACGGGGACTACTTTGAAGGGGACAATTTGAATTTGGTAGAATAATAGTTTTTTTTAACTTATGAGCAAAGTGTCGAAACTTTTTGATCAGTGTAGTATGATACTCAAAATCCTTATTTATAAAAATTATTGTGAGAATATATATGTGCATGAGAGGAAATTAAAATTTATTTTAAATTTAATTTTTTGATAGCTAGATATAGGCTCTTCTTAATTAATGTGTTGGTGAATAAGAAATAAAATGGTTTAATTCTTTTAGCAAGGAATCTTGTACAAAGTGAATTAAGCTAGTGAAATGGATCAATCAAAGAAAAATAGAGTAAATTAAGTCAAAATAAATCCGCCAAACCACACAATCCCTCCCCTATCCCTAGTGAATTATTATATGGCTATGATTCTCTTAGCTGCACCTCGCCACCCCCAACTCATTAATACCCTTGTTAAGGCCACAGAAAAATGGACACCTATGCTAAGAAATTATTACCTATGCCTTTTATGCATTTTCAACATTTGAACAAAGAACACTTACAAAAAGGAGGTTGGTGGCGGAGTGGTATAAACTCAATTTCCCACACACATGACCCGGCATAAAATCCTGCATTGGGCATTTAAAAAAAAAATTGCTTCAATGGTCCCGATTCTTGTAGAAGTTCAACTCACCAGTGAGTGCAAGTAACCAAATGAGGTTCTGGCACACTTGTAAGTGCAAAATTAAACTTCTTTTTACATGAGTAGACATGCACTACACTTGCAGTAAAAGCAGTTGCTAAACTACCCACCATATCATGATCTGTACCATATGTACTAGGGATAATTTTTAAAAACCTTACAAAGAACATTTTTCCATACATTTGGAATGTCAAAACTATGTTAAAAGAATGTTTAAACCACATTTAATAGGCTAAATCTATGTTAAAATGTTTGTTTATATATTACATCTTCAAAAATGTGTTCTTTATTTATTCATTTTTTGTTTATTAGGTATTTGAATTCTAATTTTGGTACCTTTTAATTTACATCTATAATCCAAATTGTGCCTCATCACAATTAGGTGATGTATTGGATGCTATGTGCTTTTAAATGTTAGTACATATAATTCATCAATTTTTAAAATGATAATTTTGCCATGTTTTCATGTCCCAACCTCCAGTCTATCAAATGGCCAATGTTAATTTGACCCAACAATGATTCAACATCGATAATTCTATCAATTTTTAAAATCAAATTTCGACATTAGATAATTCTTATTTAAATACACTTTTTTTTTATTTCTAAAAATATAATACTTTGATTTGTGGTACCCAGTGGCTGTAGTTGACATAGCACACTGTACTTAAAAGTTACAATGCGTTGCAAATATCAACACCGACGTCACATAAAATTTTGTTTCCTTTTTATAACCTTTCCAATTTAAGCCTAACCTAAGAGGCCACTAGTCACCGGTGTAAACAATGAGGTGTTTTAGATAGTAATGTGCTATTTGAAATAACATACAGAAGAGCAAAGACATTCATGCCATTTAAAGATTGATCAGATAGAATGCACACTAAATAGGGTTCTAGCCTAAAAGTACTCATAAAAGATTACTTTAAAAGATAATTTTTAATACAATTTTTAGCCTTATCTCTATTTTCAAAATGCATTTGCTTTCTTCCCATTGCATTTATTCACTATATTAAAATAGCATTTGTAATTTTTCCTTAGTTAAAAAATGTATTAATGCAATTTTATTCTTCACTAAAAGTTAATCATTCACATTCTGATAAGGCACAATTTGGATTATAGATTATAAACACAAGGTAATAAGATCAAATCCAAATAAATAAATAGGGTGACATTTCGGTAACAATGTGTTCATTCCAAGAATAGCTGAGGGAGGCGGATAGACCTGTCATGAAGGAAGAAACCCATCTGGTGGCCAGGAGTGAAGTTGCCCTCTCTTTTTGATGGCAGCTGTTGGATGATGCTCCCTGTCTGTTACTTGCTTTGTTGCCTCTAATGTACGATGGCAAATGATGAAGAGTCGAACAGAGATCCTTACCAATCCTGCATACTCATTTGGCCATCCTTGACATAGTGGTGCAACAATATGATCATTAAAAGTGTGTTTAGCCTTGAATTTGGCTTTAAAATCTTTTATTAATAATATTATATTCTTTGTTGCTTCAGACTAAATCCTGTAGATCATAATTTTTGAGGCATTTGAGTACTATGTTCAACCCTTTATAAACTTGACTATACCAATACACTTCAATATGTGCTAGTGGTTGACCTCTTCAATTTTGTATTTTGTGAAAGGTTTTTGTCCTCCTTTCTTTATAGATTATAAATGCAATTGCCCCTCCAGATTTCTATTTGGCTAGTTGTGTGGACTCTTTCTCTATATTGTTGGATAGTTTGTGTGTTTAGGGTTCCTATTTAATATCACTAGTGATAAATTGTTTTCTCTTTTTGGTTGCAGTCTTGATGATGTGTTTCTTTGGTGCAAGGTGGGTTTCAGATTGTATTACATCACAGTGCCTAATGCACCTTTGCCAATGAGGTAGCCTCCTCATTCCCAGGGAACTCCGCTTGGAAAGGAAAGAAGACCTGGGTCTGACTACACAATGGCTGCTACTGAAAGGGAAGACTGCTGCATTTGCCATGTTGCTGTGATACATTTTATTTTCTATAGCATAATTTTTTAATTATTTTGGTATGAGAGTGACAAATGTACTGTGTAAAATCTATTATTTAATGGACAGCTTTGAGCCAGACGGCCAATAGCACTCATGCCCTCAACTTCAAATCATTGCCATCTGTGACATCAGTGGTGTCAAACCTAAGCTAATTGGAAGGTGGAATGAGGAACTACTGTGTTATCAGATGAGAGCCATTTCTATTTTTTCAGTAATGGGTGCAGATTAGGTAGAATAAGGCCAGATGAGCACTTGAAGCTAAGCTGTTTGCAGCATTGACACACTAGACCTATCCCAAGAGCTATGGTCTGGGAGCATGAGCACTTGTGCCATCTAGCAGTGGTCTGTGTGTGGCCAGATATCAGTATTCTTGAAACAGTACCTTCCCATGACCACTGTTACCAACATGCATGTACCTCTGTCAAATCTTTCTGCAATACTGCGAAAAATACTGCAAAATTTCTAGTAGCTGTATTACATGGCTTTGTTCTAACTCGGGTAACTGGCTTCCTTAAAGGCATCTGCGACTTTTGTATAATTTTAATTTGAAGACTAAATGGTGGCAATCAGTTTGTAGGTGTTAAGGTTTATGTGGAATAACCTTAGTGTACTGAATGTCCAAGTAAGGAATAAGATAACGCAATTGTCAGGGTATGATTATAAAGTGGTTTATTTAACCCTTAGTTACTCGTGCCTATTTTACTAACGTTAGTACTCATGCAGGGGTCTTGTAGATCCCAATATTCTACAATGAATAAAATCCTTGAAATATAAATATAGATATAATTTTTGCTTGCATCCAAAGAATACAGTCTCTAGTTTACAAATATATCAATTTATTAGAAAAACTTACATTATTAATTATTTTTATTTGGTAAAATTGGTAACATATGGCAAAAATTTTAAACTATCAATATATATAAATAATTTCCTTAAAAATAAAAATCTAAATTATTCTTGTGCACACTTCTTGCAAAGTGTTGTTGAGCGTTCAGTACAAACGTGTTTAGCGCATATAATTTTGGAATTTCATTCTTTGGAGCAATCACAAAATTAGCAATCCCTCTGTTTCGCTATGACCCTGACTGATTTTCTTCCTAAAGAAACAAGAACTTTATATCTGTTAATTAATTATAACATTTTAGGAATTTACCTGTTGTGGCTTCTCTGTATAAGCATGTGTAGGTATAATATTTTTGATATATTTTGGCAGAAACCATTTATTTTTTCATTTTAAAGGTTCGGGTCAATTAGACCAAATAAAATCTCTTTAATAAAATTATATTTTTAAAATTTCAAATTATTTTTCCTTTTATATATAACTTTTGTTAAGCATTGATGAAATCAAAAAAGAGGCACAATGGCTACCTCCTTGTCCGCCTACTTACTGTGTAATTTTTACATAATTGATGTACTACATAAACACCTGATTTTGTTTCATTATAAAAAGTTATTATTTCTTATTTAGATTTTCCCTCAGATTCATAATCTATTTGTTTTTTGGAGTCCATGATTGAAATTAAAATAACTTTTTTGGTACATATATATGAACATATGTGTTGAACATAGCTTTTGTAGCCAAAAATTGGGGGAATTTCCCTTTTGTTTTTCTCTTCATTGTTCCTATAAAACTTAGTCAAAGTCATAGATAAAGGATATGAAAAGTGTTGCCAAACATTAAGGCAGCTTACCTATTTCACCATACTCGAAATATGTAAGCTATAAGCACCATACTTATGTTATTACTCGTTGCGGGGTCCAATGGACCCCATCTCCATTTTATTGTCTATTATAGGGCAAACAAAATTAAGTTAATATATGTTTACATATTCATTGTCATATAAAATTAATCTACTAAGTTTTTATCTCTAAATGCTTTATATAATTCTAGATATATAATGGAATAAGTATGTCTGGGGTTTATCAGACCCCACGCGAGTACTTTAAAAAAAGGGTTAACTACAATAATTACTTGTTTTAAAGTATTGAGATGAAGGGAAGAGTATACTTATTATAGTACATAGTACCAAGTTGATTAGAGCTGTTGATTTGAATTATCAAGTGCAATAAGCATGGAACTCTATTCCACAAAATTTACATTCTGCACCTATACAACACAATCCATGTTAATTTACATTGCCCGTTTTCCAAAATATTTTTAAAATTGGAATGTTTTCTGAAGGTGATAATTCATCTGAAATTTACTCTTTGAATTCAGATACAGATTCATTGGATTCAATTGGCGCACGCAACACACACATTGAAGTTTATATTTTGAAGAAAAGGAAATTATTTATTTTTATTGTGTGCATTTCCCCATCTTCTTTGACTTCCAAATCTTTTCATTTGGAGAAATTTCTGGATTTTAGCTTCTTCCCAACGCACTTTCTTAACCATTTAATTACTTTTGTTTTTTTACAAAATTGCACTAAACAATATGAATTTAACAAAAAAAAAATAGAAATCTCCAAATACTTGGAAGATAATTTTAAAATTCCCCATACATCTTCCTGAGCTAGAAATGGAAAGAAACCTCTCTGAATGATGTGCTTGCTTTTGTTGGAATTTTAAAAAAAGATGCAACTTCAGAAAAAAACAGGATAAAATACTTCTGGAAAAAAAAACTGTTTGGAAACTCCTTAGTTTGAAAATATTATGATAGGAATCTTTTTTTAATCTATATACAGATTCTTTATTTCCTGTAAAATATCATATGCCCAAATATACCAAATAGAACTAGGATTGTATCAAGAAGTTTTTAACCTTATGAAATATCAATTCTATTATTTTTTGTATTATACAAACCAAAATAATTTCTCAGTATTGGTGGAAGTCTGGCGGTACAAACTTGGGCAAAACATGCCATCAAAAATATTCCATTCCGCCCTTGCAATGCCATCTCAGAACTCAAAACATGAGGTTCATATTGAGATCCCATCAGGGACAAAATTATTTTTAAAAACGAGAGAAGTAATTGTTAGTGATATTTTGATGCCTTTTTATATGAATGAAACATGATGGGCATGGAATTCGACAAAAAATTGGTTCTAAATATTTTATATTGTGCACTTATTTTTACATCCTCTATCGTCAAATTTCCAAAGACACCACCTGCTACCCAAGCAGAGACTCAGCATTTTTGTCACAAACAGTTTAGTAGAAAATCTCCCAGAACCTTCTAGTCTTCCAACAGCAAGGCACAAAAGGAAATTTGCCTTAAAAGTGAAGAAGACTGTAGAATGCAGCACACCTAAACAGTTAAAAAGGTCTAGAATACATTTTTTAGGGTGATAGAAAGGTCTGCATCAAACTTGGTCCTCGAACACAAAAGTAAATTTTGATAATGTTTATATTTATGTGCCAGATATATAACCATACATATTACTATATCTTTCATATTTTTATACTCTTTCAAACAAAGTTGATTTTTTATTCCCCATAAAATTCAATAAAAAATATGGTCTTAGAAATATATATTTTTTTGAAAATAGAGCAATCCATAAATAAATCTTTAATTAAAAAGGCATATATTGGATCAAAATATCACACTTTAAAATGTTATAACACCTTGATAAAGGTTGGCGTTCAGCCAACTGAAATATTGGTAAAATAAATTATATTTTGATCCAATATATGCCTTTTTAATTAAAAAAATATATATATGCACGCAAATTATTTATGCCATATTAAAACACCTATTGTATTGCATAAGTGTCCCATTTTTATAAAACATTAAGTTGTAAATTTGTTTTACAAATTTAATTTAAAATCATTTTTTCAAGCCTCTTGACCTTGAAAATGGCTGATGCCTAAAGAGTTGAGAAGAAAAAAATCTAATACCACACCATTGTTACACTAAAAATGAGTCATATGTAATAAAAAGTTATATACTAAAAATAATTTTATTGCAGATAAAATCAATATGTTGAAATGAAAATTTGTATAAACACAAGGTAATAAGACCAAATAAATAAATAGTGTGTGACGTTTCGGTAACAACGCTGTTACCGAAACGTCACACATTATTTATTTATTTGGATTTGGTCTTATTACCTTGTGTTTATAATTTATAATCCAAATTGTGCTTTATCAAAAATTTGTATAATAATGAATACTATAAAACGGAACATTTATTCAATCTTGCCTTCATTATTATCTAGGCAGGCTATAATTGCAGAAAGAAGCAAAGTCCTTGCCCATTCGGGTTATCACCATATGAACCATAACCTTCACATACTGGATGGGTATACTATCTCTCTCAAAAAGTACTCATACACAGTAGTTGAGAGAAATTCAGTCTCGAGAATTAGAGGGCCAAATATCAAGACTTCATTTGTATGTCTTCTTTGCCTTGTGGGCTGGAGTAGAGTCCTGTTGGAAAAGATAATTCCTTCCTGTAGCCTCCATGTCCATAAAAGGCTTCATGATGGTCTCAAAGACATTAATGTAGGTGTCAGCATTCATCCTGAAGCCCTGCTCAAAGAAGTGGGGAGGCATGACAACACCTTCACTGCTGATAATACCAAGGACCATCACATAGGCAAGAAAATGCATCATGAGCGCAATAAGGAGAATGACAATGTTACTTTTCATCTTGAGGGGGATCTTCAACAGTCAGGATAGGGATCAAAGAGACATTTCATTTGGCATTTGTATTGGCATGAAATTATTGAAGTCATTGGCCTTCTCATCCTGACTTCCTATTGGACAGGTCCCAGCCAAATAAAAACATGATCAAACTTCTAGTTGAATTTGAATGCCCTGCTCCACTTTTTTACAAAAATAAAGCCCCAGTTGAAGAACTGCCCAAATCTTTCACAATCCATTCCTACTCTGTAGGGAAAAAAAGTAAAATAGCATACACCAGCAGCATTGCCACAAGGTTTGAACCCTCCCCAAACTGACTCCTGCCTTTGACACCCATGTTTCTCCATGTTCCAATTTTGTTTTAGATTTTTAATTATTAATGTTGAATTTTCCAAATTATATATTTTTTAAAAATATATTTTTACTTAATCTATCACGATCCCTCCCTACTCTGTAGGAAAAAAAGTAAGATAGCATACTTTTTTTCCTACAGAGTAGGGATGGATCGTAATAGATTAAGTGAAAATATATTAAAAGAAAAAATTAATTTGGAAAATGCAACATTAATGATTACAAATCTAAAACAAAATTGGAACAGAGAAACATGGGTGTCAAAGGCAGGAGTCAGCTTGAGGAGGGTTCAAGCCTTGGGGCAATGCTGCTGGTGTATCATTTGAAGGTGATGGTATGGTCAGCCAGCATGGTTCAGGTGGCTTGACCATTAAGAAAGTGATGGAAAATTATTAGGCCTATTTGGTCTCCAACTTGACTTGGTGCTGGCAGGTCAGAGCTGAAGGATCCTTCTACATCTCAGTCAGCAGGCCATTGCAGCATTGAAGAGAAATGGTTAGGTGGTGTTTTGGGTGATTAGGCTTGGCATACTTATTTACTTGGTTACAAAGACATATTTGTACTAAAAATTGCCATTGCTTTTGTTTTTGACTTCCCTATCTCTACATGTCCAAAAATGCGAGTGTCAGTGGTCACAGAAGTGAGAACGACAAATTTATTCCTCTATGGCACATATTGAGACCTAAAGCTGTACTGACTGGCAAAAAGTGTGAAAGTAGGTATTAATCACTCCTTTTTATTTGAACATATTTTATTCAGCGACTAATTAAAATTTTGAATGTACACACACAGCGCACAAAGGTATATTTAAATTGGGAACTTATAAAAAAATGCAATAAAAGAGTTAAATATATAAGTAAAAATACAAAGCAAAAAAATATTTTTAAAGAATTTATACTAAAATATATATTTTAAATAAGTATTGGTGACAATGAAAAACCACCCATCTTGTCCTACTATGGCCACATTGAATTCCTTCTTTTTTTTCAATTCTGGACTTTACCCTGGTAAGGGATTGCTGTTTAAGGAAGTTAGGGGTATTGGAAAACACCCACATTATTGCTTTTCAAGGGAAATAAGAAATAAACTCAGTAATATAAAGGACAATAATTCTATTATGGACAAAGAAGTGATAGAGCATAATCAAGACTATAAAGAAAGAATGAAAAATATGCTGATAAAGCAATAATAAGGCCTTGCCTCATGACTTCAAGAGAGGCAATATTATTCATGTTGCAAACACTGAAATGAAAAGCAATTTCACACCAAATTATAACAACCAAAGATTTATCATTCTAGAGACCATATCTCCAAATTCATTTGTTTGCTAATACTGCGACAGGAAGTTTTATCATTAGGAATGCAAAGTATCTGAGGCATGCAAATGTATTACATGATTTCAACAAAGATATTGATTTAAATACCACTTCTGTAAAGACTCCAAAAATTATAATGGAATTTTCAAGTACTTCAAGGAATCTACCAGAACAAGAAACAACCTTAAAAGATATTACACAGGAAGATCAGATTGATATGTCTTATATGGACTCCTCATACCCAATTGATCACCCAGTAAGGCTTCTGAAGATGAAAATAAGAGATTACTAGAAGTGGAAAACAAGTAAAAGTTCCTTCTATATGAAGGGACATGATTAGGTATTGACTAAACAAGAAAGGAATATGTAGAATAGTGTGAATATATATATATATGTTATGTTAGAGAGATGAGAAGATGGATCAGCATAATAACTAGACTGTTTTTATTTTGAATTAAAATTTGTACTAATTTAGTGTTTGCTAATAAATAAATATAATTAAATAATAAAGTTGAAGTTTTTGAAATTTAACTAAACAATACAACACACAATGGGAAAATGATCTAGTTAATATAATATTGTTATGTAGAATTAAAAGCAATTCCAGAATATAACTTATTTTGTTCTTAAGGACCTTCTAGAACTATTTAGAACAATTTAGGAGAAATTGAGGCAAATTTAATTCAATTTGAAAAAATAGTACAACGTGTAGTACAGAGTACGTGTTTCGCTCTTCTTGATTAATCAAGAATGGGTATTTGGCCAATTCTGGAATAATTAAAAATCAATGAGACTAGTTGATATTTATTCCGATAGATGGTGCAAGCCATCAGCAACTTTCAGTTGCCTGATAAGGAGATGCCTTTTTCTTCTTCAAAATTTAATTCAATTACACAAAAATTAAGATTTAGTGCTTGCTGCTTTTTGATTGGCTGACCTAGCTTGAGCGTTCTGGAAAGATCTACTCCGAGAGGGATAGAGAGGCTGAGCTCATAGCGAGCTGCGCTCCAAGCAAGTGCAAGCTGCTGGCTCTAGAGTTTTTCATGCTGCTGCTTATCACCTGAGCTGATGTACTTCATGGAAGATTCTGGAAGGTTCTTCAACCCTCTGTCTACTGCCCTGTTCCTGTTTTCCTGTTCTATGCTGCAGTTGATGAGTTAGCGTCTACTGTATTTCTACATTGTTTTCTTTTTGTATTCTTCTGTAATTCATTTCATTGATTTGGCTTGAATAAATTTCTAATGATCCTTTGTACCCACGGAAATTATATATATTTTTTGTCGAGCAGCAACTTACTATCATTCAAAATTCAATATATTAGTATTGAATGATAATATTAGTTCTATTCCTGAATGTATTTTCAAAGTACACTCGAAGAAAATGTTAACTTATTTGATGTTTATTTTTACACTCTGAAAATATATTTCAAAAGAGTTATGAAAACAGATAAAGGTTGAGCTGTTAGCATTTTGTAGTGGGTGTTGGAATATTACAGAGTAGCAATGACTATAGATGAGCTCTCATGTTTGAAAAGGATCTCTTGTATGTAATTATTGGTCTTTGTTTCACTTTTACAAAATTAATTTTTTGTATCCTTGCTATTAATAATAAATACTATGAATAATTAAAAGGTTACAAATTCATCCATCATACTATATTTAATAAGTCATTTTAATAATAACAATGATTATGAGGCTGAAGGATCAAAAATAATTAAAAGAATATTTGATAATATTGTCTGATAAGAATTTTGATTATACTTTTAAAAATAATATGTCATGGACAAAATAACGTTTTCGAAAATTATACAGAATGAAATGAATCAAACTCAACCATGCAAAACTTTATTAAAGATACAATGAAAATAATTGAAAAACTTGAGACCTTGGTGAAGAAATTAAAGATAATCATATATTTTCTATATTGTTCTGTGGATTACCAGATGAATATGAATTGTTGATTACAGCTCTAGAAGCTAGGCCAGAAATAGAAATAACTTTAAACTATGTAAAAGGAAAATTAATAGATGAGTATGACAGCAAAAAAGGAAGAAGTACATTTAATCAAAGTTATTTTAAGCAATCAATAAAAAGTTTGAATAAGAAACGTCAAACTTTAATATCTCATTATTCCAAACTGGGTCATATCAAAAAGAAATGTTTTAAATTTAAAGCTGATCAATGTGAAAATCAAAGTAAAAATGGAGGGAAAAATAAGTATTCATATTTTTCTGCAAATAAACTGCCATATAAACAAGATTCTCATGGTAAATCACCCTTTTGTTTTAATGCAAACATTAAATTATACAAGTAATGGCTGGTGTATTTATTCTGGTGCATCAATGCACATGACTGGGAATAAATAATTTTTCAATAAAATTTACCAAAACAGAAATTATGAAATCTTTTTTCAAGATGGAAAATTCATGAATGCTGAATTATTTGGAGAAGGCTACATCTCCTGTGTATTGCCTAATGCAAGTCCCAAACAAATTTTGGCAGAGAACGTTCTATATGTGCCCCAGGAATAAAAGAGAATCTACTCTCTATTAATAGATTAACTCAATTTGATTTTGAGGTTAATTTCAAAAGGAATGTCAGTGAAATCAAAAGAATTGGAGAATTATGTGGTTTGGGAACTATCGTCTCAAATCTATATTTATTGAACACTGAAGAAAAATTTAATCTTCTATCTGATGATGAATGTAACGATTGCACTCATATATGGCATAATAGTTAGGGCATTGAGGAACAGATGCAATTGAATTTCTAATAAAGAATGAAATGGCAAGAGGAATTTGCATAAAGCCATGTAAATTAATGGAAAATTCATTTGCAAAATCTGTATAAGTCAAATTTAACTAGACAGCCATTTCCAAAAGAAATGAAATATGAATCAATAAAACCATTGGATTTAGTGCATATGGACTTATATGGACCTATGCAGGCTATAACTCCCTGAAAAAAAAAATATCTTCTAACTTTTATTGATTTTTCCAGTTACACAACGCTTTTTATTTTGAAAAATAAGAAAGAAGTTTTAAATAAATTAAAGGACTACTCTGCATTTGTGTACAAAACAAGTTTACAACAAAAATTAAAATACCAAGGTCAGATAATGGAGGTGAATATCTATCAACGCCTATGCAGGATTTTTTAAAGCATGAAGGTATTTGTCATCAAACTTCTGCACCAAATTGCCCACAACAGAATGGAGTAGCTGGAGGGAAAATAGACCTCTAGTTAAAATGGCAAAGACAATTCTAACTGACTCTGGCTTAGATTTTAAATATTGGGGTGAGGCAATTCTAACTGCTAATTATTTGCAAAACAGACTTTCTAGCAGAAAACTCACAAAAACTCCACATGGATGGTGGAATGGTATAACTCCAAATTTAAATCTGAGAATCTTTAGATCTAAGGCTTATGTCCATAATAGTAGAAGAATAAATTAATTTGAACAAAATGCTTTGGACGGCATCTTTGTTGGATACTCCCAAGATCTAAGGCCTACAGAATTCTCTTTCCTGAAACTGACAAAATAATTTTCAGATATTGATGATTGAGAGATTGTCATTGATAACTTTGATGGAAATTCTGTAAAAAAATATGAATGATTAAGACTTTAATAATGTCGACATAAACCTTTTCAATAAACCTCAAATAGAGGAAATCAATGATCATGATGTAAATGAGGATGTACATGAAGTCGACCTACAACCTTCAGTGTAAGCTTCAACATTAAGAAGATCTCATAGATCAACTAAAGGAATACCTCCACAGATATAGCCTTCAAGCAAATTATGCATCTATTAGAGTGTTGTAATGTGTATGAGTTGTCTCAACAAACTCGCTACGACTTACAAGCTGAACTGAATGTTTATTCAATCTAGCAATCTTCTTATATACAAGATAGAGATAAAAAGGAAATAATTTACATAAGTTTAAAACAATTGACAAATGGAATAATTTTGCATAGCCAACAATAGGTAACAATTATAACACTTAACAAAGGTTATTTACATATCACAACATGTTTCCCCTCTGGTACAACAATTAAAGAATGTCACGAATCTAGACAACCATCAACAATCAGATCAGGCAAATCAAAAGGCGGTTGACATGCCTCCCCTCTGTTTAAAAACCAAATCTTTGTGGTTTTCTTAACTCTCTTCCAAACCTTGAAAACCGGGGCCTTCCGGATGGTTCTGGTGCAATCCCAGCGGATGTAGTCGCGCCTTCCCTCTGGTCAAGATTGGTCTCTTCACTTGACCGCTGTATCGGGGCTGTGGATGACTCGCCCATCGTTGGACTGTAGCACTGCGGATGTTGAGCTTCTGGGGAGGCGGTAATTGGTTCTGAAGACAACTGGCTTTTCTCGTAGCCTCCATCCCTTGGCCTAATAAATTGTTGATTTCTTATCAACCTATTTCCCGATGGTGTCACAACTTCAAAGCTCTGAGGAGAATCAGCCTGCGCTGAAATCTTCACCGGTGTCCATGTCTCCCTTGGATGTATTTGACACCATGCATCCTCTCCTACATTGACCTTGGGATAGCTTTTACTATTTCTGTCATACTGCTCTTTCATTGAGCTCTGTCTTTTTCTTTTGGCATTCTCTATACTTCTCCAATTAGTTTGATAGGGTCTATATAGCGGTGTAATTCTGGGGATCTGACATCGAAGGCTCCTCGATAAACATAACTGTGCGGGTGACGGTAGGTCATTTTTTGGTGTATTTCTATAAGCCAGAATAGCCAGATATGGGTCGGACCCTTCATCTCTACATTTGATTAGTTGATTTTTTATTGTTTGAATGTTTCTCTCGGCCAGACCATTAGATCTATGAAGGTGTGGACTTGAAAATAGCTGTTTTATACCCCATCTTATACAGAAGTCAGTCATAATCTCTGAGCGAAACGGTGGTCCATTGTCGGACATCATGGTTTCCGGAATCCCGAATCGTGCAAATGTTTCTCTCAATTTATTTTTTACATTAATCGCCGTAGGTGGGTCCAATGTAAATACCTCCGGGTAGCCACTATATCTGTCGACCACTAACAAATGGGGCTTTTTCTGAATATAAAATATGTCCAATGATACTGTCTGCCATGGATAATCTGGAACTGGGAAAGGTTTTAACGGCTGCCGTATTTTTGATTTCTGATGTTTTTGACAAATTTCACAATTTTTTACTTTTTCAGCAATGTCGATGGACATTCTCGGCCAAAATAAAGATTCTCGCGCCAAACCCTGAATTGCAGATATCCCTTGGTGCGATTGGTGCAACAAATTAAGCATAGCATTCCTTTGTGTCTTCGGAATCACTATGGCCGATCCTATACATAATAGATCATTCCATAAGTACAAACGGTGTCTGAAATCGAAAAATATTTTGGCATCTTCATCGACGTCTTTTTTGCATATAGGCCATCCCTCAATCACATAATCGATTACTTTAACCAAAGCAGGATCCTCTCGGGTATCTTTCTGCATCGCTACCAGTTTTTCGTCCGAGATATTAACACGTACCATCTTGACCATTCTTTTGTCTTCAAGAAAAGGCGTTGGTAGTTCGTCCATGGGGTGAGTATCCCTGGATAGGGTATCAGCCACAATCAAGTATTTTCCTGGTTTGTACTGCAATTTGAAGTCAAATGCTATAAGCTTCATTACTAATCTTTGTAGACGCGGTGATATATCACTCAGCGGTTTTTTGACTAGAGGCAATAAAGGCTGGTGATCCGTCTGGACAACGAAAGTGTGTCCTGACAATAGATATTCGAACTTCTTGCATCCATAATAAACACTCAATAACTCCTTCTCAATCTGAGAGTACTGTTTCTGCGAGTCGCTAAATGACGCGGATGCGAATGCTAGAGGTCGATCTTCCTGTAGCAGAGCAGCTCCCATTGCATCTTTGCTGGCATCACACTGCAAAATCAGCATCTTGCTTTTGTCAAAATGTGCCAACGAAGGAGCATTCCTCACGCATTCCTTAATATGATCGAATTCCCCATCCTGTTTAGGCCCCCAATGCCAGACAACATTCTTTCTTAAGATTCCTCTTATATTGGATGTGGACGCAGCTAAGTTTGGAATGAATTTTCCTAAGTAATTATAAAGACCCATGATTCTTTGCAGCGACTTTTTATCCTCTGGCCTTTTAAAGGTAATTAATTTATCAATCTTATTTGGCTCTGGATCAATTCCATTTTGTGATATCACATGGCCCAAGAAACGAACTTTCGTTAGACATATTTGAGCCTTTGTTAAATCAAATTTGATATTTTTTTCTTTTGCTTTTTCTAGAATTCCCTTTAATTTTTTATTGTGCTCTTGAATGGTATCCGCATATATCAGCAAATCGTCTACATATGTAATAGTTTGAAAGCTATCCCTAAAGATATTCGTCATTTTCTCAACAAAAATTTGTGCCGATATTTTCAAACCAAATGGCAATCGGTTATATCTGAATTTGCCAAATGGCGTGGTCATCACCAACAGATCTCTGCATTCCTTTGCAACCGGAATATGCCAATAGGCTGATTTCACGTCTAACACGGTATAATACTTAGCTTTGGGTATCTCGTGCAATAGTTCAGCTGGAGCCGGAGTCTGGAAATGTCTTCCCACAAGAGCCTCATTTAATTTCCGAGGATCCAGGCATATTCTGATTTGACCAGATTTTTTTTTTACAACGACCATAGGATGAGACCACTCTGTTTCATGATATATTTTTGTTACGATTCCTTGCTTCACCATCTTTTCCAATTCAGACTGAACTTCGGCTCCGAGGCTTGTTGGGATGCGCCTGGGAGGGACTTGCACAGGAGAATATTCAGGCTTTGTGTAAATCTTACATTCCGAGTTGATTAATCCTACTCCTTGAAATACTTCGTGGTATTGTTCGAGGATTTTTTGAGTTTCAGAACACAATTTCATTTCATCCGTGTTTATATGATTGATTCGCCTCAGTATTTCAAGCCTCTCGCAAGTATCGCCCGTGATAAGTGTCTGCGCTTCAACATCGGCTACGATAAATTCAAACATTCCTTTCTTTTCACCATATTGGCATAGCACATTGCATTTGCCGACGATAGGCAATTCTGTATTTCCATATGCGAACGCCTTTAATGACGTGGGTCTGATTTCTGGTCTTGATGGCCATTGGTTTATTACTTTATGAGGAAGCACATTTATCTGTGCGCCAGTGTCCAAATGTACCGTGGTCTTCTTGCCATTAATTATTATTACCACGGACCACTTGTCCGACCGAACAGTCTTTACAGCAACCTCATTAAGATTTATCTCGTCACAGGATTCTTCAGCTTCACTTTCCGCTAAGAGATTTCTTATACGTTTTGTTCGGCAAACTACTGAGAAATGATTGGTTTTTCCGCATGCATTACATTTCTTCCCATATGCTGGACACTTTCCATACTTGTGTCGTTGTCCACACCACTTACATGGTTCTATTATTCTTTCTCTTCTCGGGTTTATACCGCTTGGTCCTGCTTCTGCATTTTCCATTCGAATTGTATCTTTCACCCAATTACGTTTTTCAATTTTTTCAATCATTTTTTGCTCATTCAACGATGCTACTTGTGAACATGTTGACTCGGAGATCACAGCTATCGAAATTGCCCTTGGTAGTGTCAACTGTGGATCTTCTAACAATTTTCTTTTCACTTCTCGGTCAAGTATTCCAATTATAAGGCGATCCCTTATGAGAGATTCTGTTAAATTCTCGAATTCACATTCTTGTGCCAGATGCTTTAATTCTGTGACGAATTCCATGATTCCCTGCTTTTCCTTTTGTACACAGGTAAAAAATGCATTTCTCCTTTGAATCGTATTTTTGAAGGGCTTAAAATGGTTCGTAAGCATATCAAGCATTTCCTTTACATTTGGGTAGGTATCATTTTCACTTATGTGAAATGTTTTGTATATCATCACTGTTTTCTCACCAGCAATATGCTTCAAGATTGCTCGCTGACGCACCAGCGGCATGCTTTCTAAATTTACCGCTATTGCAAAAATTTCAAACGACTCTCTCCAGGTTTCCCATTTTTTCTCGTTGCTGTACGGGACAAATTCCGCCGGCGGCTTGATTCCTTCCATTCTACTCAATGTTGAATTAATCTGTTTTAATTCGATACTTTTGTCGGCTGCGCCATGTTGTAATGTGTATGAGTTGTCTCAACAAACTCGCTACGACTTACAAGCTGAACTGAATGTTTATTCAATCTAGCAATCTTCTTATATACAAGATAGAGATAAAAAGGAAATAATTTACATAAGTTTAAAACAATTGACAAATGGAATAATTTTGCATAGCCAACAATAGGTAACAATTATAACACTTAACAAAGGTTATTTACATATCACAACATAGAGAACCTCTCAACTGGAACGAATTAAATAATCTACCTTTAGGCGAGAAAACAGAATGGCTAAAGGTTTCAGAAGAGATGAAATCTCTTATAGAAAATGATAAGTGGACTTTAACTGATCTCCTGCCTGGACAGAAAATAATAGGATGTAAATGGGTTTTCAAAGCTAAATACAATCAAGATGGAAATATTGAAAGATTTAAAGCAAGATTGGTTGCAAAAGGCTTTGATCAAAAATATGGTGAAGATTACAATGAAACCTTTGCCCCTGTGACAAAATTAACCACATTAAGAACTGTTTTCTATCTCTGCATCTAAAATATTAATCATTAGACACAATGACATCAAAACAGCCTTTCTATATGGGGAATTGATGAAAGAGATATACATGTATCAACAAGAGGGATATATTCATGTAAGGAAGGAAAACCTAGTTTGTAAACTTAACAAATCAATTTATGGGCTAAAACAATCAGGAAGATCCTGGTACCTAAAGGTTAATGAGATTTTAATGACTATAGGATTTTCTCAAGCAAAGTCGGATCCCCGTCTTTATACTAATAGTCAATTTGGAGAAATAATATATTTGCTTATATATGTAGATGATTTTTTTATTTGTTCAACCTCAAATGATTATATTAACGGGGTCTAGTCAAAAAGCTTTCAGAACATATTCATTTGAAGGATCTGGGTGATGCCACTCATTATCTAGAAATTTAGATTGAAAAAGATATTGATGGGAACATACTCTCTCTCTACTGCATCAGAAATTGAAAATATTGGGAATTTTGGACAAATATGAAATTAGCAGTTCTAAGGGTGTATCCACTCCTATGGAAGTAAGATATTTAAACATAAAAGCTGATAAACCTTTATCTTAAAATGAGAAGTATAGAAAATTGATTGGTGAATTGATGTTTATTGCCAACTGCACCAGACCCGACATTTCTTCTGCAATTGTTATTTTGGGTAGAAGAGTAATTGAACCAAATGAACATGATTGGAAAGCTCTTTAGAGAATTTTGGGGTGCTTGAAAAGCACTTTGGACCTAGTATTGGTGTTTGAACCTTCATTTTCAGTTGAACTAACGGCATATGCTGATGCAGATTGGGGTAATGAAAAGGACAGAAAGTCTACTACAGGCTATATTTTTAAATTGGGAACTAATCTGATCACATGGGTTAGCCAAAAACAAAGCTAAGTTACCCTTTTTTCGACAGAAGCAGAATATGTGGCAGCAGCAACAGCCGCTCAAGAAGCAATTTGGTTTGACTTGCTGATGTCAAATTTTGGATTTGAAATTTAAAAAACCTATTATCTTAAATGAAGATATAATCAGAGTTGTATAAAATTACTTAGTTCAGAAAAGGTAACTTCTAGGACAAAGCATATTGATATAAAGTTCCATTTCATTAAGGATTTAATTTCTAATAATTTTCTGCCTCTAAACTACTGTCCAACTGAAAGGATGTTGGCAGACATCTTGACCAAGCCACTTCCTAAGAATAAGTTTCAAGAGTTGAGACAAGGAATTGGACTCACATCACCTACAGCCATTGAGAAGGGGATTGTTGGAATATTACAGAGTAGCAATGACTATAGATGAGCTCTCATGTTTGAAAAGGATCTCTTATATAATTTTGGTTAATTATTGGTCTTTGTTTCACTTTTACCAAGTTTATTTTTTGTATCCTTGCTATTAATAATAAATAATATGAATAATTAAAAGGTTAAGAATTCATCCTTCATACTATATTTAATAATTCATTTTAATAATAAATGTGGGAATATAGGAAAACATAATATTAAACAGTGATTAACTTTTTTGAAAGAAATTTAAAATGCATTATTTCAATTGCTTGATTATAAAATGAATAAATGTTTTTTAAAAAAATAGACCAATTTCAATTAAAATTATCAAAATATATTTTTAAAAAGAAAATATCAATAATATTGAAAATGTTGCTATTAGAGTGTATTTTGGTTGTAAAATGTTATTATTAAAATGATTTTTTTTGTTATTTGTAATTTAAAATGCTATTATACTTTGATCATGTTTTAAGATTTTTAAATATTCTCAATTAAACTATAACCTGTCGTTATTTGACTTTTAAATGTGCTTCATAAGAGTACAAAACCTTTAATATACAGAGAAATAAAATATATCCTTATTATAGAATTTTTTTTAAATGTGCTTATTTTGAAATCGTAAATGAACTTTTCAATATCAAAAATGGCCTTAACCAAAAACAGATTTAAAATAAAACTTAGTAATTTCAATATGTTCAAAGTGTTTCAATAAAAAATTTGCAAAAAAATATTACAGTTAAAGCTAAAATAAAATCGAAAATATCGCTTAAAAATGAATATGTTGCTATTAAAATGTAAATTTTCGGCTGTTTTTTTTTTTAAGTGCAAAAAAATATATGTAATATTATATTTCATTCTCATACTATTTTACAATCCACTGAATTTAAGCATAACATTTTCAAAAACTATAGCCTATATGTGGCGCTGAGCTGGTTAATATAAAATAAATAAGTTGTATTCTTGACAAAGGTTGGCGTTCAGCCAACTGAGAATAATATTGGTAATTTAATATATTTTACAATCTAATATATGTATTTTTATTATTTAAATATTTTATTGTGTTTTATAAATGTCTTTTTTAGTTTATTTTGTGTAATTTGAAAATTTTATTTAGTCACTGAATAAAATATGTTAAACTAAAAAGAAGTGGTTAATTCTTCCTTCTACACTTTTAGCTTGCCAACTTGTGTCAAAGATGAATACATTTGTGATTCGCGCTTCAATGACCACTGGCGCTCGCGCATTTTTTTGGATATGTAGATATTTAGACATTTAAAATACAGTCGAACTTGGATAATTCGAACCCCAAGGGACCATAAAAAAATTCGAATTATCCAAAAATTCGAATTAAAGATGTTTTGAATAAAGGCTTAAGGCTTCTAGGGACCAAGATAAATATTCGAATTAAAGAGGTTTTCGAATTAAAGAAGTTCGAATTATCCAAGTTCTACTGTAATAGCAATAAAAATGTTTGATAATGAGATTTAAAAAATTTTAATTATTAAAAAATGAACTTGGTAAAACCTGGTAAAACATCTTGGTCTGCTTGATAAAAGTCCAGGGTTCTTGGTGTAGCTGATGTTCTGCCTGAAGATGTTTTACCCTAATCAGCTACTTTGGCACTATGGGTATGTGACATGCTCATAGGGAAGGGACATTTATTTAGAGTCTATGGTGGACTCTAGCTTGGGGCTGGTGGGATCAAGTCAGCCACACCATAGGTCAATGTGGCTTGGCCATAAGGAAGGAGCGTCTGAGTCCATCTCAGACTTTGATGCTGTCTAAAATGACCATTTCAACTTAGCCTCAGAAGCACTACAGCTTTGAGGAGTAGGTTTAGAATATGTTATAAATATATACGCAGGTGTTTGTGTGGGAATCGTGGCATACTTATTATATGCATTATAAAGGGCACAAAGAAGTATATTAATCAATTACATATATACACCTCCTTTGTCACATTTTAATCCCTTATAATGTTGAATTTCCAAATTATTCCTCACATTTATTGTCATGGTGCATTGAAGTAATAAGGAACATTGTTTTTTTTTAACTTTATTTTTGGGAACATACTAAACTAAAGTGATTATTCCAAAGAAACAAATTAGTTTAAGTACTTTGGTAAATTCTGATATTCTATGTGTGTGGGAAAATTATACAATTTTTGCATTTGAAAATACCTTTGATTCATAATTTCATAATTAGAAATAATTTGCCTCTAAAAATATCAATTTTCGGTTGGTTTATCGGGGCCTCTCAGATAGACCAAGTAAGTGAAAAATTATATAATGAGAATAGGCTCAGTCTATTATTAAATGGTTTATTTGATCAATTTTATATAGCCATTTTCCCAAAGAAACAATTACCTGTGAAGACATTTGAATATTGATAAGAATGGAATATTTTTCTTCATCTTACCATCTACTGACAAACGATCCATCTAATTAATGTAATTATTTTTCTCAGAAAAATAATGAAAATTATCATTAAAATTTATTCTATGTTCATATATTTCATTTAAAATGAATGATTTTTAAAAATATCTTGATAAAAATTAGAAGGGATTTTTGTCCTTTAAAATAAATTATATTTACCTCCAGGCATGAATTCTTGATTAATGAAAAGAAATCTCAAAAATAGGGGATATATATTGACTCGAGTATGAGCCAAGTACAACTAGTCATTCAAATAAAGCTGTAAAATTCTAGGAATAGGAATAATTTGCCCATTGGCTTAAATGTATGCCCCCCTTCCCCCTAATATTATTATTTTTTTATATATAAACAATGGGGGAATATTGTTTGTTTCACCAATAAATTAGAATAAACATGAGCTGATAATTCTTAAGTTAAAGAATAAGTTTCTTTCCTCCTTTTATATAGGTGGGGGGGAAGAGATCGACCCCCTAACCTTTCAGTGTGTGTGTGTTAAGAATTAAAATGCCTTACTGTGTGAAATATATATAAATAATTTTTAAATATGCCCTAATGTGTTCAAAAATGTCATATTAAAATTTTAAAAAGTCGTTAATAAAATCGACAAATATTATCAGAGATATTAACCCCCCCCCCCCCCCTCACCATCCTCAATAATATTAAATATTTTTAAAATAAAGATAATTTATTATTGAAAAAATATATTTATTTGCTTAAAATTTAAAGCGTAAAATATTTCCATCGATATTAAAAACATTGATAAATATATTTATATTTTCTAAACATTTAGTTCTTTGAAGAAAATGGTGAGCACTACTGTAAGATTCTTTGTTTTTATGTAGGATTTAAATTAAGCCTAGATTCCAAATCTATTCCTTAAAATTATTTTAAACAATTGGAAATTTATATTGATAGCTATATTAAGGACAAATATAAAAGTATTCAGCTACAATATTACTAAAGTATGACAGACATAAACATCAAAAACGTAACTTTAAAGTCAAAGTTATTGTTAGTTGGCGCCGGCGGTATCGGTTGTGAAGTACTTAAAAATTTGGTGCTTTGTGGATTCGAAGATATCGTTGTTATTGACTTGGATACTATCGATGTAAGTAATCTTAATAGACAATTTTTATTTCAAAAGAAACACGTTGGTCAATCTAAAGCCTTTGTTGCCAAAGAGAGTGCTGAACGATACAACCCTAAATGTAAAATAGAAGCCATTCATGGTAGTATTTTGGATTCAAAATATGATGTACAATTTTATAGCAGATTTGCATTGGTCATAAATGCTTTAGACACCAGAATTGCCAGAAGTCATGTTAATAGAATGTGCTTAGCTGCAAACATTCCACTACTTGAAAGTGGGAGTGCTGGATATTTGGGTCAAACAACACTTATATTGAAAAATGCTACAGAATGTTATGAGTGCCATCCAAAGCCAACCCAAAAAACTTATCCAAGCTGTACTATAAGAAATACCCCATCAGAGCCCATTCACTGTGTTGTTTGGTCTAAACACCTATTCAATCAAATATTTGGGGAACCAGAAATTGATGAAGATGTATCACCTGATGTGCAAAATGCAAACATTAATGAAAGCTCTTCGATAAGTTCCAAATCAACTTCAGTACAAGGTACTTCAATGAGACAAATGTCAATAGATTGTGACTATGATCCATATAAACTGTTTGGCAAACTTTTCAAAGATGATATCAATTATCTACTCCGAATGGACCATCTTTGGAAAGATCGTCCCAAACCAAATCCTCTTGATTGGCATTCTTTGCCAGATGCAGTTGCTGGCTCAAGTTCTCAAGAAATACCAGCCATAAGAGATCAACAGATTTGGAGCATTAAACAATGTGCAACTATTTTTGAGAAATGTCTCAAGAACCTAAAAAATAAGATGACATCTTTGACAGAAGGAGAGCATTTAACCTGGGACAAAGATGATGATGATTGTATGGATTTTGTTGCAGCCTGTGCAAATATAAGAGCTTATTGTTTTCATATTGCACAAAATAGTAGATTTACTATCAAATCAATGGCTGGTAATATCATCCCAGCAATTGCCTCTACGAATGCAATAGTGGCAGGGCTCATTGTACTAAATGCTCTTAAAATAGTTCGAGGTGAAAGCAATTGTTGCCGCACACTCTACCTTAGCAGGAAGCCTAACTCTACGAAGAAACTTATTGTTCCTTGTGTGATTGATAAACCCAATCCCAAATGCTATGTATGCTCCCCTAAATCTGAGATTTTGCTGGCAGTTAATGTGGAGAAAATGACTGTAAAAATGCTTGAGGAAAAAATACTAAAGAAAGAACTGAGTATGGTTGCTCCTGATGTGGAAGTAGAAGATGGCAAGGGTACCATCCTGATCTCCAGTGAAGAAGGTGAAACTGAAGAAAACATGGATAAATTTCTATCTGATTTCAATCTTAAAACAGGATCCATTCTCAAGTGTGATGACTTCTTGCAGAATTTTACACTACACATCAACCTGGTTCACAAGGAGAAATTTAAAGAAGATATTGAATTTGAACTGGAAGGCAATGCAGAAGACATGAAACCTCAAGCAGATGTCCCAGTCGATGATAATCAAGAAAAGAGTTCAACCAAGGACAAATTGAAACGTCTTTCTGACAATGTGGAACACATTCAAGCCAAAAAGCCAAAGCTTGCTCCTGAAGAGTTTAATCAAGAAAAAATAAAAGTTCTTACAGATGATGAAGATAATATGGATTAAAAGTGAACTATGAACTTTGAACTCTGTGTGTGCTTGTGAGTATAATTTCCTACCCTTCCCTCCAATATTTTTCTCGTAAATGTTGTCATCTATATAATAAACATCAAAACCATAATCTTATAATAATTAAAAAGAGCTAAAAATCTCTTTATACCATTATATTATGTATAATAACTCATTCCTGTGAAGAAATTCTTGTTTCATATTTTATGTCATCATGATTATGTTCAAAAACTTTCTTGTAGAATAAATGAGCCTTCTAAATAACATGCATGATAATATTTAGCAACTTTCTTGTGTATAAAAGATGTTTCTATATTGAACACATATAAATATGTAATTTTTATTTTTTGTTTAATAGCTTTGTTTCTTGTGCGAAAATAAATGTTGATATTTTTAGTATTGTTTCTTGTGTGAGAATAAATAAATATTGCTACACTTGACTGAATATTTTTTTGGAATTTTTTTAAATCAGCACATTTTATAAATTGCCATCTATAAAAAATGTAGTCCTATATGGATGTTTTCTATCTAAATATATTTAGGATTTAAAATTCTATTTGATGGAATGTTATTTGATGCACTTTCAAAACAAAATTTCCTGTGTTTATTGATCTATAAACAAGAAATTTTTGCTCTGTTTTTTAAAAGCTTTTTTATTTATAATTTTGATTTATTTCCTAACCAAGTGTTTTAAAAAAATATTTTTAAAATCTATTTTTCATACTCTTATTTAAAATGCTCATTTTTTGGGGGAAAAAATAATTATATAGATTATGTGGAATATAAACCATTTTATTTGATGTTAGTTTTGGTTACTGATTCAATCTAGTGTGTACAACAAATTTTTCATTAATCTTCAATTAGTTGCCAGAATAACAACAAAACCTTTATTAGGGACACTCATCCCGTACAGAACTATCCTATATAGGTAAACAGAACCACATAACATTTATCTACAGAAAGTGGAGAATAATTTGGATTTACATTTTGGATCTACAACTAGGTATTCTTTAGAGAGATATTCTACTGTATATTCAAAAAAAAATTCCACCAAAAAATTAAAGCAGAAATGGATTTACCAGCCTTGTTGTAGCTAGGAGTCTCGGTATCAAGTGATACAATATGCAAAAGGCTTCACATGAAGGGCCTCTATTCTCAACGACCCATAATTTCTGTGTCATTGACACCACCTCAAAAGAGAGCAAGGAAACTTTGGTGCAGACAACATGTCTACTGAAATCAAGATGAATGGTGACATGTAATGTTCAATGATGAGTCCCGAGTCTCTCTAAACAGCGATTCTCATCGTGTCTTTGTCTAGAGAGAGGTAGGAACCAGAAATAATCCCTTGAATATGGTTGAAAGGGATCCCTACAGAAGCCAAGGTTTTATGGTCTGTGCTGGAATCTTCTTGGGCTGTCGCACAGCACTCCATATTTTTTATCAAGGAACCCTGACTAGATAGAGGTATCGGGACGAGATCTTGGCAGCATATTTGATGCCTGAAGCATTGAAAATAGGAAAAAACTTTCTTCTAATGGATGATAATGGCCATCCACATAGGGCTGGTGTGGTCAACACTTTTCTCTAAAACTATGCAATTGCTCTGATGAATTAGCCAGCTCGACCTCCAGACATAAATCCCATTGAGCATGTATGGAACAATCTAGGACGGCAGATCTAATCCCTCCAACCCCCTCCTAGAAACACTCATGAGCTAGAAACAGCCTTAACACAAGAGTGGGCGTTGATTCCACAGGAGCTGATAAACTTCCTAATTCTTGGTATGGGTCGCTGATGTAGAGCCTGCTATCAGTTAAAGGTGATCACAGCCCATATTAACAACAATATCCAAGATATTTATGCACAGATTGCAAGAATATCATTGCTTGAACGGCTAATTTGCATAAAATATGTGTTAGATTTCCTTGTATTTGGGTATTTTATTCAATAATGGATTAATAAATTTGTGTATGAAATTTCTTTGATAAATGTTCCATAAAATTTTAGATAAATGAAAAAATATGTTGTTCCTTTAATTTTGCAGGCCAGTGTATAAAGCTCATACAGTAAAACCCCGCTAATATGAACCCTGGATATAGCGAAACTTCCCTTATAATGAACCCACGGAGATTCCCGATTCCATTCCATTGAAAATACAATCGTTATAACGAACTTTGCGATTTTTAAAATAACGAACTAACCCTATAACGAACCTATTTTTGGTCCCAAAATGATAAAATCTATTTAAAATACTATGCTTATAATGAACTTAAAATTTTGATTTAAAAAAAAAAATTTTAAACTAAATTTTGAGTATGTTTCAGCTCACGGATCGCGATTTCAAAACAAAAAATTAGCGGCATTGTTTGTTTTCATTTCCATTCTATTTTTGCTGTATGTTGTGTAAATTTTTACACATTATACTTTTATTTAATAGAATATCTTTGCATTTGATAATTTTGAATTAGAAGAAAAATACAAATGGCTTCCAAAATAAAGAAAAGAAACAAAGATTGGCGTTCTAAAAAAAAATAGTGGCAGCCCGCCCTTTTAGAAGTGTTCTATATCAAGTTTAACCTAGGCTAAAAAATAATTCCAAATAATTTTAAAGCCAGAAATGGTTTGAAAACAGGTTAAAAACAAAATTTAATATACACTTCAGAAGAATATGTAGAAACTGGAATTGGAAGAAGAAGAAAAAATAAAAACAGTTCCCCCAAGTTCCCCCGTGTCTCATGGACCACAAACAAATCGACTTATAAATTCTCAAAAGCTACCACTACAGTTCTATTTTTAGAATGAAATTCTTGTTAGGTATATGACTCATTCAGGGTTCGCGGATATTACCCCTGGCCGGCCGTTTTATCACTGATTTTGTGTTTACAAATTGGTGTTTTTTATTCGCAATTTTACTGATCTTGCTATCGTATCAACATGTTTCGCGTCCAATTTTTCTGAATTGGGTACTTTTGATTCATCCTCAATCGATTCAGAATACACGGAGCTTCATTTCTTTGATGGAAATAACCATTATTTAAGACAATTCTGATTTTCAAATTTCACTTTTCACTTTCAAACAACAAGGTATTAGAGGCATTTTTTTCAATTATTATATTATTTGAGGAAGATGTTCTATAATACTCTTATACCTTTCAAATATATAATTAATAATGTTTTGCCTAGGGGATTTGGCATAATTTTTAAATAATACATAGGTTTATATATAAACATGTATGCTAATAATAAGAAGAACCTATTATCAAATGACTTCTTTTGATATTCAGCATTACTGTGAAGAAATAAGTCAATTTAGCTAATTAAAACAAGTGACCATTATTAAGTGGCTGCCTTTTCCTGTTTGTATGGCTGTTTTTTAATTATACGGTCTAAAAATTTAGAAAAGTTTAAAAAACGGCCAAACCATGGCTATAATGAACCAAAAGCTCTGTCCCATTGGGGTTCACTATAGAGGGGTTTTACTGTATTTTGAAAGTCTATTTTTCACATTAATCCTTTGGGCCTGTAGGTAAAAAATAGAATTTTTAATGTATAATGCATATAAATGGCATATAAAATACACTCTAACCAAAATATAGAATACTTTTTTACAATTTGAAGGAAACTTAGAAGCAACATCAGTTTTACATTTGAATTGATATTTATGCAAGCATTTTAACTAAATTTAAAAAATATCAAATTCAGATTTTCATATAGGACCCAATTTCTTAGGCTTAAAATTGTTTATAAACAAAAGGGGTAAATTAAAATAAATTTATAAAAATGAAATGTCGAAATAAAATATACTTTCAATTTATTTATTAGGTTTTGAACATCCATCCTCTTTGCATAAATTGTGCTTAGATTAAATGAAACTACTTATATTTTATAGCAAACATTTTTATGAATATATTCCAAAATAATAAGTAATAATCAATCTTGTAAGTAATAAATAATTAATCATTATATATAATACTATTATATAGGTAAACCTATAAAAAAAAGGTAACAAGGCCACATCCAAATAAATTATAACGTTTTAGTGACTGCACTATTGCCAAACATTACGCATTATTAATTCATTTGGATGTGGTCTTGATATCTTTGTCTCCAATCTTTAATCCAAGTTATACCATATCAAATTCTGAAAGATGAAACTAATTTGACAAGTATTGACATACATGGTACATCTACACAATGGCTTATCTATGAACAGTTATATGGGCCACTGGGCTGTATTAAAATTGAGTTATAATAATTTTTAAAAGGAATAAAAAATCATTTCAAAATGCAATTTACATTTTAATATAATCTATAGTAAAAAATAATACAAAAGTGAAATTGCTGATGGCTTGTTCCATCTGTCAGAATAAATATCAATTAATCATTACTTTTTAATTATTTTGGATTTGGCTGACATCCTTTCTTGAGTAATCAAGAAAAGTAACTGGGTACGCATTTCAGGCTGTTGTTGCCCCTCAACAGTGTGGTGCAAGCTGTACCCATTCCTTTTCATCTTTCGGGAAGCCTCAAAGACGAGCTTTTAAGTCGTTGGTTTTTGTACCATGCTGATAAGGGCCAAAATCCTAGATTGCATACTTGATTAGGTTTTCTCGATTAATCAAGAAAGGGTATTTGGCGAATTCTGGAGTAAGTAAAAATCAATTTTTAAGTTGGATGTTTATTCCAACAGATGGTGCAAGCCATAAGCAACATTTAGTTGCATGATCAGGAGATGTCTTTTATAAATACTCTATAGTGTTTTAAATAATAAATACAAATTTTAAAAATCACTAAAATAATGTTTTTTATTTTTTAAATCATTGCATTTTTTTATTGAGGTTGTACAAAATACAAATTAGCTTCACATACTATATTGACTGAGTAAAATCTAAATTATCAAGCTATATACATATTTATTTAAATATTTATTTTTAAGATAAGAAATAAATTTCTGTGCCAATAGTTTATCTCATGTGATAGATTTTTCAGGCAGTCTTTTATACAAAGAGGCACTTGGCATCAATTTTATATTTTATAAAATCTGAGAAACTGATATTTTAAGGAATTTTGAGCCATAGACGTACTAAACAAGTTCCATTTCAAAAAGACTATAGGAAAGTGATAGAAAAAAAGGGTGGTGAGCTGGAGGGGTAGACGCATGTGATGAGGAAGTAGCATTATATATACATTAGATGAGCTGTCATCCCCCACACTCACTAATAGTTAGGGAATATGTGATATGGGACAAGATCCTAGTGGACGCAAATTTTCATTGGCTACTAGCGATTTATATTTATTTTATAAATAATTTAGAACGTGAAATTTACATCCTTCAAGCTTTGATGCATGGTCAGAAAGGATACGAATTTGGGTCATAAGTGCTAAAAATAATTCAAAACAAGATATATAATATTATTTAGAAACTTTATAAAATTCTTATGATGACAGATCTCGAACTGAAGGGAAACAGTAATATGTTTTCTCTTGGATTCTCCTCTACCCATCATTATTTATCTATTGAACACAAGTTTTTTTTTTTTTTTTTTGTGGTCCTACTGAAGAAAGGAAACTTCAGGTGTGCACCCAAAACTAAAATAATTGTTAGTAGTCCTCTTGATCTTATGTCAAAAGAAAGAAAGCAAGCCACATGAATTGCAACTTGTATAAATTTCTTTTCATTAATATTAATTTTAGTATTCATATTGCAAATTAGCCTCTCATTCACTGATGCAACTTCATTTTTATGATGAGATACAATTTGAATTATAGATTAGAAACACAGGTAATAAAGCCAAATCCAAATGAATAAATAGTGTGTGACGTTTCACTAACAGCATTGTTACGATTATTAGACAAAAGTACTGAATGAGAAGAAATATCACAGCATGTTTTTAGATAATTAGTACTGCTATCAGTTGTGTAAACAGGATAGCAGATAAGAATAAAATAGTTTTCTAAGAACTCTGAAATATTATTTTCATAATAAAAAGTGGAAAACCCTCTTTTTTATATACAATTAAATGCCTATCTGTAAATATAATTGGTATTTCCTCTTTCTCTTCCATCCTGTTAATTGTAGCTATTTCTTTTGAATGAAAAAGGCTTCTTTACATGGTCCCTTTAACCCTTAAGTACTCGCACAGGGTGTATCACACCCCAAGCTATCACTTTACTTTTGAAAAATCATTATATCCTTAAACAAAAACTTCTAATTTTTTAATAGCTTAATATTTCAATGTGGTGAATAGACATGTCAAATTTCATCAAATTTAATAAAAGGAAAATATTTGTATTTCATTTTTATTGTCAGAATGGGGTTTATCACACCCCCCGCGAGTAATAATGTAGTCGTATAATAATCTATTTTGTATTATACTCTGTGTTTTGTATATAGTAGAATTGAGAAATTCGTTGATATAAAAAGTGAGATGTATGTAAATATTAGAATCGTTGATATTAAAAGTGAGATGTATGTAAATTTTTGAACTCTTAAAAAAATATTTTTTGTTTGTAACATCAGAAAAAGAATGAGTAGAAAACTTTAAATTTTGGTTGCATATCTTTTCCTTATTTTTAGGGTAGCACACAGCAACCAACATTGGTGAGCCGTATTATTTGTTTTTCTCGAAAAGATGGAAGATAAAAAAGAACATGCAAGAATGGAAGCTGAGTCTACTCAAGAAATTAATATGGTAAAAGCATTAAAATACCTCCATTTTGGACTGATAAACCGGAAATTTGGTTTTATCAAGTTGAAGCTCAATTTAACATAAATGCGATAACATCCAAGAAACAAAGTTTAATTACTTAATTGCACAATGTAGTATTCTGTGTTTTAAAAATATAGAATATATCATCATCATGAACAATAATAATACGATGTATAATGTAAACAACGTGTTGATGTAAAAATATAAATATAAAGTGTAATAAACAATTAGTAATAAAATAACTTCATCTGGTGAGTAATGTTTAATTAAATAATAACTATACAACATAAATTGGCGACGAGCATTTGAAAATATAACTGTAGCCCTAAAAAAAAAAAAAACAAGTATGGCAGCCAACCTGACGCCACCTTTACCCATGAATATGAATGCTAGCAATTTATTTGCGGAATATAAGCAATGGATGGAATCCTATGCCATTTTTGAAATAGCATCTGGAATTTCAAAAAAATCGGATGAAATTAAGAGAGCAACTCTATTGCATTGTTTAGGGCCAAATGTACAGCGTATATTTTTCAACTTGCCAGATGAAAAGGAAAATTATGAACAAACTAAAATAGCTTTAGATAAATATTTCACACCTCATAAAAATGTGGTCACTGAGAGATTTAAATTTAGACAAAGAGTCCAGAAAGATGATGAATCGATCGACAACTACCTAATTTCTTTAAGAGAGCTTTCTAAATCTTGTGAATTTGGGAATTTAGAAGCTGATATGATAAGAGACCAAATAATTGAAAAATGTAACAACAAAAAACTTAAAGAAAAATTGTTGCAACAAGAAAATTTGACACTGTCAAAAACCATTGATATTGCTAGAATGTTAGAAATCTCTAGAAAAGAAATTAGACTTCTTGAACCTCAAAATGATCAAACACTAAATAGAGTTCAAAATAAACCTAAAAAGCACTATAATGCTAATAATTTAAACAAAGGTAGATTCACTAATCAAGGTACCCCATCATTTTCAGGTGCCTCAAAGCCTAAATGTTATCGCTGTGGATTAGATACACATTCAGCACAAGAATGTGGTGCTAAAAAAATGACTTGTTCATATTGCAATAAATTAGGACATCTTTTTAGAGCTTGCAGGAACCGCCCAAATCAAAATAATAATAGAAACCACAAAAGTTTCAATCAAACTAAAGTTAAGACCATACAAGAAGAAAATAAGACTGAAGTAGGTGAAAGTTCAGATGAATATACCTACTATACAGGTGCTGAAAATAAAGAAAAAGTGCAAATAGATGGTAGTGAAATAAATATGATAATTGATACAGGGAGTGATAGAACTTTCATAAGCTATAATAAGATGCTTGAATTATATGGCCATAAAATTATGCCAAAATTACATGACACCACCCGAACCTTTTTTGCCTATGGTCAAGATAGACCTCTTCCATGTTATGGTTATTTCAATGCTGTGATTTCTTGGAAAGAAAATTCAATTTCAGAAGAAATTTATGTGATTGATAAAAAAGTTGAATCTTTGTTGGGAGGCAAGGCTAGTTTTGAACTAGGTATAATTAAAAGGGTAAATCATGTAAATGAATCAATGTCTACTAATATAGCAACTCTTGTTCAAGAACATGAACATCTTTTCCATGGACTTGGAACTATAAAAGGCTATAGTCATAAAGTGACATTGAAAGACAACTATAGGCCCATTGCCCAGAGATGCCGTCGTATACCTTATGCAATGGTAGAAGCAGTAAATCAAGAGCTTGATAAGATGCTAGAGAATGGAATCATTGAAGAAGTGCATCAAGGTTCTGAATGGGTTTCTAACATAATAGTTGTTCCAAAAAGGGATAGTGAGGAAATTAGACTATGCATAGACCTTCGGGAAGTGAATAAAGCAATATTGAGAGAAAGACATCCAATTCCTACAATTGACAATATGTTGCATGCCCTTAAAGGTGCTAAAGTATTTGCAAAGCTGGATGCAAAAAAAGGGTTTTGGCAGGTTGACTTAGACCCTCAATCAAGACCCCTTACAACTTTCATCTCGCACCGTGGTTGTTACAGATTTTGTAAAGTTCCTTTTGGCCTATCAAGTGCTCCAGAGGCATATCAGAAAGGAATGATGGCTTGATTTGAAAGGTGTAATTTGTTACTTGGACGATGTCGTAGTTTACGCCAAAGATAGACAAGAACTAGAAGAAAGGCTTAGAAAAGTCTTACAAAGATTTTATAAAGTAGGCATTAGGCTCAACAGGAATAAGTGCAAATTTGCCATGGAAGAATTGGATATTTTAGGTCACATTGTTAGTAGTGAAGGTATTAAACCTGATAATAGGAAAATAGAAGCAGTCTTAAATTTTCCAATACCAAAAAATATTGAGATGTTAAGTCATTCTTAGGAACTTGTGGGTTTTTAAGAAAATTCATACCTAATTTTTCTAAATTGGCAGAACCTCTAAATAATTTGACTAGAAAAAATGTTAGGTGGAATTGGGATTTGAAAACAAATAAAGCATTTCAGGATCTTAAAGAGTCACTAACAAAAGAGCCATGCTTGGCATATTACAACTTGAACTCACCAACTGAATTAATCACAGATGCAAGCCCTATTGGTCTTGGAGCAGTATTAATACAAACACAACAAAATGGCATTAAAAGACCCATTGCATATGCCAGCAGATCCTTAACTGATACTGAAAAAAGATATTCACAAATAGAAAAAGAGACATTGGGATGTGTATGGGCAATTGAACATTTTAACACCTATATTTGGGGAAGGAAATTTGTGTTAAAAACAGATCACAAACCTCTAATCTATATGCTGAATCCTAAAAATGGAGCTGTTTTGCCTCCAAGAATTCAAAGATTGAGTTGGAGATTACAACCATATATGACTTTGAAATTGAATTCATTCAAGGAAAGCAAAATATTGCAGATATATTTTCAAGACAACCTCTTCCTAACACAAGTGATGAGAAATGGCTGGAGGACTATGTTCATAAAGTCTTATCCATCACTTCTGAAGAGTTTCAAGCACTGTCTTTGAAAGAGATAAAAGTTTGTACAGAGCAAGATCCTTTGTTTCAAAAACTGAAAGATATGGTTCAAAAGGGAGTTTGGCCATATCCTTTGAATGAAGAATTCAAATGTTTTTATAAGTTTAAAGATGAACTCTCAATTTTTGATAATCTTATCTTAAAAGGAAGTAGAATTTTGCTACCTTCAAAACTAATAAAGAGAGTCTTGAGAGTTGCACATGAAACACATCAAGGAATGACAAGAACCAAACAACTGTTAAGAGAAAAATATTTTTGGATAAACATGGACTTTGACATTGAAAATTTGATAAGAAACTGTCCAATTTGTGTAAGGAATCAACCATTGATAAATGATCAACCATTGCAAATAGTTCTGTTACCATCAAAACCTTGGATGAAACTTGGAATTGACATAGTTGGTCCAATTGGCCATCATTATGTTTTAACAGTGATCGACTACTATTCTTCATATCCGGAAACAATGATAATAGAAGACATTTCCAGCAAGACAATTATTAAAAAATTGATGGAGATTTTTGCAAGACATGGTTATCCACATGAAGTTGTAACAGATAATGGCTTACAGTTTGTAAGTACATCAATGGAAAGATTTTTAAAAGAATGTGGAATCAGGCACATCAAAGCCTCACCCTATTACCCAAAAAGTAATGGGAAGATAGAAAGATTCCATAGATTTCTAAAGAAACAATTTAATTCAAGTTCTGAAGAAGGGAAAGATTGGAAAGAAGATTTATCCAGAATTTTAATGTCTTACCGAACTACTCCAAACAGATCTACAGGAAAGACTCCAGCATTCCTATTATTTTCAAGAGAAATCAAAACTAAATTAAGCTCACTTGTTAATGATGCAGAAGAAGATGAATCCAACATCAAAGAATTCAATATGGTCTACAAAGAAAAAATGAAAACATATAATGATATAATTCGGAAAGCTAGTCCTCATAATTTTGAAATTGGAAATTTAGTTTATGTAGCAAATCCAAATAATGGAAAACTTGATTCAAATTTCAGATCAGAACATCATGTCATTCTTGAAAACACTTCAATAAATTCTTTTAAATTAGTCAACACTAAAAATGGGAAAATAATTCTTAGAAATGCTAAACATTTGAAACATGTTCCTACTCAAGAGACCAATCAAGGCATTTCTGACTTGATTCCAGAAGAGAGCCAGGAAAATCTTAGTTCAGATTCAACAAGAATTGAACACCTCAACTCTTCTGATGTACAAATACCAGATGATAATTCCTCAAACCAAGACAAGGACACTTCTTTAAACTGACCAAGTTCAAGTAGAACAGGGTCTACATTTAACCCAGTTGTTTCAGATAGACTTGATGCCGAGGCTCTTCACCAGTTGCCACCAGAGGTTTCTCCACCCTTGCCGACTACCAAGGAACCCGTGATCACCAGGAGTGGAAGAGTCGTTAAGCCATCATCAAGATATAAAGACATGATTCCTTTCATCTAAAGGAAGGAGGGAATGTAGTATTCTGTGTTTTAAAAATATAGAATATATCATCATCATAAACAATAATAATATGATGTATAATGTAAACAACGTGTTGATGTAAAAATATAAATATAAAGTGTAATAAACAATTAGTAATAAAATAACTTCATCTGGTGAGTAATGTTTAATTAAATAATAACTATACAACACACAACTTGAGCCAAAATACATTGAAAATGTTTGGGATATAATTACTCTCGATAGTAAATTTAAATACACTGAATCTAAAACACGCCTTTTAAATATATTTAAAGATAGTGAAAGTGTTTCGAATTAAAAAACTTATCTCAGGAATAGAACTTGGAAATATGAAGCCAAGTCAATTGTTACAAAAATTGAGATCTTTAGTCACTAGTGATATATCTTCTAATTTAATTAAGACCTTATGGCTGGAGAAATTACCTGACTCAATGAGAAACATATTGCTTGTAAGTGATGAAGATGTGACAAAATTAGCATCTATGGCGGATAAGATTATGGACATGACTTTTTCTCCTGATGTCTGTGGGGCTAGTTCTTCACAAACCTCTCATAATGTTATGGAGAACCTGTTAGAAAAAATATCTTCACTTGAAAAACAAGTAGCTGAAATTAACCTGTCAAGATCAAGGCCATCATTTAGAACTAAACGCCAACGATCTAGATCCAGTAGCAATAGATCCATAGAAAATACGATCCAAATGGCAGCTTTTGTTATTACCACTTTCGATTTGGAGCTCGTTGTATTCCTGAAAAATGCAAGCCTCCTTGCAAGTGGGTAATAAATAAGACGCAAAAATCAGGAAAACTCCAGACTGCAGTAGAACAGGCGGCAGTGTCTACGGCAGATAATTTGATTGATTGTCGCAAACATCGATTATTTATAAAAGACAAAATTTCAGGATTACAATTTTTTATTGACAGTGGAGCTGATGTTAGTATTTTTCCTATAGCACACCCTAGGTGTCAAAAGAGTGATTACAAGCTTTACGCTGCAAATGGTTCGGAAATTGAAGCCTATGGTATTAAATATTTGACACTAGATTTAGGATTGCGCTGAGAATTTCAATGGCCCTTTGTAATTGCAAAAGTAAATAAAGGCATAATAGGAGCAGATTTTCTTAACAAATTCAATTTACTTATTGATATAAACAGGAAAAGGTTAATTGATGGTGTTACCAACTTGTCAATTAATGGCATTGTATCATCTGTTTCAGAAAAAAAAGATATATTAACCCTGTGTAAAAATTCTAAATTTTCAAAATTGCTTTCTGAATATCCTAATATATCTAAACCTGCATTGTTTCCAACATGCCCAGAACATGACGTTAGACATTCTATAACAACTGAAGGACATCCTGTACATTCAAGGGCAAGACAGCTTGATTCCAAACGACTCGCTATTGTCAAACAGGAATTCAAATTTATGTTAGAAAATAACATAATACGTCCATCAAAATCACAATGGGCTAGTCCGTTACACATGGTTGCTAAAAAAGATGGCTCATATAGAATTTGTGGTGATTACAGGCAACTTAATGCTAGAACTGTCACAGACAGATATCCCATAGCACGCATTGAAGATTTTCACCATATTTTAAAAGACACTAAAATATTTTCCAAAATTGATTTGCTTAAAGCATATTTTCAGATACCAATTGAAGAAAAAGATAAATGCAAAACAGCTATAATTACACCATTCGGACTTTATGAATATAATGTCATGAATTTCAGCGGTTGGAGGAGTAATTCAGCAAAAAGAAAATGGAATATGGAAACCAGTTGCATTCTTTTCAAAGAAGCTGAACAATGCTCAAAAGAATTACAGTACTTATGATCGAGAACTTCTTGGAATTTACTTGTCCATTAAAAATTTTAAATATTTACTAGAGGGAAGAGAATTTGTAATCTTCACCGATCACAGACCTTTAATATTTGCATTTTTTCAAAAACCTGAAAAAGCTGCGCCAAGACAAATTCGTCAATTACAGTTCATTTCGCAATTTTCTACCGACATTCGACATGTTAAAGGTCAGAACAATATTGTGGCTGATGCTCTTTCTAGAATAGGAGAGTTGAGTTTAATTAATTATGATGAAATTGCTGAAGCACAGAAGCATGATGAGGAACTTGATCACCTACGAAGTACCTCGAAGTCTTTAAACTTCAAACAGCATCCTCTAGCTTTCTGGAAAACACTTGTGGTGCGACACATCAGGAAATCATGTTAGGCCTTATATTCCAGAATCTTTTAGATTTAGGATGTTTCAACAAATTCATGGCTTATCCCATCCAGGTATCAGATCTACTGTTAAGCAAATGTCATCAAAATTTATTTGGACTAATATAAAAAAAGATGTTCGACAATGGACTAGATGTTGCATTCCTTGTCAGAAAAATAAAGTAACTCGACATACCAAATCAAGTATAGGAGAATTTCAGGAATCTACAGAGAGATTTACGGAAGTCCATATTGACCTAGTGGGTCCTCTGCCTCCATCTAATGGCTACACCTACTGCCTTACATGTATTGATAGATTCACCAATTGGATGGAAGCCATTCCACTAGGAAACATATCAGCAGAGAGAGTAGCTAGAGCCTTCTATGAAAATTGGATAGCACGATTCGGGATTCCGCAGAAGCTGATTTCTGATCGTGGGGCACAATTCACCTCTGAAACATTCAAGTGCCTGTCTAAACTGTGTGGATTTAAAATGCAACACACTACAGGTTACCACCCACAGTGCAATGGCAAAATTGAACGTCTTCACAGAACAATTAAAGCTGCGTTGAGAGCTCACAATAGCAAAGTGTGGAGTGAAACACTTCCAACTATCCTTTTAGGGTTACGCTCAGCGTTGCAGGAAAATGCCAAATATACAATTGCAAAGTTAGTTTATGGACAAGATATTCGACTTCCAGGAGAATTCTTGTGTGAAACCAAGATTTCTTCCTTATTCCTGTGAAGAGAGAGAGAGAGAGAGACATTTGAATATTGATAAGAATGGAATATTTTCTTCGTCTTACCATCTACTGACAAACGATCCATCTAATTAATGTAATTATTTTTCTCAGAAAAATAATGAAAATTATCATTAAAATTTATTCTATGTTCACATATTTCATTTAAAATGAATGATTTTTTAAAATATCTTGGTAAAAATTAGAAGGGATTTTGTCCTTTAAAATAAATTATATTTATCTCTAGGCATGAATTCTTGATTAATGAAAAGAAATCTTAAAAATAGGGAATAGATATTGACTCGAGTATGAGCCAAGTACAACTAGTCATCCAAATAAAGCTGTAAAATTCTAGGAATAGAATAATTTGCCCATTGGCTTAAATGTATGCCCCCTTCCCCCTAATATTATATTTTCATATATAAACAATGGGGGAATATTGTTTGTTTCACCAATAAATTAGAATAAACATGAGCTGATAATTCTTAAGTTAAAGAATAAGTTTCTTTCCTCCTTTTATATAGGTGGGGGGAAAAGATCGACCCCTAACCTTTCAGTGTGTGTGTACTGAGAATTAAAATGCCTTACTGTGTGAATTATATAAAAATAATTTTTAAATATGCCCTAATGTGTTCAAAAATGTCATATTAAAATTTTAAAAAGTCGTTAATAAAATCGACAAATATTATCAGAGATATTAACCCCCCCCCCCCCTCACCATCCTCAATAATATTAAATATTTTTAAAATAAAGATCATTTATTATTGAAAAAATATATTTATTTGCTTAAAATTTAAAGCGTAAAATATTTCCATCGATATTAAAAACATTGATAAATATATTTATATTTTCTAAACATTTAGTTCTTTGAAGAAAATGGTGAGCACTAGTGTAAGATTCTTTGTTTTTATGTAGGATTTAAATTAAGCCTAGATTCCAAATCTATTCCTTAAAATTATTTTAAACAATTGGAAATTTATATTGATAGCTATATTAAGGACAAATATAAAAGTATTCAGCTACAATATTACTAAAGTATGACAGACATAAACATCAAAAACATAACTTTAAAGTCAAAGTTATTGTTAGTTGGCGCCGGCGGTATCAGTTGTGAAGTACTTAAAAATTTGGTGCTTTGTGGATTCGAAGATATCGTTGTTATTGACTTGGATACTATCGATGTAAGTAATCTTAATAGACAATTTTTGTTTCAAAAGAAACACGTTGGTCAATCTAAAGCCTTTGTTGCCAAAGAGAGTGCTGAACGATACAACCCTAAATGTAAAATAGAAGCCATTCATGGTAGTATTTTGGATTCAAAATATGATGTACAATTTTATAGCAGATTTGCATTGGTCATAAATGCTTTAGACACCAGAATTGCCAGAAGTCATGTTAATAGAATGTGCTTAGCTGCAAACATTCCACTACTTGAAAGTGGGAGCGCTGGATATTTGGGCCAAACAACACTTATATTGAAAAATGCTACAGAATGTTATGAGTGCCATCCAAAGCCAACCCAAAAAACTTATCCAAGCTGTACTATAAGAAATACCCCATCAGAGCCCATTCACTGTGTTGTTTGGTCTAAACACCTATTCAATCAAATATTTGGGGAACCAGAAATTGATGAAGATGTATCACCTGATGTGCAAAATGCAACTTAATGAAAGCTCTTCGATAAGTTCCAAATCAACTTCAGTACAAGGTACTTCAATGAGACAAATGGCAATAGATTGTGACTTTGATCCATATAAACTGTTTGGCAAACTTTTCAAAGATGATATCAATTATCTACTGTGAATGGACCATCTTTGGAAAGATCGTCCCAAACCAAATCCTCTTGATTGGCATTCTTTGCCAGATGCAGTTGCTGGCTCAAGTTCTCAAGAAATACCAGCCATAAGAGATCAACAGATTTGGAGCATTAAGCAATGTGCAACTATTTTTGAGAAATGTCTCAAGAACATAAAAAATAAGATGACATCTTTGACAGAAGGAGAGCATTTAACCTGGGACAAAGATGATGATGATTGTATGGATTTTGTTGCAGCCTGTGCAAATATAAGAGATTGTTTTCATATTGCACAAAATAGTAGATTTACTATCAAATCAATGGCTGGTAATATCATTCCAGCAATTGCCTCTACGAATGCAATAGTGGCCGGGCTCATTGTACTAAATGCTCTTAAAATAGTTCGAGGTGAAAGCAATTGTTGCCGCACACTCTACCTTAGCAGGAAGCCTAACTCTACGAAGAAACTTATTGTTCCTTGTGTGATTGATAAACCCAATCCCAAATGCTATGTATGCTCCCCTAAATCTGAGATTTTGCTGGCAGTTAATGTGGAGAAAATGACTGTAAAAATGCTTGAGGAAAAAATACTAAAGAGAGAACTGAGCATGGTTGCTCCTGATGTGGAAGTAGAAGATGGCAAGGGTACCATCCTGGCAAGTGTACCACCACCACCATCAAACCACAACCAACGTGGTCCACCCAGGAAGGCTCCTCAATACCAAGCCCCGAGGAAACGCGGTGAAGAGAAGCGAACTGAACGCAGCTTGCAGTTCCGTGAGAAGAATGCCGAATTTATGAATCAACTCACAAAAGAACTGGAAGCCAAGCTCTTCATCGGAGCCCCCTCTGTATTGGTTGCCGCTGAGAAGCAGACCCCTGTTGAGTATGCCGTCCCGGTGCCCATCTCTACCCGAGGCGTCGGTCTTGCATGTAACGCGGTTGCACAGCGACTGCAAGGATTGCTCACACCAGTCCGTTATGCGGCTTTCAATGTGGACGCTCTTTATCGCGTCTCAATGGCTCAACTCCATTATAAGTTGGAGCGAGTATGCAGCAAAGGGCACTCTTTTCGGAGTCATGTACCCGTGATCCAACCTATGGATTACCCTACGGAGCTTTTGCTCCGCGAGAACAGGCGAACTTTCAAGCCCATCGCCGACATCATCAATATGATTGGGACCGTAGTCTTTGAGGGCGGTACCTATGTACCCTATGTTCCAGATGCTCCCATCGAGAACCCCCTCTTTATGACTTTTCCCCGACTGCGGCCTGCTGTCGTCGCAATGCATGACTTTGAAACTCCAGCCCCGCAGAGACAGGCATACCACGAGTTCTCACCACTGCCAGGTGGGCTGTGGCTCCAAGTGATGCAGCCTGTGGTTGAGGGTATACCTCCCCAACCTGTAATACCAGCTCAGGTCCATCTCTCCAACCCCGACAACGTGATGTCCGCACATTATGGGGTTACACAGCTTGTGCAGGACATTAATGCACTTGGTGTGTTTATGGACCAGTTGAAGACAAAGTACCCCCTCTTGTTAGGGGATGTAGACTGGGATGCGCCAGGTTCCCCAGGTCTTTTGGCGTCCTATGAGGCTAGAGTAGAGATGCTTGTGCCCCTGAATCGACCTAACGTGCTCGTACCATCTGAGCCATACCTTGGAATAACGGACATTAATTCTAAGATGAGGTTGACCTCTGTCCAATTGGCTTCAGGCCTTTTAGCTCTTACGGGCGAAATGGACCCCTTGGTCAACCATTTTAGGGATTCTAGGGAAGCCCTTGTCGAACTCCCACTCTCATGGAGCAACATGGTGAATTCCTACCCGTCACTTTAGATGGGTAGAAGGGCGCTGAAGGAGAAAGCGCGATATAAGTACACATCAACCTGGTGCACAAGGAGAAATTTAAAGAAGATATTGAATTTGACCTGGAAGGCAATGCAGAAGACATGAAACCTCAAGCAGATGTCCCAGTTGATGATAATCAAGAAAAGAGTTCAACCAAGGACAAATTGAAACGTCTTTCTGAGAATGTGGAACACATTCAAGCCAAAAAGCCAAAGCTTGCTCCTGAAGAGTTTAATCAAGAAAAAATAAAATTTCTTTGCAGATGATGAAGATAATATGGACTAAAAGTGAACTATGAACTTTGAACTCTGTGTGTGCTTGTGAGTATAATTTCCTACCCTTCCCTCCAATATTTTTCTCGTAAATGTTGTCTTCTATATAATAAACATCAAAACCATAATCTTATAATAATTAAAAAGAGCTAAAAATCTCTTTATACCATTATATTATGTATAATAACTCATTCCTGTGAAGAAATTCTTGTTTCATATTTTTTGTCATCATGATTATGTTTATAAACTTTCTTGTATAATAAATGAGCCTTCTAAATAACATGCATGATAATATTTAGCAACTTTCTTGTGTAAAAAAGATGTTTCTATATTGAACACATATAAATATTTCATTTTTATTTTTTGTTTAATAGCTTTGTTTCTTGTGCTGAAAATAAATGTTGATATTTTTAGTATTGTTTCTTGTGTGAGAATAAATAAATATTGCTACACTTGACTAAATATTTTTTTGGAATTTTTTTTAAATCAGCACATTTTATAAATTGCTATCTATAAAAAATGTAGTCCTATATGGATGTTTTCTATCTAAATATATATAGGATTTAAAATTCTATTTGATGGAATGTTATTTGATGCACTTTCAAAACAAAATTTCCTGTGTTTATTGATCTATAAACAAGAAACTTTTGCTCTGTTTTTTAAAAGCCTTTTTATTTATAATTTTGATTTATTTCCTAACCAAGTGTTTTAAAAAAATATTTTAAAATCTATTTTTCATACTCTTATTTAAAATGCTCATTTTTTGGGGGAAAAAATAATTATATAGATTATGTGGAATATAAACCATTTTATTTGATGTTAGTTTTGGTTACTGATTCAATCTAGTGTGTACAACAAATTTTTCATTAATCTTCAATTAGTTGCCAGAATAACAACAAAACCTTTATTAGGGACACTCATCCCGTACAGAACTATCCTATATAGGTAAACAGAAGCAACATAACATTTATCTACAGAAAGTGGAGAATAATTTGGATTTACATTTTGGATCTACAACTAGGTATTCTTTAGAGAGATATTCTACTGTATATTCAAAAAAAATTTCCACCAAAAAATTGAAGCAGAAATGGATTTACCAGCTTTGTTGCAACTAGGAGTCTCGGTATCAAGTGATACAATATGCAAAAGGCTTCACATGAAGGGCCTCTTTTCTCAACGACCCATAATTTCTGTGCCATTGACACCACCTCAAAAGAGAGCAAGGAAACTTTGGTGCAAAAAACATGTCTACTGAAATCCAGATGAATGGAGACGTGTAATGTTCAATGATGAGTCCAGAGTCTCTCTAAACAGTGATTCTCATCGTGTCTTTGTCTAGAGAGAGGTAGGAACCAGAAATAATCCCTTGAATATGGTTGAAAGGATCCCTACAGAAACCAAGGTTTTATGGTCTGGGCTGGAATCTTCTTGGGCAGTCGCACAGCACTCCATATTTTTCGTCAAGGAACCCTGACTGGGAGGTATCGGGACAAGATCTTGGCAGCATATTTGATGCCTGAAGCATTGGAAATAGGAAAAACTTTCTTCTAATGGATGATAATGGCCATCCACATAGGGATGGTGTGGTCAACACTTTTCTCTAAAACTATGCAATTGCTCTGATGAATTAGCCAGCTCGACCTACAGACCTAAATCCCATTGAGCATGTATGGAACAATCTAGGACGGCAGATCTAATCCCTCCAACCCCTCCTAGAAACACTCATGAGCTAGAAACAGCCTTAACACAAGAGTGGGCATTGATTCCACAGGAGCTGATAAACTTCCTAATTCTTGGTATGGGTCGCCGATATAGAGCCTGTCTATCAGTTAAAGGTGATCGCACCCCATATTAACTGCAATATCCAAGATATTTATGCACTGACTGCAAGAATATCATTGCCTGAACGGCTAATTTGCATAAAATATGTGTTAGATTTCCTTGATTTTGGGTATTTTAATCAATAATGGATTAATAAATTTGTGTATGAAATTTATTTGATAAATGTTCAATAAAATTTAGATAAATGAAAAAATATGTTGTTCCTTTAATTTTGCAGGCCAGTGTATAAGGCTTATATTTTGAAAGTCTGTTTTTCACATTAACCCTTTGGGCCTGTAGGCAAAAAATAGCATTTTTAATGTATAATGCATATAAATGGCATATAAAATTACACTATAACCAAAATATAGAATACACTTTTTTACAATTTGAAGGAAACTTAGAAGCAACATCAGTTTTACATTTGAATTGATATTTATGCAAGCATTTTAACTAAATTAAAAAATATCAAATTCAGATTTTCATATAGAACCCAATTTCTTGGGCTTAAAATTGTTTATAAACAAAAGGTAAATTAAAATAAATTTATAAAAATGAAATGTCAAAATAAAATATACTTTCAAATTATTTATTAGGTTTTAAACATCCATCCTTTTTGCATAAACTGTGCTTAGATTAAATGAAACTAATATTTTATAGAAAACATATTTTTATGAATATATTCCAAAATAATAAGTAATAATCAATCTTCTTGTAAGTAATAATTAATTAATCATTTTATATGTGTTTATAAAATCATTATATATGTGTTTATAATCATTATATATAATACTATTATAGGTAAACCTATAAAAAAGGTAACAAGGCCACATCCAAATAAATTATAAAGTTTTAGTGACTGCACTATTGCCAAAACATTACGCATTATTAATTCATTTGGATGTGGTCTTGATATCTTTGTCTCCAATCTTTAATCCAAGTTATACCATATCAAATTCTGAAAGATGAAACTAATTTGACAAGTATTGACATACATTGTACATCTACACAATGGCTTATCTATGAACAGAGTTATATGGGCCACTGGGCTGTATTAAAATTGAGGTATAATAATTTTTAAAAGGAATAAAAAATCAATTCAAAAATGTAATTTACATTTTAATATAATCTATAGTAAAAAATAATACAAAAGTGAAATTGCTGATGGCTTGTGCCATCTGTCAGAATAAATATCAATTAATCATTACTTTTTAATTATTTTGGATTTGGCTGACATCCTTTCTTGAGTAATCAAGAAAAGTAACTGGGTACGCATTTCAGGCTGTTGTTGACCCTCAACAGTGTGGTGCAAGCTGTACCCATTCCTTTTCATCTTTCGGGAAGCCTCAAAGACTAGCTTTTAAGTCGTTGGTTTTTGTACCATGCTGATAAGGGCCAAAATCCTAGATTGCATACTTGATTAGGTTTTCTCGATTAATCAAGAAAGGGTATTTGGCGAATTCTGGAGTAAGTAAAAATCAATTTTTAAGTTGGATGTTTATTCCAACAGATGGTGCAAGCCATAAACAACATTTAGTTGCATGATCAGATGTCTTTTATAAATACTCTATAGTGTTTTAAATAATAAATACAAATTTTAAAAATCACTAAAATAATGTTTTTTATTTTTTAAATCATTACATTTTTTTATTGAGGTTGTACAAAATACAAATTAGCTTCACATACTATATTGACTGAGTAAAATCTAAATTATCAAGCTATATACATATTTATTTAAATATTTATTTTTAAGATAAGAAATAAATTTCTGTGCCAATAGTTTATCTCATGTGATAGATTTTTCAGGCAGTCTTTTATACAAAGAGGCACTTGGCATCAATTTTATATTTTATAAAATCTGAGAAACTGATATTTTAAGGAATTTTGAGCCATAGAAGTACTAAACAAGTTCCATTTCAAAAAGACTATAGGAAAGTGATAAAAAAAAAAGGGTGGTGAGCTGGAGGGGTAGACGCATGTGACGAGGAAGTAGCATTATATATACATTAGATGAGCTGTCATCCCCCACACTCACTAATAGTTAGGGAATATGTGATATGGGACAAGATCCTAGTGGACGCAAATTTTCATTGGCTACTAGCGATTTTATATTTATTTTATAAATAATTTAGAACGTGAAATTTACATCCTTCAAGCTTTGATGCATGGTCAGAAAGGATACGAATTTGGGTCATAAGTGCTAAAAATAATTCAAAACAAAATATATAATATTATTTAGAAACTTTTATAAAATTCTTATGATGACAGATCTCGAACTGAAGGGAAACAGTAATATGTTTTCTCTTGGATTCTCCTCTACCCATCATTATTTATCTATTGAACACAAGTTTTTTTTTTTTGTGGTCATACTGAAGAAAGAAAACTTCAGGTGTGCACCCAACACTAAAATAATTGTTTGTAGTCCTCTTGATCTTATGTCAAAAGAAAGAAAGCAAGCCACATGAATTGCAACTTGTATACATTTCTTTTCATTAATATTAATTTTAGTATTCATATTGCAAATTAGCCTCTCATTCACTGATGCAACTTCATTTATATCGATGAGATACAATTTGAATTATAGATTAGAAACACAGGTAATAAAGCCAAATCCAAATGAATAAATAGTGTGTGATGTTTCACTAACAGCATTGTTATGATTATTAGACAAAAGTACTGGATGAGAAGAAATATCACAGCATGTTTTTAGATAATTAGTACTGCTATCAGTTGTGTAAACAGGATAGCAGATAAGAATAAAATTGTTTTCTAAGAACTCTGAAATATTATTTTCATAATAAAAAGTGGAAAACCCTCTTTTTTATATATAATTAAATGCCTATCTGTAAATATAATTGGTATTTCCTCTTTCTTCCATCCTGTTAATTGTAGCTATTTCTTTTGAATGAAAAAGGCTTCTTTACATTGTCCCTTTAACCCTTAAGTACTCGCACGGGGTGTATCACACCCCAAGCTATCACTTTACTTTTGAAAAATCATTATATCCTTAAACAAAAACTTCTAATTTTTTAATAGCTTAATATTTCAATGTGGTGAATAGACATGTCAAATTTCATCAAAATTAATAAAAGGAAAATATTTGTATTTAATTTTTATTGTCAGAATGGGGTTTATCACACCCTGCGCGAGTACTAACATAGCAAAGTTTTGCAATCAGCCCGATTTCGACACTGCTGAATTCTCACGTAACATACTTTGTTTACACTATAAATCATTTCCCTTTTGTTTTAGTGTGAATTTAGTTTCACTTCACCCTTATCTAATCTTACATTTATCCTATATTATAATGGATAGCAAAATTATTCTATTCAAAAATATTTCAGGAAAGAACACTCCAACTCCATTAGATGCTTTTTGATAAGGCACAGTTTGGATTATAGATTACAAACACAAGGTAACAAGTTTTTGTCTGAAGATGGTAACAAAGCTGTTACCGAAATGTCACACACTATTTATTTATTTGGATTTGGTCTTGTTGCCTTGTGTAACTAAATCGTCAAGTTTGAGGATCAGTTTTCTCTCCAGACTGTCAAAAGCTTAGATTAGGTTAATCGTCTCTTCTTTTTCCTTACTCCACTCAATCATATTAGGGTATCACGCTTGTAGAGCTTGAGACTTTTGATGGTGTCTACTGGGGATGAGTAGAGCTGGATTAGGCAATACAGTCAATAATCTGTTTTGGGGTTGCAGGTTCGAATTGCACTTAGTACATAGTGGGAAAACCTTGCAACCATTCTGGAAAGTCATGTTGATACTGTTGTTCTCTTGGGAGGACAGAACCAGTGCTTGTCCCTCCTGCTCTGTACCAGTCATGTGTAGAATTAGCTTTCAAGTCCTGCAGGCATTAGGTTTTGATGGTACGGAGGAGGTCTCTTTCATCTAGTTGGGTGGTAGATTCCCAGGTTTCAGGGAGGCCAAGAGCTCCAGACTTTGCCAGATAGTCTGCTAGCTCATTTCCAGGAATTCCAAAGTGAGCTGGAAGCCATTGCATTGTGACAAGAGCTGTTGGCTGGGAGTCGGTTTGCAGATTAGCGATGCTCTTGAGAAGAGGTTCTTGACTGGAGAAACAGGTTTGAAGGGTATAAATTGCTGCTCTTGAGTCAGAGTAGATTATTATTTTGCTTGGGGAGTTGATGTTGATGTCTTTTAGAGCAGTATCTATTGCAGAGAGTTCCAATATATAAACTGAAAGGTGTCTAGGGCGGGAAAGGGAGATTTTTTCAAGGATCTTATCTTTGTAGATAGCAATTCCACTGCCAGACAGTCCAGTTTCAAGTTGGTTACCGTCAGTGTAAATTGTGATGTCAAAAAGGGAGCTATTTTCCTCAATGATTTGGAGGCCAAGAGCTTTTAAGTAATTTTTGATGAGTTTCATGTTTGTGGGGATTGGCTGGTAGATGAGGGAAACAGGTGAACTTGTTGCAAGTTCTGTGTGGGTGATAGGAAATTCTGTGTTTGGGATTAATTGGGATGTCTAAAAAGACTAGAGTTGTGAGCCATGTTGAGAGGAGTGGGGGCATTTCAGTCTTTGATTTGGGACCCAATTTATAATAAATTTTCCTGTAAGATGTTCTTTTGGAGAGTTTTCTTTTTGGATATGAATTTTGAGAAGCAGATTTTACTCCTTAGGTGCAGGGGAAGAAGGTTGGATTCAAGTTCAGCAATGTAATTTGGGCAGGATC
>CP092886.1:125775295-125790292 GCA_030710605.1 Cordylochernes scorpioides | reverse complement strand
TATTGCTCTATATTCATAACATATATATATACAAACATATATTTTAAAATAGGGCAATCCATAAATAGATATTTAATTAAAAAGCATATATTATGGATCTCTCAAAATATATATTTAATATATATATTATAAACAAAATTGTCATTTCCTGACCGCTCACTTGAGCATTTTAGATGGCAGAGCACCATTAACTAAACGTTGATTTAGATTATATATTATATTATCTTATATTAGCTAATATATTATATATGAAAGAGCCCATCTTGAATCAATCGTATTTATTTTTTAAAATTCAATATTTCAACGTGGCTGTTTACTGATCTTCTTCTGGGGTTCAAACTCCCTGTAAGTTTATCATCCACGTGATACATCATGGATATATATATATGTTATGAATATTTTGTTTTGTTGTTGGAAAAGATAGAGAATTGAAGGTGCAGTCGTGAAAGAGAAAGATAGTTATTTACCTTTCAAGTAGTTTTTTTATTATCAATTACTTGAAAAAAATTACGCATTAATTATTTTTTACAGTAATATAGAATTTATAAGATGAATTCTCTATTTTTGTGAATTAAAAAAAAGGTTTGTTAACTATACATATTTACAACAATATTCAAATTGGTATCTTCTAAATCTTTGGTCAAAAATGTATAACAGTCAATGATGAAAATAAAATAAATGTTTTTAAAAAATAAAATATTTGCATTTTATATTATATTATATACATATATATTAGATAATAAAAAGGCATATATTGGATTGAATAAGAGATTTATTTGCCATATTTCCATAATTGTCATTATTCAATTCAATATATGCCTTTTTATTATCTAATGATTTAAATATGGATTGCTCTATTTTGAAAAATATATATATAGGTAAACAATTATGCGTGAGCGCGAAAACAAGTATTCAACAACTTCTAAGTTTTTGTTTAACAAAACATTCGATTAAAAAAAGTAAAATGTCAAATCTAGTATGCGCATATGTTCGAAACTTTAGCACCATTAATCACTACTAAAATCTGCACAAAAATGAAAATAAAATAAAAAACAATAACAATGTTGTTCCACATTTCTCTGATATTATATCTATATATCTAATATGCTCCGCATTCATCTGACATAATATCAATAGATCTAATATGTAAAAATTTTGAAATTAGTTTGTTATGTTAGAGGCATTGATTTGTAATTAATTAAATAAAACTGAAAAATAATAAAAATGTTATTTGTAACCTAAATATAAATAAAGGTATTTTACAAAGTATACTATATTCTATTTGAAGTTCAAATTTTGGCGCCAAAAAATATCGATAATGTCAGCGCTAGTTCAGAAAGGAATCTGAGAGTTAGTGTAATATACCTATTTATCTATGTGTATATAAGATAAAATTGAGCTTTGTTTGTCAATGAATTACAACATTTTCAGCTATTTCACAAAGAGAAAAAACACGTTTTGTTTCAAAAAGAAAGATATTCATACTAAAGTATATAATTTAATCAAATGAATTATCCACTTGTGTTGATGTTTTTATATCCGTTCTATTTGAATTTTCTCATTTATCAATTTATAAAATGTAGTTTTAGATAAATTATATTTTGCAGGGCAGGGACTTGTGAAGGGTCATAAGCTTGTCCCCCTTACGCCCCGCCCCTTCCCAATTAAGCCACTCCCCGCGCCGCCCTTTCCCTTAAATTAATTAACTCGACCCTCACTTTGCAAATCCAAAACTCAACTATTTTCACTATATTCAAGAACAATAACTAAAAACTCTCAACAATATATGAACTTTGCTCTCTGCAGTAGCGAATTGCTTAAATCTCCCCAAATAAATCTAAAAAAACATCCAAACATATCGAACTTAAACTTGAGCTATAAATCCAGAAAGCTTGAAGTGCTTTAGTAGGTTAATTTTTAACATTTTACTGAAAGTTTCTCTTAACTTTTCCTCTAAAAAAATATCTTAAAAATGCTGGATTATAAGAATCCCTTTATTGAAATGTACTTAAATATTAATTAATAAATTTATCAATTTCATGTGTTCTAAGGTGAAGAAAAACGGCCCAAATCCCAGCCGTACTAAGGAAACACCAAAGGTGTGAGGAGAAGTGCAGGGAGACGTCTACCTACCCGGCCAATATCCAAAGGGTTTCCAGCCACACACGGCCGCCACCGACCAAGCACAAGCCACAACTGAACTAAGTGTAAATTGAAGGCTAATGGTATTTGGAACGCTATCATTTGGTGGAGCGAGTAGCGTGCCTTATATATTTTGTCTTACTAAACACCATGATTACTTCCAATTGGCCACTTAGCTCTGCCAGGAAACGCTCATTTAAAATGGTTATGATTGAATTTAATTTACATTAAATAACCCGTAATAAGGGTTAAGCGCTGTTGGTTTGTGACAGAAGTATTAGGGGGTCGGGGGGAGGGAAGAAGACCAATTGTCAACTTTGGCTCCACCACGGGTAATTGTACAACTCATTCATTACTCTTTTCTACCCTTTTGTGGCGTCGGGCCGGTGGGGTAGGGTGGGGCGTAATTGGACCATAATCTCCTTACTCCCACAGGGGGAGCAACGGAAAAAATTCCTGCTGGCCAGGACGACTCATAATTGCTAGCATGAAGGATGGCCTGGAAATTGTACTTGATAGCGGCGTGCTAGCCCCGGGCCGCAGGATTAGTATTCATAATGCGGCAGACAAAGGCATGCCTCGCCTCCCCCTCGTAGTCCCTCCCCCTGTGGCAGGTGGAGATCTGATAATCCCCGGATTGCAACAGTCGGACGGAGTCCTCCTCACAAAACTAGTTTAGTGGATCTCTTATCACACGCTGCGGGCAGGGCAGTCAACAAACGAAGGTCACTGCAGCGGTTTGGAGGCATTAGGTTGGAAGAAGCTTCTTTTTTTGTCATTATTCCATCTAAATATCAATCTAAGCTCTTCAAATATTGAATTGAAAGTAATTACACATCTATTTTTATGTTAACATGTTAAAACCTTTTCATCTAGACATTTCAGAACATTAGAGAAAATAAAACAGTAGTTGACACAAGCTATTATATTGTGCTATTATTGCAAAAATAAAAAATAGAAAACATTTACATTTATAAAAATGCAACATAGAGAAATTGGTCTTCAAAATTATGAATAACATATTAAGAGAGAGAGGTAACAGAATATATATAAAATATATTATATTATATATTTTGTAGTATTTTATATTCAATACAACTTAGGGTATGATCAAATCAAATTTCTTTTAAAATTATATATTATAATGCTTATGTGTTTGAATAATAATTTAAACAAATATATATTTATGCTTAAACAAAATAGGCATATCCTGACCTGTTCACATTAAAAATAATTTTTATTTTTATTATATACACTGCGTGACATTGAAAATGGAACACCAAGAAATAGTGGCCAGAAAGTGATGAAACTCGGCAGACAGAGAGAGACAGGGACGAACAATAAGTGATCTTTATTTCAAAATGATAGTCATAATACAGAGCGAGAACGGCGTCGGTTTAGTAGCAAGTAGGACCACCGCGGACGGCGATGCACGCAGCAACACGTCTAGGTAGAGAGTCAATCAGAGTATGGATGGCGTCCTGAGGGATGGCTCTCCATTCCCTCTCAACCATTTGCCACAGTTCGTCTTCTGAACGCGGCTGTGGCAAGGCATGCAAACGGCGTCCAATGATGTCCCAGACGTGCTCGATTGGTCAGAGATCAGGAGAGTACGGTGGCCAGGGAAGCATCTGTACATCTTGCAGAGCTTGTTGGCTAATGCGAGCAGTGTGCGGTCGGGCGTTATCCTGCTGATAAAGGGCATTGGGTACCCCTGAAGGTAGGGGAGTGTCACCGGTCGCAGCACATCATCAACGTATCGTTGGGCCGTCATAGTGCCCTGAATACGAAGTAAAGGTGACCTGGAATCATAGGCGATTGCGCCCCAAACCATGATTCCACGTTGTCGCACGGTGGGGCGTTCCACAATTGCTGCCGGATTGGACCTTTCTCCACGTCGACGCCACACGCGTACACGGCGACTATCACTGGACAAGCAGAAACGCGACTCATCTGAGAACACGACCCTGTGCCATTCCGTCATCCACGTCGATCTAGCCCGGCACCATTCCAAACGTTGGCGCCTATTCGGTGGGGTCAATGGCAGTCTTCTTAGCGGACGGCATGAGTGCAAGCCATTAGCAACCAATCGACGGGAAATGGTTCTGGTCGAGGTGGAATGATCTAGGGTGTCTTGCACATGTTGCAGGATGGCGGTACAAGTGGCTTGTGGGGCCGCCACTGCTTGTCGAAGGATACGCCGATCCACACGTGCTGACGTCACTCTGGTTGCACCGACATTCCTATAAATTGCCACATTTCCTTGTTCCAACCATCTTCTCCACAGTCGGTGCACCGTGGACGCACCAAGGTGTGTATCAGCTGCGATTTGACGTATGGACCAACCTGCCCTTTTCAGTCCGATCACCATGCCCCTCGTAAAAGCGTCTGTCTGCTTGAACTGCCTCCGTTTACGATGACCTGGCATTCTCTGTTATTACACGTGTCTTTTGACACAAGAACAAAATTTCTACAATGATTTTCCTTGAAGAAATAACGACACGAATACTGTCCTTTCTGCAAGTTCCTTCCCTTATATCTTACTCCATGTGCGCACGAGAGCTGCGCATTTTACATCATTTGCATAACTCGGTTAGGCGCGTCTACCCTGAAATTTGCATAATTTTCTGGCCACTATTTCTTGGTGTTCCATTTTGAATGTCACGCAGTGTATATATAGTTAAACTTGACACGAAAACTATTTACCGAGTTATTGAAGCTAATGAAAATTGAGAAAAATTTAATGAAATAGTTTGTGAATTATTTTAAGCGATACTTCATTTTGTGACAAGAGAGGGACAATTCACGGCTATATTCCACAAATCGCCAACTAAGGAGAGCCTACCTTTCAAACATCTACAACTACCACCGGGAAACACAATCGCAAAATTTCAGGTATAGCTTACAAGTATTGGTATGTCGTATTATTGTGTGGTACATAGAATATTCTACACAAAATATCAGACGTGTGTTAGCATTCATAAATATATTATAAATATATATATATCTATTTTTTTCTTATCCCTAGTACACGTGGTACAGGCCATGATAATCATGGTGGGTAGAAGTAGGCGATTTCTTTTACTGTAAGTGCACCACATGTCTACACATGTGAAAAGCAGATTCATAAATATGATAGACTTTTACTATAACCCACATCTGAAACATAATCCACATTTTAGATGTTTAGTGGTCCTGTGATAGTGAATAAATAGTTACGTTTTTACATCAATTCACGTTGTACGATTTTGTCATTTGTAAAAAAATGATATTTTCATCGGTAGAAGGTACGAATGACAAATTTTGTTATGTGCATCCCTTGTTCATTTTAGAAAAAAAATTTCCATGGAAAAATTTGAATAGATTTAATAGTGTTTCGAATAATATTTAAAACAATTTCTTTTCTAAAGGAGAATTGAAAATTTAATGATTCAATTTTAAAAATTTTCTCCACACATATATACTTGTGTATACCTATAATTAAAAAGGCATATATTGGATGAAAATATCATTTATTTTACCAATATTTCAGTTGGCTGAACGCCAACCTTTATCAAGGTATTATAACATATTAATGTGTGTCAACAACAAACTTAATTGAAGATTTATTTATGGATTGCTCTATTTTCAATATATATATATATATATAACTGTATATTAAATATATTACAATATGAATGAACTTTATAATATTTTATATGCTGTTTTAAAATTATTCTAAACTAGTTCATTCTTTTCATACACTATAAAAGTTATCCCGTTAAAAAAAACAATAATTGAGATTCGAAAATGAAAATACAGAATGTTTCTACATATTGTTTTTTTTTTTATTCTTCGAGCTATATAAAGCTTTTAAGGAAAGAACACAAAACATTCCAGATCTGGTTATCGCCAGAGTATTATAATTGAAAAATAAAAATGTCCTTAATTTAAATGGCTACATGTACCTTATATATTCAATAGAAATGTGACGAGCGAGAAAACTATACATGTTAAATTATATATTTGATTAAATGCATCCCCTGATCAGGAAATTGAATGTTGCTGATGTGTGGCTTGTTATATCAATCTAAAATTATTATTAATTAAACGTTGGTTTAAACATAAAGCAATAACCTGCAATATATATTCAAGAAATTAACACAAGCACAATATTTGATTTTTCAAATATAACAAACACTCTACTGTCCTTACTGCCATTGGGAGGGCCTGGTTCAACAGTGTTAAACCTCACGTCTGTTTTGCCAATTTAAACAACCATCCCGTTTTCCAGAGCTCTAATAATGTATTGGGCTATTCTTCTTATATATCCGACACTGGCTTATATGTATTCAACCAAATCATGGACATAAGCATTGAGGACGGTAGAATTACAGTTGATGTTTTTTTTTTTTTTTTATGTCCCGAATATTGGCTGGAGCGTTGGGTTTCAGCCTACACTACACTGACGAGAGAAAATAACCCCAAACGTGTACATTTTTTGCATTTCTCTGTTTATCTGTTATAAAAAATCATTTAGTCTAGAGGTCCTTCGATAGAAAAGTCCCAAGCAATCACCAACTTCCAGTAGCACGATCAGGATATGATTTTTTTTCTCAATTTTAGCACCGCGATGTCGTAGGCCCTTCCCTTTGTTCTAAAATAAATTAACAAGTGCCAACATACAAATATACTGAATAAAAACAGTCGAGCCGTTGAAATAAGCCGTACATTGTTAAGGGTTACCCTCATACCTATTTATGATCCAAACCTTGGTATTTGGGCCAGTGTCCTAAACCTTGTTGCTAAGCCAGCCGGCTTTCTTGGAGGAAACCTTGAACCTCTAGACAATGGGCCGCTGCAGCTGGATCCCTTCTTTTGGATTTCTTGCAACCCAGTGAAGAATGCGAAAGCAGCCTTCATTGAGCGTTATTTTCTCGATATTGTTTTTTTTTTTAATCTGAAGAATAAAGTTTTCAAAAATATTTTAAAAATATAGTTGATATGCACTTGGCAATTAAAATTGATATACAAGGAAGAAATACAAGTTACAAAATGATGTTCTTTGAACAATACAAATGAGAATAGCAAATGATTGCATTTTCAAGAAATTTGGAAGGTATGGATTCTGAGAAATCATTTCCCAAAATAATCACTTGAGGCATCAATAAGAGAACATAAACGCCTGGTTATTGGGTCAGACAGAGATTGGATAGCATGTACTGGTACAGCTTCCCATGCAGCTTCAACACGATGTAACAATACATCGACAGTGACTGACGTGTAGTGGCGTAGAGCCAGTCACTCGGCAACCATTGACCAGATGTATTCTATTAGTGACAGATCAAGAGAACGTGCTGACCAGGGGACAGCTACCTAACATTTTCTGTATGTAGGATGGTCCTTCGTGCATCATCCTTCTGAAACGTAGCGTTTCCCAGGCCTCAAATAAAGGACGCTGCCACGGCCATTAACACATAATAAATATAATGGGGATTGTTCAAAAGCCGGGAATGCGGACAAGAGGTGACCGAGACGTGTATTCAATGCCACCCCATACAATCCCTTCATTTGATGCGACAGTATGACGATGTCGAATTCACGCTGAAAATATGCCTTTTCCACTATGGCGCCAAACACGGATGCTGCCAATAGAACTTGGATTCGTTTAAAATACGACGTCACTTCATTACTGCGTCGTGGATCGTCTTTTATAGCATCATTGGAGGCGCTCCTGTCTATGATATAACATCAAAGGTAGCCGGAGTCATGGTCGCCGAGCTAACCGTCCATGCTGCAAGCATATTCGAACTGTTCGTGCAGACGCTTTTAAACATGCAAAGACACCATTTTTCGATTCAGGGCTCTTGACGTTGCTATACGATCCATTAAGGCCACGCGGGTAACATGTCGGTCTTCTCGGCTGTTATTGGTAGCGAGTCGTTAAGATCCAGTACGTCGTTCCGTATGACCGTCCTTAAACCATCGATTGCATATTCTACTAGCAATGATAGATCTCGACCGACTACTACTGCGGTACGATGAGCCACAATTCCAGAGGGCTACAAACTACCTCTATTAAACTCAGAAACGTGTTGCTAATCATTTCTACTTCTTTCACGAGGTATCACGACAACCTTTAAAACGAAATAACGTTTCAAATGAAATTTCTATATGAGAGACCTGCTGCACAATCTCTTCTTTTCAAGAAATTGTAAGTGTCGCTACGGGCGCATATTTTGCTTAAATAATTTGGAAATATTTGCATATTACTGTATTTTCCTCCTGTCATGAAAATGCCACGTCAGTATGGTGGCTCTGGTAGCAATACAAATGGCCAGTAGTTTATATAGCTTGATATTCTACCAAAAAAGTTGAATTATAATATATATAAGTATACATTAATAGAAGAGTTTTATTAATTATATATATTATCGTACAAAAGATAGAGCAATCTATAAATAAATCTATAAATAAAAAGGCATATGGCACTGATCCGCAAAATTAAAGGAACAACACATGTTTAAGAAAAAGAAAAGTTATATTAAGGGATATATATAAAGTTTTGGTATATTCAAAAGCTTCCATGAATTAAGAGAGTATGTAAAACAGAAAAACAAATAAAGTTGTTCCCAATATGCAAAATACCACCGTCTACGTTGACACCGCCTCCAGCACGTGCCTGAGTATTTCTCAAAGCGTCCTAATTTTACGCTCCACTAGATTTTTATTTAACCTTTTTGTTTTTTAAAGTTTTCATGGCTTATAGGCAACATTTATCGCAAGAAAAAAATGGCAAGCTATTGGGAGGATGGAAGCAGGCCAATCACAGGCAGAAGTAGCAAGATGGCTTGGAGTGACAAGAAACGTTGTCTCAAGGCTTTGGAAAAAATTTCAAACGACAGCTAATGTTGCCAGAACACCCGGACAAGGACGGCCAAGGGTCACAGCGTTAAATCAAAACCGTTATTTGAGTCTCCTTGTGCGTCGCAATAAAAGAATGACAGCATCGCAACTACGAAGTGACCTCAATGCAGCTACAGGAGTCTTGGTATCAACTGATATAATACGCAGAAGAATTCACAAGAAGGGCCTCAATGCTCAACGACCCATAATTTGTGTGCCATTGACACCACCTCAAAAGAGAGCAAGGAAACTTTGGTGCAGACAACATGTCTCCTGGAATCCAGATGAATGGAGGCGTGTAATGTTCACTGATTCACACAGTCCAGATTCTCTCTAAACAGCTATTCTCGTCGTGGAGAGAGGTAGGAACCAGAAATAATCCCCGGAATATGGTTGAAAGGGATCCCTACAGAAGCCAAGGTTTTATGGTCTGGGCTGGAATCTTCTTGGACGGTCGCACAGCACTCCATATTTTTCGGCAAGGAACCCTGACTGGACAGAGGTATCGGGACGAGATCTTGGCAGCATATGTGATGCCTCAAGCATTGGAAATGAGAGAAAACTTTCTTCTAATGGATGATAATGCCCGTCCACATAGGGCTGGTGTGGTCGACACTTTTCTCCAAAACCATGCAATTGCTCGGATGAATTGACCAGCTCGATCCCCAGACCTAATTCCCATTGAGCATGTATGGGACAACCTAAGACGGCGGATCTCATCCCTCCAACCCCCTCCTAGAAACACTCATGAGCTAGAAACAGCCTTAACACAAGAGTGGGCGTTGATTCCACAGGAGCTGATAAACTCCCTAATTCTTAGTCTGGTCACCGATGTAGAGCCTGTCTATCAGTTAAAGGCGATCACACCCCATATTAACAACAATATCCAAGATATTTATGCACTGACTGCAAGAATATCATTGCTTGACCGGCTAATTTGCATAAAATACGTGTTAGAATTCTTTGATTTCGGGTAGTCTAATCAATAATGGAATAATAAATTTGTGTATAAAATTTCATTGATAAATGTTCAATAAAATTTGAGATAAATGAAAAAAAAATTTTGTTCCTTTAATTTTGCGGACCAGTGTATATTAGACCAATAAGTAATTTATTTAATATTGTATTCATATATATGTATATGAAAAAATAATAGAAAAAAATAAAAAGCCAGGTATTGATATTAAAAAAAAAAAGGCATATCCTGACCAGAAGCACATGTGCTTTACAGATGGCATTCTGTTCCACCAGATGGCGCTCTGCCATCTGTAAAGCACATGTGCTCCTGGTCAGGATATGCCTTTTTTAAAATTTTTAATATATATATAATTAATTTTTTACAACTCAATATATTTCTTTTTATATAAAAAATGTCAACATTTTCTGTTGTTAATATTCATCAAGTCGAGTTAGACTTTTGGTGACTATATGGACAGATATTCTGCAATTTGATTGGTTAGTGACTATCACTCGCAGCTCATCTAGTGACCTTCTGGAAGCTTTCTTGACCTCTTATAGCCAGCTCATCTAGTGACCTTCTGGAAGCTTTCTTGACCTCTTATAGCCAGCTCATTGGTGGTTTTTCTTATTTGTTTTTAATTTACCCTAACATCAACATATTTTCTAATCCATTTTCTCTTATTATATGTCCGAAGTAGGGTAGTCTTTGTTATTTGGGATCTACACCAGGAACGACTTCATTTTATATTGAAATATTCGTTCTTTTATCTGTCCATGAACTCAGAGTAGCTTTCTCCATATCCGCATTGTAAGCTTCAATTCTTTTTCGATCAAATAATCCCTTGAATTAATTCAATTCTTTTTGTCTGAGAGTCCAGTTCTCACATCCCTTAGTGTCTACAGGAAATACCAATGCCTCTACAATTCTCTTTTTTTTTTCTTGAATGAAATGCCTTTGTCTTCCATAATTTTGTTTTGTTTCATCAATGCGTCCCTTCCTAGTGCTATTATTTTTAATTTCTCTAAGCAACCTTCCATGGTATTCCTGGATTCTATTAATAATAAGTGTCGTCAACTATATATCATTTTTTGTTGTATTTCAAAGCTATTTATATCATGGGCATTTATAAATTTTGTCTTGCTGATATATATGTAATTTTAAACCAAAGATTTCACGTTCTTCTTTACCTTTCTCAGTAATCTGTTTTAGGTATTCCTTGTTTTCTGCTAGTAGTGTGGTGTCATTAGCAAAGATTGTCTGAAGACTTTTTATCAAGATCAGCCAATTTCATAGTATGTTCAGTGTAGAGGTTGAAGAGATATGGCGATAGTATACAGCCTTTGCCTCCCTCCTTTTAGTGGTTTGAACCATTTAGTGTTCCCATGTTAAGTCTTTGCTGTGGCTTCTTGTTCTGTATATAGTTCTTTAATCAGAACAATTAGACGTTCTGAAATTCCCATAAGTCTATCTTGTTCATAGTTTACTATGATATACACACTAAAAAGCTTTACTATAGTCACACGCACACACAAACACACAATGAAACAGACGCTCTGCCATCTAAAATTATCATGTGAGTGGTCAGGATATGCCTATTTTATTATTAATATCAGCACCTGACCTTTTTCTATTTTTATGAATTTTTCACGTAAATATAGACATAACACAAACATGAACATGTAAATATCAACATATCACAAGTTATAAGTCGCATTTATTCACAAGTTTTTTTATAAAAATTCTTGAACAATGTCTAAACAAACATACATTCCCTTGAAGGTTTTTTTCTACATATAGTTAAAAAAAAAACCTATTTCAACAAACGCTACTCTTCTTCCTCTGATCTAGTTATAATAGCATTTTCATATTAAATCTTACTTTTCCTTATTACTAATAATTGTATATAGTTGCGGAACTACTGGTTTCCTGTGCTGCTCTTTTCCTGATATTGCACCTTGTACGAAGAATCTGTATAAGACTAATGTCTTAATAAAGGCTTTGTGTGTGTGTGTTATAATAGCATTATATATACAGTATATATATATATTATTCCCTTTACCTGGTTCTCTCTCTCTGATTTTCTTTTATTCTAACTCTTTGATTCACACAATTCAACTATTATTTAAATTGGATGACTGTGAAGTCAATTGATAAAATATTATACAGGGTGATCCAAAAGTCCCGCACAACTTTAAAAATTAATAACTCCGCGAATATTTGCGCTAGAGCAATGCGGTAAACACCATTGTGTTCAGAATGCAATGGGATTTTTTATGGCAAATATTGAAAATTTCGAAATTGATTTTAGTTACAATTTCATTCCCTAGATGGCGCTGTACCAGAATCAGAAATTCAGCGGCCAAATTGTTTGATTAATTGAAAAATATAACTGATCGACACGTATTTTTCCTTTTTGTATACCAGGAAAGAATCCTAATAATATCAAATCGTTAATTAATAAAGCACCATTTCGCCAAAAGTTAGAAGAAATGGTTAACGATTTTTAAATACAATCTGAGATATGTAAAATAGGTATATGCAAATTAAAACATGTAGCAAAAAATATTTATATTTTTGATAGAGTTTTGAAAAACATAGCTGAATTCAATACACGATTTTTTGAAATGTTAATATAGTACCAAAAATTATGATGGTACTACTAATAGGATTTCTTGCTATAAGGAATGTGTAATTTCTTGAATAATTGGCGACACTCGACTATTTAACTGGAAATTTGTCATGATCCAACAAATGAAATATAGATGGGAGTGACAAAATACATTTGTCGTACTTTATTCCAAATATCCTATGGGCTTGTCAAATGTTATCATTGTTTATTATACTGTACACGATTTTTAAAAATGTATCCCCTCAAAAATAAATATAATTTTTAAATCAACCTTTTGCGTTGAAAAACATGGTAGTAAAATCATTTTGTATTATTTTTTTTGCCCAAAATTTCTAAAGGTGGGGGGTTACAGAGAATATTCCTTATGCTATTTCTTTAATGAGCGAAAAGCGATAAATTAAACATAAGGGGTAAAATTGTGTGTACAGTGTTATTCGAGAAGTTATGACACTTTGGTCTGCACGACATAATATAAGATGTGGGCAAATGACAAACAAACAAAAATTACTGTTCACAAATAAAAAAGAGACAAGATATGAGGACAGAATTTATTTACCCATAACCCAACACAAAGAGCTGCAAAACATTGGTAGATAATATAATACATGGCAGCTTATATAACACATGAGGTAACTTGTCTCTTGGAGGCCTTGTCTCTTGTATTAGATCACAATCCTTGCTCAATGTGGCGCCCTTCATTCTCAAACACCGCCTGCAGACGATAGATGACAGATTGGACAGCATTAAATAACATATCTGTTGAAATTGATGAAACGTGCCGTCTGATAGAAGCCTTCAACATGGCCAATGTGGTAGGCCGGCATCGATAAACACGCGACTTAATGTACCCCCATATCCAAAAATCGCAAGGCGTCAAGTCTGGTGATCTTGAAGGCCACTGGTGTATAAAGTGGCGACTTATCACACGATCTTCACCGAACGTATCCTTCAGCAATTGTTTGGCACCGCGGGAGATATGAGGAGGTCCTCCATCTTGCATGAATGTTATTTCGCTCAGTGCTTGTCTGTCCTGCAATATGGGGATAACCTTTTCTCTCAAAAGTTGAACATAACGTTCACCAGTTACAGAAACGGTTTTAAAAGTTCTTCCATTTATTTCTTCAAAGAAAAATGGCCCAATAATGAAAGAAGAAGTGAACCCACACCAAACTGTAACTCTGGGCTGATGAAGTGGCATTTCTGTAAAAATCCTAGGGTTTTCTGTAGCCCAAATGCGGCTGTTTTGAGTGTTGACTTCTCCATTTAGAGAAAAGTGAGCTTCATCTGTCCACAGAACATTCGACAGCCAGTTTTCATCAATATCAATTTGCCGGAAAACCCATGCAGCAAATTCTTGACGCTTCTCAAAATCGCCGACTTTTAGCTCGTGAAATCTTTGAATTTTGTACGGGTATTTTTTAAGAAAAATTCTTAGAGCTCTCCAAACTGTTCCATACGAAATACCCGTTTGTCGAGAAACTTGTCGAGCATTTACTTCTCCATACGTGGATAACGTTTCAATAGCTTCAACACTCTGCGAAACCGTAACAGCCACTGACTTGCGTGTCGATGGTCTTCCACTCCGAGGTTTTGCTTCTAGAGATCCAGTCTTCTCAAAATTTTTTATCATTCTCCTTAGAGAGTAGCAACTCATGGGTCCTTTACCTCTTCGAATACCTTTGAAGTTACGAAACGCTCGTAAAGCTTCAGTGGGAGATTCTGAATTGCAATAATAAAATTTCACCAAGAGTACTTTATCCTGTAGTGACGGCATCCCAGAGTAAAATAAATGATCAGGGATAGTTGAATTTTTCAAATGAATTTGTGGCGACCGCACTTTGCTTCAGCGAACAAAGCTTCAAAACACATACGGGCAGAAAGATGGCGGCCCCACTTTGCCTCGGCAAGCACGTGTTTTAAGAACACTTCACTACGCATGCGCGGCGTCATCCAGAACTTTCTAGCGGCTGGCTTCTTCCGACACACTTGATCTGGCCACACTGCAGCGGTAAACATCTAGGGCTAAAACTCCAACGGCCGTTATTTCAACCGTTGCTTATTTTCTCTTTATAATGTCTTGCTTTAAATAAATTAATTTTAATTATAATTTTATCAGCAGCCTTTCCACAAGCCACACCAACAAATTAAAATAAACATAATCGATATATGGCTTCTGAAGCCAACTGTGCGGACGTGTTTGGCATCGCTTGTCTCGTACCGCGAATGGGATTTAACTCTGCATATCACAATATAGTATTAAAAGTAACTCCTAAAGTTTACCAAATTTTAAGAAAAATGGGTAATGAGATATACACCTATTTTGAGCGATGTACTACACAAGACAGAATATTTGTAAGACAATGCCAAAAGTGTTTTGAAT
>CP092886.1:125713598-125775195 GCA_030710605.1 Cordylochernes scorpioides | reverse complement strand
GATCTATTTTACATCTACGATAGGATTCGTTTTGAATCATGATATTTATATTCTTGTTGGTAAAATTTTTTAAAACATAGTTGGGTAATGAGAGAAAAAGGTAATGAAACTATTTTGTTGTTTAAATTACGGGAAATAAAAATCAATATAATTTCACTGATAGAGGCATGCACACTGTAGGTCTTTAACAATTTGGTTTGATATCTGAGCTGCATATACAAGAACATAATCCCAGATTTTAATTGATATGTTATTTCATATGTGTCTGGTTCAGTTTACGCCAATATGACAGTTCCAAATATAATCAGTAGGAAACCTAGTTATTTGATCGCAAAAACTTAGGAAAGGCATGCTAAAGACAGCAACAAAAATTATGTATAAGCGGCATATTATCAAAAATATTCAGTATAATTATTCTAAGAGATTTTAACTTTTCAAATATAAAATTGGAAACTTGATTAAAATTCTGTCGAAACCTGGTAACATACACAGGCAATTCCCGTCGTGGTTACAGCAGAGACAAAGCCTGTCACGCTTCGCTTCTTCACCCTTCAACAAAGTATCAATAGACCTTCTAGAACGCCATAAATTTCGAGCAGCACAAAAACAAAGCTTGTGCGGATGTCTTCAAGGGCTTTGATATTTATGTGTTATTGTCACCCGGCGGCGGATATCACGTACAACGGCAGCCACTATCGCCGCCATCGCATGTGAAACCCGAGGATTTATAGCCCACAAATCTTGCTGAGCACCAATTATGGCTCTAATACCACAGACGCTTTATAATGGGCGGAGATAATTCAATTTGCAAAATTTAATAAATAAGTAGAGGCTTCTTATCATAATTTCTCTAATGGCCAATCGTTATAACCTTGCCATTATGATGGGCTTTGGAAAAAAAAGGCAATTTCATAACCAATTGGCATGTTGATTTTTAAGAATGCTATAACAGTAGTTGACGATTAAAATGATCTAATCCTATTTCTCTAAATACAATTACATCAGGATATTTAGTGCGTTTTTTTCTATGAAAATCAAAGCACACGATTTCAAAGAAAGCGTATTTAGCGAATCTATGGGCACAAACCTGTGAATAACAAGAATATTTAAGGTAGTAACCGTTGATAAAATGTCAAGATTTGATCAACTGTTTAGGACCCCAAACACAAACAAGGACCTCTTCATTAGACCTTTGGAGTCTATGGAAAGAATTTAAATGCCCAACATCCAGGAGTTTGTTTAGGACCACCCAAAAAAGGGATTAGAAAAAAGTCTCACAAATAATCTGAATCAAGTTATATTACAAGGCAATGGTTTAGAAAGACCTCGACGTGGCATGTGATCATGGCACAATAGGACAATATGTGAAGTATAAAACAGAAATAAGAGAAAGATGGTGCTTAGAAAACATCACAATCCATTGATTACCTTTATTTCTATACAACACATGGCTTATTGCTTGGAGTTTATTATTATATGTGCTTTGTGTATAATTACGGGTGGATGGTATTTGAAATGTATTAAGGTTCCGGAGATAAGCCCAACCATTTCACTAGCTGAAACAACTTTTGAGAGATTTGGTTGATTTTATAACCTTTCCCATGGGATGTTACGAAATCGTAGAGCCCTTATATTGGTTATTCCAATAACCCGAAACGATGGATAAAAAGTTTGGTTTTTGTTAGATTTTCCCAAAGCTGGTATTGTGACTGATTCCTTTACCTAACTATGAAGGTTATGAAAAGAAAGGAGCAAATAACTTCACTGTGTTTATGCATTTATTAAAAGGGAGATATGATCTTTTAAAACCATCTATTTTAAGAAAAAATATTTCTTTCAAAATATATATTAATACTATAATTATAAATATATATATATATTCCTCACTAGGTATATATTCAATGTTCGGAACGGCATATTTTTTCCAATGTTTGTGAAAATGCTAAAATCCCGCTTCTTTTTGGCTAAATAGTCTAATATAACAGATACAACCATAAAACAAACTAAAAAAAATAAAGTTAACTAAAACAATGAACACCTCTCTTATTCAGGTGTCTAAAATTTATATTGTCTATGTAGAATAAATATATTAAGGACAATTATTTTTAAATTTTATAGCATTAAGAATCTTTAATAAAAATGAAACGGGGATATTGCTAGAAAATAGTATCAAATACTAGAGTGTTTTGTAAAAGGTGTTGTTGTGTGTATTTGGTGTGTGTGTGTGTGACGATTTTTATTTCACATTTGTAAATATAAATGTGACGTTAATAATTTATTTCTATTTCTGAATGTTTTATTTTATGGCACACGATTATAGCCTCTAAGTATGTTTTTTTTAAATCAAAATCGTTCAAATAAAATAGAAGTTTCATGTATCGGATATTTGATGTTTTATATATATTTTCTTGGAGACCTGATTATATATATTGTCGCGTGGAAAAATTAGGGAAGACAAACTTCAGTATGACACAGCAATTTATTCAAGGTAAGAACAACCTAAGAATGATAAACAGAAGATAAGCAACGAGGGAAGTTTACAGAGTAGCAAAATTAAAATATACAAGTATCAGAGTCATCAACAATTCTGTCACCGTTTGCTTTTGGTTCAGTGGTAGAATGCTCGCCTGCCACGCGGGCGCCCCGGGTTCGATTCCCGGCCGATGCATTTTTTTTTTTTACAAATTTTAAAACTCATTTATATTATTAAAATATATGTGCTTTTCCTGTCTATGTACAGATTTATGGTCTATGTACACAAGTATACAAGTATGTATACAAGTTATTTGCAAATTTGCCCTTTCGCTCGCAAGCAGCGCCTCTAGCGGTGAAGATGGGAGGTAATATCAGCTGACCTAATGGACATGTAAAACGTGTTTTAACAGGACATAGAAAAAAACTGGAAGAGATATTTTTCGGATTTTTAGTCAAGAAAAATAAATTGAAAGGTTCTGGGAAAAAATAGTTGTTTTTTATTCAGAAAATGATGACGACAATATTGCTGTATCATATTTGATTATCATATACAAAATTATATCCGGAAAAAATCCAAAAAGCAGAGACCACGGGTGAAGCCAGTTCATTTTTAGTATGCAGGAACAAAATTCTAACAGAAAAACATTCATTCGAGCAGAAGACACAAAGCCAGATCATCTCTTTATAAAAAACATCGCTTCTCAGGCACAAAGTTTGGAGCGGGACGTTTCACAAGAATGACATCCACGGCCCCAATTTATAATTGTAACGAATAGTATTTGAATAAAAGCATTTAATCGGGTAAAACCCGGGCGTTTCTCGGGTCATTCGGCTAGTATAAACATAAGAAACACTACTCTGATAATAAAATAATAAATACTTTGCTACAATATTTATTAGAATTGTGCGACTTTGTTTAAGATTTGGCAGACTTCGGTCTAGGTATCCCAATATCCACCGGTGTAGGGAAGTAGACAGGTTTACAGACTTCGGTCTAGGTATCCCACTATCCATCGATGTAGGGAAGTAGGCAGGTTCACAGACTTCGGTCTACGCATCCCACTATCCATCGAAGTAGGGAAGTAGGTAGGTTTACAGACTTCGGTCTAGGTATCCCACTATCCATCGATGTAGGGAAGTAGGCAGGTTTACAGACTTCGGTCTAGGTATCCCACTATCCATCGATTTAGGGAAGTAGGTAGGTTTACAGACTTCGGTCTAGGCATCCCACTATCCACCGGTGTAGGGAAGTAGGTAGGTTTACTGACTTCAGTCTAGGCATCCCACTATCCACCGGTGTAGGGAAGTAGGTAGGTTTACAGACTTCGGTCTAGGTATCCCACTATCCATCGATGTAGGGAAGTAGGCAGGTTTACAACTTCGGTCTAGGTATCCCACTATCCATCGATGTAGGGAAGTAGGCAGGTTTACAGACTTCGGTCTAGGTATCCCACTATCCACCGGTGTAGGGAAGTAGGTAGGTTTACAGACTTCGGTCTAGGTATCCCACTATCCATCGATGTAGGGAAGTAGGCAGGTTTACAACTTCGGTCTAGGTATCCCACTATCCATCGATGTAGGGAAGTAGGTAGGTTTACAGACTTCGGTCTAGGTATCCCACTATCCATCGATGTAGGGAAGTAGGCAGGTTTACAGACTCGGTCTAGGTATCCTACTATCCATCATATAGGGAAGTAACTTTCGCTTTGCTTTGGGATGCGCCAGATTAACTTTATCACAGCCTGGACGGATACCCTTATTTCATTTTTTCTTTGATACCTAGCCACGAAGCATCAGTTATTGTCAACACGAGCGAATACGCAATGTATCAATTGCTTCTTCTACGGAAAGTCTCACGTTTTTCATTAAATTATTTTGTACTTTATGCATTTAGTCAATTAAATATTGTTTATACATCTCTTGTCCCTCAAGATGTTGCATTTTGGAAGCCACCAGTGTATAATCTCTCATCTATATATTTAGGTTCAAAAGGAATAATTTCATTAACGTATGTTAATGTACGCAATTGGTATTTATTTAATGATGAAAATAGTGTACAGAGAAAGTTATTAAAATATAAAAAATAAATGACTTGTGCAATAACTTGTGCAACGGAGCCACGAGTTCATTAACGGGGTTTATCGACTGAAGCAACAATCTGCCGCTACGATTACTTCACATTCGATAAAAAGCCTGTTAGAGAGCCTGTTTAATATGGTGCAAACTATATTTTTAAATATGTAGCAATTTTTTCTTGGCTTCATGTAAACTGAAGGGGAAACACAATCTACAGACCCAAATGTCTATCGTAAAGCTTTATATCTTATTAAAGAATATGAGGGCAGATATACATCCTACTTGATGCAATGTTTATCATTAAGGAAATATTTTGCATATGTTATTCTATTTTAGTAAACGCTCAGTTTATAAATAATAGCCCTGAGATAGAGACAAATCTAACGGTATGATCTTGGTCAAAATGGCGAGACGCGATAGATACACGAGGAACAAATATAGAATATAAGAAAGAAGAATAATGAAGGTTCAGGGCGGAAAGATAAAGTCCAAAATTAATCCAAGATGGACATCTGAAAGTGAGTGGAAGCAACGATGGAGAAGATAATCAGAGAATGGGAAAGGAAAATGGGAGGGACAGACGTCACGAGCGGGATGCACGCTCGGCTAGGCTACACCTCCGATAGCGGCAGCTCTACTCTCTTCTACCTTCGTGTTAGAAACCTGCATATTATTATACGAACCAAACAGCCAAGGATTTATAGAAATATTTTTGTATTAAATTAAGCCAAGAGACAAAAAAAAATTAAGAGTAAAAAAATAAATATATTAGAATTTTTGTTCCATATTTCGAAAAGCTTTACACGTTTTTGTGTAAAAAAATTGAGAGTATCAAAAATATTAGATCCAAGAAATCGAAAATCCAAGGAATTTTGACCAATAGCTAGTTACGAACAGCCCATAGGTTGATACACAGGCCAAACCTATTGAATATTCATAGTCATCTTTGTTATGACACTACAATTTCACAGAGTTATTCCCTTATTAAGGATCTCTTCGTGTTAGAGGCAAGAATCTCAGATTAGAAACTATGTCTAAGAAAGACCAGTTTAGCCACGTTTTTAGGCCGTCTCTTATGTCACCACTGTGTATAAATACATTTTGAAAATAGAGTAATACCTACTTAAATCATTAGATAATAAATGAATATATATATATACATCTTTAAATAAAAAGGCATATATTGGATCAAAATATCATTTATTTTACCAATATTTCAGTTGGCTGAACGCCAACCTCTATCAAGGTATTATAACATTTTAAAGTGTGTTTATAGAACAGTGTTAAAACTGTGACACACTTTAAAAAATGTTATAATACCTTGATAAAGGTTGGCGTTCAGCCAACTGAAATATTGGTAAAATAAATGACATTTTGATCTAATATATGTCTTTTTATTTAAATATTTATTTATGGATTGCTATATTTTCAAATATATATACATTATTATATTTATATACATACTAGCCGAGTGGCCCGGGCAACGCCCGGGTTTTACCCGACTGGACCCGGCTTCGCCTGGGTAGTGTTCGAGCGAGGTTTACTCATGAATGAATAGAGGCCCCAACTATTTGTAAACTCAATGTAATGAATTTTCTTTCAGCAAAATGGAGATAAATTGCAAACAGCAATATCGAAAATGCGTGCAAAAAAATCTGTAATATAGGATCCATTTCACAAACACATCTAATGAATAGAGTGCTGTTTGGAGGAGTGGTCTAAACTGTTGATTTTTAAAAACCATGACCCGGGGTCATCGAATGCAGATTCAGACACTTTGTTCTGAAAAAAAAAATTGCCCCAATGGCTCCTGTTTCTTGAAAAAGTCCAACCCCTCCAGTGAGTGCAAGTAACCAAACTGGGCTTTTATTCTTAAAAATAAAAAAAAATCTAATGATTAGTGTGAATAAAGGAAAATGGTCGGCACAACCTGAAAATTTCACTTTGTCCACTTCACTCTCGGCTGTCCAAGAAGAAACAGCCAGAGCAAACATTTTAAAGGGCACCAAATCCGGCATTTACATATCTAAATAGTTGAGCAACTTTTATAAATGTAATATATTTCTGCAATATTGAAATACCTGGACTTGGAAGAATTTTGTATTAGTTATTGTTGCAGTTTTAGAAAAGTGTGGGAAATTGGATATTTTAACAAAAGAATATAATTTTTAAAATGGTATATAAAATAAAAAGGAAATTTGCATAATTTGCTAATAGTCAAGGGCAATTGTAAAAATACCAAAAAAGCAAGACCAAATAAAAAAAAAATATATATATGTGTGATGTTTCAGTAACAGCATTGTTGCCATATAAAGACAAAATTACTGAATGTATTCAGTACCTTTGTCTGAAGATAGCCAAAATGTAACTGAAACCACACATAATGTAATTATTTGTATTCGGTCTTGCTTCCTTTTTTTTTTTAATTATCCCTAGTACGCGTGGTACAGGCCATGATAACCATGGTGGGTAGGTAGCGACTGCTTTTACTGTAAGCGCACCACATGTCTACAAATGTGATACATTGCTACCAGCTAAATGCATTTTCACTATGGTGTGATTTCCACATGATGGATCTGTAGACACATTATAATCTCTCCAGAGCTTAAGGTAGCAAACAGTACTTTCACATTATATAAATATCAATGCCAAAATCCAGAGTTATGATAGCATGTTGCAGTGTAATGTAGACCTGCAGGATGGGAAAAAGCAATATTATTTCCGGCTTTAATTTGAAAGTATTATGAAACGTTAAATATATTATCTTTACTTTTAAAAGCATGAAAAAAGCTATCTTGATTTGAATAAATTTAGTCTAGAAACAAACATCATGTAAAATTATGCACCAATCGATTGCTGATTGTATATTTCTTTATTTAAATATGAGCATATTTGAATCTATATATCTAAATACATTTATTCAAAAATATGGTATTACCCTATAGATATATATGAGCAGTTATTTATTGTGAAGCAGATAAATATAAACCCTAACTAAACAAATGACAGCAAAAATAATTTGAGCCTACCCTTAAAAAAGCAGTTACTGAAAATGCATAGCTGCTGCTTACAATATAAATGCTATTAGAGCATAAACATATTACATGGAACAAACATATAGTAAAATATACGTAGCAAGTTATATAGAAAAACATACTTTTTTTCAAGAAATATACTTTTTACAACTTCAATAAAATTTATACTTACTCTAAATATATAAGAAAAAAAAATAGAATACTGTCTCAATTTGTCTTAAAATAGGAATATTCCTTATGAGAATCAAATAGTAAACCTTATCTTTTAAAATTTAGATCGTTATATTTACACTAACTAAAATTAAACGAAGCAAAAAAGATATGAATAAGCTGCGAAATAAATAATATTTCCAATTAATTTAATTTGAAAAAATATTACTAAATAAATAAATAAAATCTTAACTTCTAAAAAGGAAAAAAAGGTTATTCGAAATACAATTTTTGCACTTTTAGCCTAAATGCTAAACTAAAACCTCAGCTAACTACGCGCGATATTTCACAATACAGTTTTAATTAACCCAGGTTCCGGGGACGTATAAATTTGATAACGATCGATTAATATTATCTCCAAAGAGTTTAAAAATATATAAATAATCTTACCTTCTAAAGACATTCATCGTGTAAAATTACAAAACAACAAAATTACAAATTAAAAACAAACAACGTGTAAAATTATTAACCAATCAAATTCATTTATCGTCGCGACCAGTGCGCCGCCAAGCGGCAAAAGGCGGGAACTAATCCATCTCAGTTAAATAATTTTTAAAAAAGTACCTTAACCTTTGTAGTTTTTTTAATAGCCTATATGTTAAACGAAATCTTCAGCTACCTACATGCGAAATTCCATAATGATTGAGTCAGTAGATTTTGCGTGATGCGATAACAAACATCGATTTCGCATTTCATTTTTATAGATATAAGGATTATTAATGTAAGTGTTTTTGAAACACGACACAGTGTCAAAGAGATGATATGAACTGGAACTACGTTTTTCAAATGACAATGAAGATAAATTGCACGAATTAAAAAGCAAAATAATAATGTTTCCAAAGAATTAAAATGAATAGTTTTTGAGAAAATACATGAAAAGCGCTAGTAGGCAGGATTTGAGAGACATTGTTCATGGTTGAAATAAACACGTGTTGAGCAGATCACTGGGTAAAATTAGATATATTAATATAGATAGAAACTTTTTGGCATCTATTTTAACGGATGAGGCGACCTTTATTTTTTGAAACATATTAATATTATTGACTAGTTGTATAAAGTTTATTTCATTATCCTTCTTTATAAATTTTCAATAGCCCCCATATTTTTGATACATATATGAATATTTATAATATGATGCACTAGCGCGCCATCTGTTATCAAAATATAACAGCGGTATGGTAGATTAAACTGGCGAAACCGCTGGGAGGGTTCACCACTGATGAGCCAGGCCCTCCCCTTAATTTTTCCATTGCAGTAAGGGCAGTAGAAATTGTTTAATTTTAAAAAGAATCTTACGCCTTTAAAATAGTTTCGAATTTTGATATATGAATATCTTCTTGAATATTGAGCAATCCATATGAAAAAATGTTTGTTTTATTTTAGATCCAAAATATGCCTTTTAATTAATATATGAATATGTCTATTTTTCATAGAAATATGAATTCCAGCCAGGCAACCTCTATCTTTACGATATATAAATATGGCTAAAATTTTTCCAAATATATTAATATATTTGAGATATATATATACCAAAAGAGGCCCTCTCCCTTTAATTATGCATTAGAACGATGCACTCGTTATTTCATTACCCAAGTAAAAAACCTCACTAGTGATGATAAAGAGGTACCACTTTTGGTACATGAATATCATCTTCTCGCAACTTTATATGTTTATATATATATATGTTATATAAAGGTATTATTTAAAATGTTATATTAAAATATTTTATTTAAAATTATATATTTCATGGATACAAATACTCTGTTTAAATCGACCGCCAGAGGTCGCGCTTTCTCTATAAATACTCATTGTTGTTCTTCCCCGTTGGTCGGCTTAAAACTTTTGTACATTATGTAAATAAGCTTTTCTTTTTTTATTCTTACGCCTTAAGCCAGGCAATACTTTTATCCAATTATGTTTTTATATTTCTTAGCTCAATTAAAGCAATTTCTAATCTTTACTATTTTTATTATTTTACTTTTCAAGATTCAACCACGACTGCATCACCAATATCATTTAGTACCAAAAAGAACCAGCAAATAACTGCATTACCATAATCCTCAACATGATCAAAAATACAGCAGAAATCTATCTTTTTTTATTTATATAAGATATATATATATATCTGTTGATGCTCTTTCGAAACAATAAAAATGCTTAATAATAATGATGATTATAAATATAATATTGAATTATACATAACTTTACACTTAATTTCTATCTTTATTCAAAACACGATATTATGGTGATAATTAACAATGATGAATTCTTACAACCATTTTCACTTCAGAATGATGAAGGTATTTAATATGATAATATGCTTTTTTATATAATTATCTTTTGTTCATATATCTATTTATGAAAAATAATAGAAAAATTAAAATAAAGAGGTAAGGTGTTAATATTAAAAATAAAAAAGGCATATCCTGACCAGGAGCACAAGTGCTTTTCAGATGGCAGTGCGCCATCTAGTGGAACAGACATCAACTAAACATTGATTAAGCCTGTTCCCTGATATTTGGCCAACCCAATTTCTTGTTAAATCAAGAAAAGCTATCCACGAACGCGTTTCGCGCTGTTGGCGCTCGTCAGTGGAGTAATGGTTTCTCAAGAAGCCTCTGGGACCAAAATTATTTTTCGTCGCAGTGGTACAGCCTACTCCACGCTGACGAGCGCCAAAAGCGCGAAACGCGTTCGTGGATAGATTTTATTGATTTATCAAAAAATTGGGTTGACCAAATATCACACACACACACACAAGCCTTTTTATTGGGGCATCCAGCCCTAGCGTTGACCAAATATCAAAGAACAGGCTAAATCAATGTTTAGTTGATGTCTGTTCCACTAGATGGCGCTCTGCCATCTGAAAAGCACATGTGCTCCTGGTCAGGATATGCCTTTTTTATTTTTAATATTTATATATATGTATTTTTATATACTTTTTTTGCTTGTTTGTCTGTTTCGCAAAATATCCAAAACTATTTGATAAATTTAGCCAAATTATCAGTAACATTTTGAACCATTGGATGGTTTTGGCTTGTCCATTTAAAAAATTTTCGTTGTGGTTTTACTGAAAATTCGAATAAATATTGTAACAAAGTATTTATTAATTTTATTATTTTTATTAGCAGAGTGGTCATTTTTATGTTTATATTTTGCTACTCTGTAAATTTCCCTTGTGGGTTATCTTTTGTTTACCATTCATAGTTTGTTCTTGCCTGAAATAAAATTGATTTCTTATCCCGAAGATGGTCTTCCCTAATTTTCCACGTTGCATTTTGGTGGAGATGCCGGGTAAATTAGGGAAGACAAACTGAAGATCGCCGAAAAGACCTAGATGCCATGGGTGCTGTGATCTACATTTTCAGAGACTGGCTCCAGGATTCCACCGACGTGTCAAAGCCAAGACTTCCCTCGAAGATGACGATGTCCCTATAGACGATACGACGACAAAGCCGCTCTTCACGCCGCTAGAAAAAGGCCGCAAAGGTACTAGGGACAAAGTTCCAAGACTTCGATGGAATCCTTGGCAGATGCACGTCAGATCCATGTCAGTATCTACAATAATTGCTAGCTGTGGGTCACAGCTCTCATTGGCAAGAAGCTATGTAACAAAGTATTTATTAATTTTATTATTTTTATTAACAGAGTGGTCATTTTTTTCATGTTTATATTTTGCTACTCTGTAAATTTCCCTCGTGGCTTATCTTTTGTTTACCATTCATAGTTTGTTCTTGCCTGAAATAAAATTGATTTCTTATCCCGAAGTTGGTCTTCCCTAATTTTCCACGTGGCAATATGATAAAAGTATATATATGATAATGTCAAATGATAATGTCAATATATGATAATGTCAAATATTCGAAATGACACGGGCAGAGCCCGGGTTTTACCCGAGACCATTTTCCCCTAGTATTTGTGTATTTTCAAAATGTTTTTTTTATTTAAATACTATGCGTTACATTTGTAAATTACGACCCGGTTTCAACCGGGGTCTCCCCAAGTGAAAATATTTGTGCCCTACAAATATTTCTCGAAATAAAATATTTCATATATATGCTATATAATACAAAAAAAAATAATGTTAAGCATTATAAAATATAATAATACAATTTATAATTAGACAACAAAATTAGAAAATAGAATAAATATAAAATCTTCTAAAATAATCGATAGTCAAATTTTTAAAGCCATGTACTATAAAATAATTTTAGTAAACCTAAGATTTACTTTAAAAGTAACCTTAAAATATAAAAATATACAAATGTAAAGTTTCAAAACATTATTTGAAAATTGCATTACTAAATTCTTTTGTCTTGAAGGTGCAGCGGGCTTCCTGCGCCAAAACCGAAACCAAAACCGACTTCAGTAACTGCATACTTCCTTGACGTAATTCTCTCCGTTACCGTGGTGGGGCACTGGTTGCGAGAGAAATTGGAAAATTTGTAAATAAATCCAAGGATATTCGAGATATAGACCTGAAAATTTGATTAAGTTTTTCGGATTCATCTTATATACTGTTCAAATTTTAGCCAGATTAGTTACGTATTTAGGGTATGCATAGCCCACAAACATATATACATACACACATACGTTCACTTATATATATAGAGAGAGAGATGTTTCCTATTACGAAGATGAGTTTAAAATGCTCATGAGAACCAATTTAAGTTCATTTTATTATTAATGGTGATATATTGATTTTAAATATAGTTTTTGAAATAATTCAAATAGCAGCGCTATTAGTATGTTAAGGATGACATTATTTTGTAATATTTCTTTTAATCGTATGACACAAATTTATACATTTGGTGGAATTAAAATATTTAGGAAGGCTTGGCCTATCAGTGGTGAATCTTCCTAGAGATTGCTCCAATTTATCTACTAATCACTGCAATTATTTCTTTGTTCATTTGACTAATATAGTCTGTTTTGAAGATTTATCTTTGGTAATGGGGCGTTTAAGAATGAGAAAAAAGGCTTCCTTAAGGAATATTTATCAATGATTCCAAAAATGAGACGTTAAATGAGCAAACATTTGTTGTTGTTGTTGTCGTGTCCAATGAAGAGCCTCAGATTTCCCCGTGCATCTATATCACAGCAGTCGCAATGTCCACTATCGTAAACCTTTGTCTCTTCTAAATATAAAATGGTGGAAGAAACGCTCCCTGAGATATACTTACTACACCCTGGATAGCATTTATAACATAGAAAGAGCAATCGTTTTTTTTATATTCTCTTACATTTGTGAGAACAGCAGGAGCACGGAATTATGATCTTAATTCTGATTTTAAAAAAGGCATAACATGACGAAACAAGACAAAAAATATCAATCCTCCAAATTCCGTAAGCTAATTTGATACACGGCACTATGCCTATAATTTGGTGGATCATTGTTCCATTTTACAAATTATATTCGATGGTTTTTCATGCTATTAGAATTAGCTTTTTAAAAATCTATAGATGAATAGGCCATCATCGGTACAGAGATAAATCGATTTCATGACACCCTACGTGAGGAGTTATGAAATCGGTCGTATTTACCAGAAAGGTGTTCAAACTAGTGAAGTGGCAAGGCCAATTTTCAGGCTAGAGAATACAATATAAAGTTGCGGGGGAAGATGATATTTCATCTATATTTTTAAAGACTTTTGACAACTTATTTGAGATATATACTACTCTGATCAAAAAGTTCGATACTTTGCTCATAAGTTAAAAAAAACTTTATTATTCTACCAAATTCAAATTGTTCCCTTCAAAGAAGTCCCCGTTGGCCGCGATGCACTTCAGCCACCTTTTTTTCCAGTCGGCAAAACACCTCTGGTAGTCTGTTTTCGGGATCGCCTTCATGGCCTTCTTCGATTCCAATTTGATCTCTTCTATGCTCTGAAACTTTTTTTGAGCTTTCCAAAAAGGAAGAAGTCGCAGCGGGCCAAATCGGGACTGTAGGGGGGTTAGGGGAACACAGAGGTTGAGTGGTCCTGCAGGAACTTTAAAATTTTGAGAGCTGTTTGCGCCGGCGCGTTATCGTGGTGGAGGATCCACGACCTGCTCCTCCACAGCTCCGGCCGTTTCTGCCTGATCGCTTCCCTCAATCGCCTCAAAACTCCCAGGTAGGAGTCAGCAGTTATTGTAGAGCCTTGTTGTTGAAATTCATGATGAACGATGCCCTGGTAGTCGAAGAACACCGTCAACATGACCTTGACTTTGCTGGGAGCCTTCCTCGCTTTCTTTGGTCTCGGCTCATTTTTGAAGCGCCACTACGATGCCTGTTGGGTAGTTTCCGAATCAAAGCCGTAAATCTATGTTTCGTCTCCAGTAATGACCCTCTTCAGCAATTCGGGGTCGTCGGTTGTCGCTTCGAGAATTTTCCGGGTGTTCTTTTGATCAAAAGTCAAATCTTTGGGAACGAGAACGGCGTTGAGTCTTCTCACTCCCAAAATGTCCTTCATTATCGATTGAGTCGACCCAAATGATATCCCTGCTTCTTCGGCGACCTCCCTGACAGTTATTCGTCGGTCTTCACGCACCAGTTCCAACACCTTGTCCACTTTTTCAGGCGTGGTTGATGTGGACGGTCCCCCGGAACGCTCGTTGTCGGCGGTCTCTTCCCGACTCTCCTTGAAGCGCTTGTACCACTCGAAAACTCGTCTTCGGCTCATAACGGCATCCCCGTAGGCTTTTTGCAACATCCAAAAAAATTCGGCACCCTTGAATCCATTTTTCACACATAACTTGATTCAAATTCGTTGATCCTCCATTTCGGTGACTAACGAAATCGAAGCGCGGGCAAAATGGCTTCACTTCGAACAGCCGCTGCTCGCGCTGTTGTGGCGCGTGATTTTTGAAAATTGGCAGGTCTCCAAGCCAAGGGCGACACTTGCGTTTGCTACAAACCGGGAGAAAATATATTGAGTTTTCAGGATTTTATGAGCAAAGTGTCGAAACTTTTTGATCAGAGTAGTATATAAAGGTCAACGTAAATGTGACTAATATTAGAAAATTTTCATTTATTCTTATAAAAAAAAAAGGGGGGGGGGGCATATTTTGTTTTTAACATCTCTCCTCGAAAAATGCGATAAAAATATTAGTTTCTACCAGTCGTCTGTAAACCTGTAAACATATGTTGAGTATAGAAGTTGATCCAGTTAATAAAAATCAGTCTCCTAATAAGACACAATAGATATGAATGGAATGACTTTCTTACGGATTTTTACAAGAGAAAAAACTAGAGTTCCTGAATTATAAGTGATTTATATATCAAAAAATCGCCTTAATTATATTCTTTTGAGAGGCCTGCCGATTTTTTTAAATCCACCTTTAATGATGCTAGCCTTCAGCGGGTGGACCGTACCTGCTCCAGAAGGTCAGTCCGCCTCCTTCCACCCTGACCACTGACATCACGCAGACGACCATTGTGCACTTAACGACATAGAGTACTTCACATTTGTCAAAATGTTCTGTGTGCACGACACTCACTCAGATTTACATAGATTTACGAAATAATTTATGCGTGTGCAGCTAATTACAATAAACTAAACCAATAAAAAATAAGATGATTTATATATATAATAAGAGAGAGATATTTTATAATCAATGTTGACAATTAAAATAATACCCTGATCCTCGGCAATTTGAAATGGTTTGTTAGTAAGATTTGGATACGGAAGGGAAGGGGGGATGAATGCGTAATATTATTTTTTTTAACTAAAGGTATAAACATTTTATGGAGTATAGAGAGAGATTTTGATATATTGTGAACTTTTTATTTGAGTGTATGGAATAACTTTTAAATATATATATGTGATATTAATTTTTAAAAGAAATTTCGAAATATTTTGCATATATATATGAAAAATAATAGAAAAACAATAATAAAAAAGGCATATCCTGACCAGGAGCACATGTGCTTTACAGATTGCAGAGCGCCATCTGGTGGAACAGAAATCAATTGGGTTGGTTAAATATCAGGGAAAAGGCTAAATCAATGTTTAGTGGATTTCTGTTCCACCAGATGGCGCTCTGCCATCTGTAAAGCACATGTGCTCCTGGTCAGGATATGTCTTTTTTATTTTTAATATATATATGCCTTAGAGTTTTTATTTGCAGAAAATGTATTCAATTAGGTGTATATTATATGTGTGTCATAAAAATGTATTTAATCTTATTCACATTTAAGCGATTCTGTCGTTAAGCGAATATAACAATACACCTATCAACCTAAAGGGAAGCTTTTATATGTGCTTCATACTTATACGATGTATTTATGATGTATAGACATTTTTTGCTACGTGGCGACATGTTTTAGGTATGATACTTATAAATAAATTCGATTGTTTTTTTTTATTCGATTTTAATTGTATATATAAATAATAAAAAAATTAGGCATATCCTGGTCACGTCATCCTTTTACACGTATATAAATATATACCAAAATAGTCATATCTCCCTTCAAAATACATTAAAATAATAAATTTATATTTATCACTCCAGTACAGAAGATACTGTTTGTGATAAAGACAGAATTAAGCCAAAAGCCAACCCTAATACCATGGTTTCAGGTTAATGGCTGTCATCAGTAAAGGGGGTAACATCTCGTAGGATGTTATGAAATCTGTCGAATTTTACCAAAAGGTATTTAAGCTGATGAAGTGGCACACACAGGGCCAATATTTCCATATAGAATGAAAAAAACTGTTTTAAATATATCGTGTAATATTTACGTATGTAAATTGTGGAGATCGACGCGAAATTTACGTCAAATATAGGGAGACATTGCAAGAGTGTAATGGGAATGCCGCAGCTTTTTTTTAATTAAAATATATTGCAGAAGAAAGTGTGTGCGTTTGTCCTTCATTAGCTTGTACATTGTTGTAAAATTAATATTAAAAGATTTTGGTATACAAATTTCGAATGAAAAATTGACGCTGGTGGAAAACAAATATGAAAAAATGAGATTTCCAAATAACGATTGTACGTTTTATGTGAGATAGGGAATATATGATGTGGTGGGGCAACTGTATTCTGCAGTTTATTAGCCAAACCTGCAATATTCTTGGTCATAAATATCGAGTCAGGAAGAAAGGCATTAAATTGTTTATGGTCTTTAAAGTTTGTTATACAACCAATATCACATAGATGTATTTAAGAAGCCTGAGATTTCTAATTGGCGCGTTATGCATACGCGTGAAGAAGAATAAAGTACAAATCCAGAACTTCGTTAGACTTTCCATCGGCGCAATAATATGTAGATTAAAGTACTTAGAAACTTGACGCTTTATAAATCTGTTAATATATGTAGATATCATTTTGAAAATAGAGCAATACATAAATAAATCTTTATAGTAGAAAAAAGTGGTCAAAAAGTAGGACACATGTAATATATATATTTATAAGCCTGCAAGTATTAGTAGATGAATGTGCATGAAAAAAAAAAGATGTTTATAAACCTTTAAACCTAAGATGACACACCACACACAAACACAAAACAGTGAATTTAAAATAAAGTGTTTTTTCAAGGTTAAAAACATTAGTTTAAACAATGGCCAAATATTAAAGTTGACAGGTGGATATTGCTGAAGGTTTAAACAACTTGAAAATTTCAAACCAAATTGGCTGAAGTGGTCTTCTCTTAATCACTCCAACAAAGTCCGCGGTTCAAACAAAGCTCCTTTCAGATGTTATAATGATTAGGCCAATGATGTAGCGGGTGAGAAAGTAGCTAATGAAGGGCTGCCGAGCTAACAATGACAACCAAAATCCGTAACCCTTTGTACCGGCCTCGGGGTTGTTTGGACACCGGGGTGTGGAACAATGGTTCTTTTCTTCTCGTCTTCTGTTGTACACCCTGGCCGGACCACATGTACCTTTATAGAACACCGGTGCAGCCGCGCATCCATTCCTACAAACCTGGGGCTAAACTCTTAATGTTGGATGATTTTGCTCACGAAAACTTCAAAGCTTCTTATTGCTGAACATGGGGCACTAGAGCGCCAACTATATATAGGTGAACTGAGAGAAACCATTTTTATTTCCTTTCCAAATAAAACAAATTCCCTTTGCGCCTACTGCGATAGAAAAATATTAGAAGGGCCTGGCTCATTAAAGGTGCAACTCTCAGTGGTTTCGCCAGTTTAATCCATCTTATATTTCAACCATCCAACATTTTTTTTTTCAATCGCAGTAGGAAGTTGTTTTATTTGTAAAGAGAGGAACAATCGAGTTAATTGATTACATTTCTTCTATACTGAATCCGCCATAGAGCCATATATTTGATTTATGCCTAAATGACCATTTATTAATATATTTAAATATATATCTACCCTTCTCAAAACTCATTAATATAGTTTGCTTATATCCTATAATGGGCTGAATAGGTAAATGCCATAGTGGAGATAATGCATAGAACCTGGCAAATGATATTACTATAATCCTCATAATCAGCTTCACACACAATACTTTAAAAACGGCGCGCACATGGCTATACTTGATAGGATCAGACAATATAGGATCCCAGTTGTGTGACAGCGATACTGATCCGCTACAAGACAACGTAGTCAGACTACTATTGGAGTGGTATGGACATCTTTTGAGACATCTTCCCGCATATTGCTTCAACTGGCCTACACTCATTGCCCTACCTACGGTGTGTAAGGAAAAAGTAAAACCAACAATTTGATACTGGCAATACATCAATAATATTATAAAATAAGTAAAACTTCCAGGGTTAAGTTTCTTGTTCAAATATTTATTTTCAAGCTTTCGGACTTGTCAGTCCTTCAACAGGAGTATCACGATAATAAATTGATGATATATACTATTTTTATATACATATTAATTTTTACATATTTTAAATATTAATGATATTGAAAGGGGGAGAAAATCTATATTACATTCTTTGTGTGTTATAAACAATTTTTAAAAATATACGTGCATGGGTGTAGAATACGTACTGGTCGAATGATATCTCGAGATCTCAAATTAAACCCAATAAATTCGTGAACTATTGTTGTATATATAGAAGACTGCCTACATCTATGGGATAGTATTTGTCCATATTGTTTCATATGTTTCTGATATTTCTATGCATCTGTTTATGCTTTTTTGCCGTTTGGTTATCAATAATATCTTACATTTCAATAGTTATATCGTTACATCCATAGTTATCCACAGGAATGCGATGTATATAGACTGTTGGAAGAACATCGTTCATGCCATCCAGGTATCTAGAGATTATACGATTGCATATAGTTTCCCTATTCAACCAAATTTGTAAAATACACGACTATAATGATGGAGGTAAATTCGTCATGCATTAGGTCATTTACCCAAGAAGAATAAGAATAAATAACATTACAAGGTTTTTGTTTTTCCAACGCCACTTTTTCCCAGAGGTTCCGCAGATGGAGACGTTTTAATATTTATATAACTTTTCTTCCATAGCGTCGCCCACGGCTGAAACATAATAGCGCAATGATAGGAGGAAGAATACGTTAATAAATTATAGACAAATGAATTATTTATCTTGCGGGCTGTACATGTCTCGAACGGTAAATATTAACCTTTCTAGAAAAATCTGTATGACTTTCACGCATTTTGAATGATATATTCAAGTGGAAAATTGTGTCTAGACACAATACTTTATACTATTAGTTTAATAATATATATTTATAAAGTAAATTGGTCGTTCTAATTTTGTTTGGAAAATTACAAAGTATATTTAATAATGAAATATGCGTGTTATATGTTAGCAGATTGAAATACAACTTACTTTTATTTGAAAAAATAGTACAAAAGTGAAATTGTACTGGGATCAGGTGGATAAATAAAAAAGGCATCTCCTGATCTTGTTACTAAAAGTTGCAAGCCATCAGTAACTTTTAGTTGCACGATCAGTAAATGCCTTTCGAAATATTTTATTTGCCTTCCTTCTCTCTCTTATATAATATCTATAAAATGAAAGGATTTAAAAGTACGAATGTTTCTTTTATACATAATACAAACTTCTACTACCCTTACTGCGATGAAAAATATATTGGGGGGAGGGGCTTGGCTCATCAGTGGTGAACCCTCCCAGCGGTTTCGCCAATTTAATTCACCAGACCGCTCCTCAGAGCTCTAATACTGTATTGGACGATTCTGCTTATATACGCAGCACTGAAGGATGGAATCTCAGAAATGGTTTTCAAGAAAACTATGGACATAAGCTTATAGGACAGTAGAATTACATTATGTAAGTTGTATGTTGTAACATGTTGTTTTATGTATAAAAGAAACATTCATGCTTTTAAACCCTTTCATTTTATATGTATAGATGGCGCGTTATTTACTTTGTGTTAATATAATTATCTGTTTATGAATTAAAATTTTCTGTGCATTTTTTTATTTTTTAATAAAATAATTTAGACAAAATGGATATAATACGATGAATTGATGCTTATTTATGTAAATAATACCATAATTGTAGATTGAATTTCGATCAATTAAAGTTGTAGATAATTCAACATTTAAAAAAGTTATAGTCCTGACGTTTTCGAAAACCTACTGTCACCCTTTTTGAAGATGAAACGATTATTAGTGAAGTCTTTTGTCGATATATTCTCCAGTACATAAATACAAAGGAAAAACGCCTAGAGATGAAAAAAAAAGTATATAAATAGAAAATATAAAAGTTGAAATGCATATACACATAGTTAAAACTGATAAAAGTATGCAAATATGTATAAATGAGGTTAAAATCCATTTAAAATAGGTTTTTATATCACTAAAAAAGATGGGTCTGTCTAAGTAGTAGGCCGTCTTGTGCTTCAGGAATAAAGATCAACTAAACAGGAGGAGATTCACTGGCTGTGGCTCCTCCGAGCAGCGGATCGTTGTCGGGATAAAGTCTGCAAGCATATGGCCGTAGCCCGTGGAGATGGTGATAAGAATAATCACTGCTAAATTGATTAATGCCTAATTAATTTATTTTTGAATATGCGTGATGATTTATCTTTTGATAAATTAATTAAAGTAATTTACACTCACAAAAGTAAATGTATATATTAAATATATTTTTCAAAAGAATTAATTTTTGAGTGCAATTTTTTTTTTCATTAATACCAAATTCCTGTGTGTGAAGTTTAGGATAAGATTTATAAATTCACAAACTAAATCACACACAACAAGCTACCCATATATTTCAATAAGATTAATTACTGTGCTGAGAACATGTAAGAAAACCTTTACGTATGTTTTCCCACGTGACGCAGCGGAGCGTGACCTTGCCTGCACGGGTGAGTCAGTTGTTATTTTGAACTCTGTATGGATGGACATTAAAACATGGTGGCAGCGATAACTGGATAAAATATGAACCCGTATATTGCAAAATATCGATTTTTGCGTACCTTGGAAGATAAGTCAACATGGCTCAGATTCAACCTCCAGAAACTTTCGACTTCTCGACTCCCAACGAATGGCCCAAATGGAGGAAAAGATTCGAACGATACCTCGTGGTCAGTGGAATGAAGAAGAAAGAGGAGGCGGACAAGATCGATTTGTTCATGTACTTGATGGGTGACCGCGCGGATGATATATTCAGGACCTTCAAGTTCGAAAAGGAGGAAGAGGCAACGAAAATTGATTCCGTCCTCAAGGCGTTCGACAGCCACTTCTGTGTCAGGAAGAATATTATCTACGAACGTGCGAAATTTAATTCAAGAATCCAAGAGGATCGGGAGCCAGTGGACGAATTCATCACTTCATTGTACAAATTGGCTGAAAGTTGCGAATTCGAGGGTCTTCATGAGCAGTTGATCCGTGACCGAATAGTGGTTGGAGTGAGGGACAAAGCTTTATCTGAAAGAATGCAGTTGGACAGCGAACTGACTTTGGAAAAGGCGGTGAAAATGGTTCGACAGCAGGAAGCCGTTCGACAGCAGCAAGTCGACCTGCAGCGTCCCTCAACAAGCCAAAAGGTCAATCAGGTGAAGTTCAACTCGAAGAAACAATCACCGAAACAACAACAGCAACCTTCGAGGAAAAAGGAGAAGTCAGCCAAAACAAGATCACGATGTCCAAAATGCGGAGGTTTCACCCACAGGGAAGGACAGGCTTGCCGTGCTGAAGGACAAAAATGTAACCTGTGTTCAAAAACAGGCCATTTTGCAAATTGCTGCCCAGATAAGCAGGCGAAGACTGCGGAAGTCAAAGCTGTTTCTGAACTTGATGAAGAAATTGGTTTTCTCCTGGAGGTCTCAGCTGTGGAGGATTCATCTAATTTCGATGATGATGAAGACGAGTGCAGGAGGCGATGGACAGCAGAAATCCAAGTGAACGGGAAAAAGGTGAAGTTCAAGCTCGACTCCCAGGCGGATGTTACATGTGTTCCTCTGTGTCTCTTCAAGAAGATAATGGGACAGCAACGACTAGTGAAAAGTGATATCAACCTTAGAGCTGCTGAATTCTCCGAACTTCAGACTGTGGATATGTTTATATCAACGCTGCGAAATGGCAATTATGAAATCAAGGAGAAGATTTATGTCATTCGTCGTTTGAGTGAACCTCTTCTGAGTCGCCGGGCATGTGAGCTCTTGAACCTGGCGAGGCGGATTGAAGTGGTTGCGACGAGAATTAACCCGATCAAGGAATTCCCTGAAGTATTTGAAGGACTGAGACAGATCGGAAACCCTTACGAAATCAAATTGAAACCTGGAGCAAAACCATATGCTGTGCATACTCCTCGACGGGTACCGATACCTTTGATGGAAAAGCTCAGAACAAGATTGGAAGAGCTCGAGAAGGCGGGAATCATAGCACAAGTTAACGTTGCGACTGAATGGTGTGCACCGACTGTGATTGCTGGTAAACCGAATGGCGACATACGACTCTGTGTGGATCTCTCAAGACTGAACGAACATGTACAGCGCGAAGTGCATCCCATGCCAGTGGTGGAGCACATGCTGGGTCAACTGGGGGAAGCAAGATTCTTTTCGAAACCAGATTCCGTTGAGCCCGGACTGCCAGCATTTAACGACCTTCATCACTCCTTTTGGGAGATATAAATACTGCAGAATGCCATTTGGAATCTCACTCGCCCCAGAGTATTTTCAGAGAGTTATGTCAATAATCTTGCAAGGCATGGACGGTGTAATGTGTTACCTGGACGATATCCTGATATTTGCCTCCGACTCCAAGACTCACGATCGAATTCTTCGTTTAGTGCTCCGAAAACTGAAAGAGGCGAAAGTTACACTAAACAAGGCCAAGTGTGTCTTCGGCGTGCCAAGAATTAATTTTCTTGGGCACATACTGGATGAAGACGGTATCCGACCAGATCCAGCGAAAATCGAAGCAGTGGCGAAGATGCCTGCTCCGACCGATGTTCATGGCGTAAGAAGATTTCTTGGCATGGTGAACCATCTGGGACGCTTTGTGGAAAAATTTATCAGAAATTGTGGCTCCACTGAACCAGTTGTTGGTGAAAGGTCAAGACTTCGTTTGGGATTGCAGCCAGGAGCGAGCATTCCGAAAGTTGAAAGAATTGCTCACGACTCAACCCATCTTGGCAGCATACGACGTCAGGAAACCAACTATGGTGTCATCCGACGCATCTTCATACGGCTTGGGAGCGGTACTGAAGCAAGAAGGTAAGAATGGAATCTGGCGACCTGTTGCTTATTCTTCTAGAACTATGACACCTACCGAAAAACGATATGCTCAGATCGAGAAAGAGGCTCTCGCAATTACATGGGCTTGCGAACGTTTTCAAGATTTCCTGCTTGGAAAGAGTTTCCGAATTGAGACCGACCATAAGCCTCTCATTCCTCTATTTTCGACGAAAGAATTGAGTTCGCTGACCCCAAGACTGCAACGTTTCCGAATGCGTATGATGAGGTTTGGATTCGAAATAGTGCATATCCCTGGAAAGGAGCTGCTCGACGCCGATGCATTATCCAGACAACCACTTCTTACAACCGAGGGAGGTGAAAACGAACGGCAAACCTCAGCGCATATAAATGCAGTTCACTCGAGTATAACCGACAAAGACGAGATGTTGACGAAGATTTTTGAAGCTCAACAAGAAGATACGACCCTGAAAGCAGTAGTCAACTACCTTGAGAAAGGCTGGCCAGATAAGAAGAAAATGTCACAGGCTCTGCTCTCTTATTGGCATGTCAAGGATGAACTCGGCGTTCAAAATGGACTACTGATGCGTAGCTGTCGTCTTGTTATTCCAGCAAGTATGAAACTGGAGATCCTAGATAAGTTGCACGCTGGGCACTTCGGGATTTACAAAAACAAGACTTCGCGCACGTGAGACGGTATGGTGGCCTGGAATTTCGGAAGAGATCGCGGAAACGGTCAGAAAGTGCAGTGTCTGTATCCAGGAAGCCCGTCTCAAAACATGAACCTTTGATACCAACCAACTTTCCTACACGACCGTGGCAAAAGATTGGAATGGATTTGTTCAAGTTCGAGAATAAGTGGTATCTAGTCGTCATTGACTATTATTCTCGCTTTCCTGAAATGATTCAGCTGGATCGGCTCACAGCCAATGTGGTGGTGCGTAGTTGCAAATCCATATTTGCCCGACATGGAATACCAGAAACTGTTGTAAGCGATAATGGGACGCAATTTGGAGCTGCTCGTGAATTTGCAAATTTCGCAAGGCAGTACGGATTCCAACATGTCACTTCAAGTCCTCGATTCCCGCAGAGCAATGGGATGGCAGAAGCAGGTGTGAAAATTGCTAAGTTGATCCTCAAGAAAAATCAAGACCCATCGCTTGGACTCCTGGAGTATCGATCGACCCCTTTGGAGAACGGTTACAGCCCTGCTGAGCTTCTCATGGGACGTAAACTCCGAACGACCTTGCCAATTGCACCAGAGAATCTTAATCCAAAGTTGGTGGACTCTCAGACCCTGAAAAGAAAGGAGGGGAGAAGGAGAAAGGATATGAAATCCAGATATGATCGACGCTGCGGAGCTACGGACATGGAGGAGCTATCCGAAGGTGACACGGTTTGGATTACAGATATGCGAACCTGGGGGATTGTAAAGCAGAAAGCATCGACACCAAGGTCATATATGGTTGATACTCCAGTTGGGACTTTACGTCGAAACAGGTTCCATATACGAAAAGGAGTTACAGTGCAATATCCAGCCGACCCATCGACGCCGACCTTTTCGGGGGAGGAACTGGTTGAAAATGAAAAGACCCCAGTTGTGGATTATCCCTCTAACGACTCAGAAGACGGCCAGATAAGAACCCGGAGTGGACGAATTGTTAAACCTGTGGATCGCCTTCATTATTAATTATATTATGCATTTAAAGTTTGTAATGTATATATATATTTCAAGTCTTAAAAAGGGGGATGTGCTGAGAACATGTAAGAAAACCTTTACGTATGTTTTCCCACGTGACGCAGCGGAGCGTGACCTTGCCTGCACGGGTGAGTCAGTTGTTATTTTGAACTCTGTATGGATGGACATTAAAACAATTACTACTCCTGGATATTTATTCGGTTATATTTCAACTGAGTCTGACATAAAATCAGAAAACTCTAAGTCATATACATGGATATAAAAATTTTATAACGCTACACCTGGCTCTCTATACTGGTGCTATATATGCGAAATCTGAAAATACATTTTGAGAAAGAGGATAAAAAATAGAGCAATAACCCGGATAGCGTTATAAGCGGGAAGATTGTAACATAGTTTTTGTATAATTACCCTCTTCCATTATATATGTGGTTTATTCAATGGTTAAAAAATTCGTAAAGAAAGAAGTGCAATCGACATTGATATCGTGAAGAAAACATAGTGTGATCATCGCTATTTTACAGTGACACTAATTTTGAACTGAAAAAATTGCCTCATCTATAATTAAAACAAATACATTTATTCCGAGCCTCAATAGGAAAATTGAACTACCCCCGCAATACATAGCTTTTTGTAATAGCATGGATCCCGCATAAGGAATTTTAACCTCCAGTGTTTTCCCGATTTATGTATATATTTTATTTATTTTAAACACACTTATTTTAAACTGGATTTCTCGCTCGCTCTCTAGGTGTGTTGATACGTGCTTGTTCGTGGCAATACCGCTTCAATATTCAAACTTACTTAGTTGGGTGTATATACCTCTCCGCACATTTTCTTGGATTACCTGAAGAAAAGCGTTTTGCTTGAAAGCTTGTATTTTCAATAAAAAGAAACTCACCACGTTATATTTTCGTTTTCTCTTTTAACTTTTAAAACGTGGCTAAAATATGTCAAATACATTTATCTCTGTACAATCACTTTAAAGATGAGGAAATATTGGAAAGACATGGCTAATTAGTGATTAATCTTTTCCAGTGCCTTCTCAGAATCAGTCAACTAGGTTACTGCAACCATTACATTACTTCACATAGTCAGCACTTGAAGTTTTATTCCTGGTGACTATATATAATAAAGACATAGAGATAGGCCTTCGTGCTTTTAGAAATAAGAGATACAATTATTTAATTGTGTTTAATAGAGATAATTTTAGTACAATTTATATATATTAGTAACAAATTCAATATTGTTCCATTTCCCCGTATAAACTGAATAACCACGTTAATAATTATATTGCGTCTCATATATAAGGCAGGTATATAGGAAAGCTTAATATGGCAGAAATTAAAATAAAAAAATTATTATGAATGATTCCACATGTGTAACCGTAATATTTCTAAAGGCTTGATTACCTAGACAATAAATGGTTTCAAATGAAATGATAAAAATATACTTTTTTCATTTAAGAAGTACATTTACTTATATATGAACAGGCAGTTTATAAAATATACCTATATCTATTTCTTAGAGGGTTTTAATTAAAAATTATACTTTTTAAAATGATGATAATATATTAATAAAAAAAAGATATGAAGAGAAATAACTATAATATATCATTAAATAAACTAAATTTATTTTGCAAATCCCAATCAACCTTCTCTACCATTGTTGTAAAAGCCAATTAAAAAAAAATCCATGTTTATACTTGAATCCCATAGTATCGCCTATGGAGATGGCTCCAAGAGGAGGTGAGATAAGCACGTCCCCCAGAGCTATTCCATCTCTAGACAATGTCGAGCTGCAGAGGGCGGGCGTTGTCACTCTAATTACAGGAACGGTCCAAGGCATCGCACTGACATCAGGAAGCGATCAAATTATAGCCTTCCCGCACCAAAATGTATTCATGAAAGTGGGGCTTTATTACCGGCCTCCATTAATTCGGCCGTCAGTCGAGAGCTAAATAAAAATGCCCTCCCTCATCTCTACGTTTTGATTGGCCAGGCTACAAATTATTGGCAGCCAATTACTATGTCGTTCATTCGTCTCTGTTTCATTTTCAACACATGCTGTGGCTGATGGCGCTCCTTCTCTACCATGGCTAGCGACCTATACAGTTTAAATATAAAGAATTAGCGCGCCATCTCTAGGTAAGAAAAGAAACTAGTTAGGGCGATTATTTATTTCTCTTTTACAAGCTATTTGATAGGTTGAACTGGCGAAACTAATGAGATGCAACACTGGTGAACCAGGACCTCTAAATATTTGACCACCGCTGTAAGGACAGTAGAGAGTTGTTCCATTTGAAAAAATAAATGCGCCAAATAGTTCATTTAAAATAAATTTCTTTCTATGCGACAAGTCAAATGCTTAGAACTGCGATTTTGTTTGATTACCACCTGATTAGGCGCTCTCTACAAGCTGGCTAGCGTTCTTTGCAGACTGGCTAGCGTTCTCTGCAGACTGGCTAGCGTTCTCTGCAGACTGGCTAGCGTTCTCTGCTATCTGGCTAGCGTTCTCTATAGACTGGCTAGTGTTCTCTACAAAATGGTTAGCGTTTTCTACAGACTGGCTAGCGTTCTCTACAGACTGGCTAGCGTTCTCCACAGACTGGCTAGCGTTCTCTACAGACTGGCTAGCGTTCTCTACAAACTAGTTTGCGTTCTCTACAGATTGGCTAGAGTTCTCCAAAGACACCATTCCCTCACCAACAGGGCATTCCCCCCTTTTGTAACAAGTTCAACGATTTGTATATACGCTCTTTGCATAGATAAGATATATAGTAGTTCACGCCTTTTAAATGTGAATTTCATATGCAATTTTATCTATCAAATATTTCCCATGAAATAGACTTAAAATTTACATATTAACAACTATTTTAAGAAGTCGAAAGCTTAATGAAAGAGTTTCATCGTAGAACGTTCCATGTGAAACCGTTCTGTATTAACGACGACTGCTTAAACCCTGGTACGCAGATAAATATTTTATGAATTTTCAAGAGGAATGTGATATATATGATTAGCAAGGTTTTCTAGGGAAACACACAGTTTAAAAACATAATATATATATATTATACAATGTGAAAAAATAATTTTAAAAATAAATAAATAATAAAAAGCTCATGTTTTCATGGTCAGGATATGCCTTTTTTTGATTTTAATATATCACAATATATTTAAAACTAGCGGATGTGTGTGTGTGCCCGGCTTCGCCCGGGTTTTACCCGAGTGAATGTTTGTCTAACGAACATTTGTTAAAACAATTCTCTTTAAACTTATAAAACGTACTCGGCTTCGCCCGGGGTTTTACCCGAGTAAAAACAATTTGTTAAAACAATTCTCTAAAAACTTATTAAAAAATAAAAAAGATATATTTGATAATTTGAAACTCGTAAATTTGAATCTCTCGATAAAGTGAACATTTTTTCCCGGTCCCTGTGTGCCTTGTCATCCTGAATTTTGTCTTTCCTAATTTTCTACATTAGAAAATCATAGTTTTATCTAGTGAACATTTTTTCCCGGTCCCTTGAGAAATACTCGATAAGTTGAATAAAATCAATATTAATTGGTTCCCTCGGTAATTGGAAGTTAAAGGAATAGTATCTTCGCCTTGGAATTGTATCATTATTCTTGTCGCAAATAAATTGCCGTGTCATCCTGAGATAATCTTACTTTTGATAAATAATATTTAAGATAACAAACTTAGTGATAAGAAAACTTGTTATCATCGTCACAATGGGGGCGCTGCTTGCGAGTTGACCCTACAAATCTGCAAATAACTCTAAGGATATTCAAGATATTCATGAAATTATTTTTCAAAAACCTTCCCGGTGATATACCTAATAATATCCCAAAATTTCACGGCGATTGGATGTATGGTTTTTGAATCTATAGAGTACAGACAGACAGACAGAAATTCAATTTTATATATATAGATAATATAAATGAGTCTTAAAAATTGTAAAAAAAAAAATGCATCAGCCGGGAATCGAACCCGGGCCGCCCGCGTGGCAGGCGAGCATTCTACCACTGAACCACCGATGCTTAAAAAAATGGCCATATTTAGGTATTCATTCCATTCCGGATTAGTCCGCGTAAAAAAAAAGTTCTTCAAATGAAAAAAAAAAGAAATAGCGAAAAATACTAATCAAAATGCAGCCGAAAATTTTCCTCAGGTTTATAAAAAGCGACATGCAAAATTTGGTACCAATTGGTTCAGTAGTTTTTGAGTTTATCGCGAAACAGACAGACAGACAGAAATTGACTTTTATATATAAAAAATAGAGAATAGAGATAGAGATTTACTCTTCATTGTTGGCTTTTTATCTTACATTCATTCTTCATTGTTGGCTTTTTATCTTACATTCACTCTTCATTGTTGGCTTTTTATATTATATTTACTCTTCATTGTTGGCTTTTTATCTTACATTCATTCTTCATTGTTGGCTTTTTATATTACATTTACTCTTCATTGTTGGCTTTTTATCTTACATTCACTCTTCATTGTTGGCTTTTTATCTTACATTCATTCTTCATTGTTGGCTTTTTATATTACATTCACTCTTCATTGTTGGCTTTTTATCTTACATTCATTCTTCATTGTTGGCTTTTATATTACATTCACTCTTCATTGTTGGCTTTTTATCTTACATTCACTCTGTTGGCTTTTTATATTACATTTACTCTTCATTGTTGGCTTTTTATCTTACATTCACTCTTCATTGTTGGCTTTTTATATTATATTTACTCTTCTTTGTTGGCTTTTTATCTTACATTCATTCTTCATTGTTGGCTTTTTATATTACATTTACTCTTCATTGTTGGCTTTTTATCTTACATTCACTCTTCATTGTTGGCTTTTTATCTTATATTCATTCTTCATTGTTGGCTTTTTATATTACATTCACTCTTCATTGTTGGCTTTTTATCTTACATTCATTCTGTTGGCTTTTTATATTACATTTACTCTTCATTGTTGGCTTTTTATCTTACATTCACTCTTCATTGTTGGCTATTTATATTATATTTACTCTTCATTGTTGGCTTTTAATCTTACATTCATTCTTCATTGTTGGCTTTTTATATTATATTTACTCTTCATTGTTGGCTTTTTATCTTACATTCATTCTTCATTGTTGGCTTTTTATATTACATTTACTATTCATTGTTGGCTTTTTATATTACATTCATTCTTCATTGTTGGCTTTTTATATTACATTCACTCTTCATTGTTGGCTTTTTATATCATATAGAAAATCATAGTTTTATCTAGTGAAAATTTTTTCCCGTGTCACATTGCCGTGTCATCCTGAGATAATCTTACTTTTGATAAATAATATTTAAGATAACAAACTTAGTGATAAGAAAACTTGTTATCATCGTCACAATGGGAGCGCTGCTTGCGAGTTAAATCTACAAATCTGCAAGTAACTCTGAGGATATTCAAGATATTCATGAAATTATTTTTCAAAAACCTTCCCGGTGATATACCTAATAATATCCCAAAATTTCACGGCGATTGGATGTATGGTTTTTGAATCTATAGAGTACAAACAAACAGACAGACAGACATTCAATTTTATATATATAGATAATAAATGCCTTATTTTCTAAACAAACTATCACAAGGGCAAAAGCTAAAACCTAATTGATCAAACACGCACCTCAGAGTTCCAAGCTTCCCAGTTAGGTGTCGAATATTTTGCTTTATAACCTTCCAATATGATACATTAAAGAATGTAAAACGAAAATTGCAAATATACCGCGAATGTTTCTTTTATAAAAATCGAAATTTATTTTCAAAGAGAAATAGCGACATTTCTAACTTTAAGGATGAAGTATGGAAAGGTGAAACATGAAGAGTAATGGCGAACGGAAAAATAAAAAGTGTCCAGGGGCGGGAATCGAACCCACACTCTTCTGCTTACCGGGCAGGTGCCTTGTCCACTCGGCTACCCTGGACGTATTTTTCCGTTCGTAAATAATACTTAAAGTAACATTTAAAATACAATATAACGCGGCTGATGATATTAGTTACGAACGGAAAAATACGTCCAGGGTAGCCGAGTGGACAAGGCACCTGCCCGGTAAGCAGAAGGGTGTGGGTTCGATTCCCGCCCCTGGACACTTTTTATTTTTCCGTTCGCCATTACTCTTCATGTTTCACCTTTCCATACTTCATCCTTAAAGTTAGAAATGTCGCTATTTCTCTTTGAAAATAAATTTCGATTTTTATAAAAGAAACATTCGCGGTATATTTGCAATTTTCGTTTTACAATCATCAGCCGCGTTATATTGTATTTTAAACATTAAAGAATGGGCAGGAGTAATGTTATTTTTGAAGGGCGATTTTTGAGTGCAGCACGCTTTTTTTTAAAACACCAAATTATGAAACTATATTTTTCAAAATGCCGAAAAGAGAATTTAATTTTGTCTTTGTTTTAAAATATTAATATTTTTGCACCTTTTTTGAGCTATTTTCACTTTTTAAAATTGTTATTTTTCAAAATTTAATTTGGTCAAGATGGCTTCTGAGTAAGGGTATTCTGAATACATAACATAACATACAATGCTTTTTAGATCAATAAATAAACAAATATGGGGAAAAAGTGTTTACATATTCATGAAAATGAATGCTTCGCTTGACAAATAAAGACATACTTCTTCCTCTTATAACAGCGGGCGTTTGAAACATTGGTTTCGATTTGGATTGCGAGGCAAAAGTGGAATTACCTCTTGTAAGAATATCGCTTTGAAAGGATTTCCCTGCATATGCAAGCAGGTATATCGATTCTCGGAATTTTGGCTAAGATCAAAATATCGTGTTTCTTATGGCAATTTTTAACCAGCTTAATGCTGCCATATTTTTGCACAAAGTGTTTAAGATTTTAAATTTTATCGTTTTAAATATTAATTGCTTACTGATATTAAAGTTAAATATGACAAAAAAACATATTTTATTAGAAAATCATACATCATGTTAAAACGACGGTATAAAGAGTGAAGGGAATGTATCACCGTATGTGTTTTCTGAATGTGAGCATTGAAGAAAAATATCATAAAATAAGAATTGATGCTAATACTTGCTCTGGTAGGCGTACAAAATCTATGGGATATATAGGATGCGCGCTTTCATCAAAAGATAAATATAACTTCTGAAAAAATAATGTTTAATTTGGGTGCTGTTTTTTTTTTATCAAATCGGCGGATACCTATGAAAAATCAAAGTATTTCTCTTTTTTTTTTTTTACAAATTCTTGAGAAATATCTTTAAATATTTGTACCGGGAGAAAGCCATCACGTGTCTAAAAATATGAAAGATATAGAATTATTATTAAAATAAGAGAAATAATATCAATTATTTGATTTTAATAGCTTAAGACAGCTTTTAATGTCAAAAGGGATATATTCCATCAATATAAGTACTTGTTATGGTAATGAATGTTCATCCGAATGATCGAAATCTTTAAATCCACGAAGTCGATCTCTCAATAACACGGGTATTTAGCTGCTGCAATACACTCTGGTGTTCGATTGAATTAAATATAGAAAATTAAGGTTGATTGTCGATGATCATGCTTGGAACTTGATCGTGGAATTTTAAATGTGTTGTATGGGCTGTGAATATATTCATAACATAATTAAAACACATAAGCACAAAAGATTAAATTAATTTACCACTTAACACTCATCGTTAATTTTAACGAAGGCAAGATTAAACTGGGAATGCACAAATGGTAAAATAGAAAGAAATTAGTACATTATTTAAAATAATGATTTAGTTAATTAGAATTTCTATAATACAACATAAATACATATTAAAGGTTATTTTATCATATTTTAGTAAAATATTTCAAGAACGCAGCCATTCTCCAACCTCTGGCACACCTTAGACAGGCATGAGATGAAAATCCTGCATCTACATCCAGTTCGCTCTACCACCAACAATCAAACTCTACAATCGAAAATACAATTTAGCTATTGATCTTAACATATATTGTAAGTTCTAAAAACACCAGATAATTCTAATTAGCGCTAAAAACCCTTCAAATCAACAGGTAAAGTTCAGTTAAAACTGAAAGATAAATAAAAACAAATTTTAGAACTACTTCTAAAATAATCTATATTGATGCGAGACCAATGATTTTTTTTTCATCATCTGCCAACCATAGACGATCTTTATACTAGAATCCCCCCCCCCCCCCCCCCCACCCCCAAATAAAGATGCAACAAGATGCACTCTCACATCTGCACGTCAATACGGGGCCTTAACTTGGTATTTTAGATTGGTTTGGTTTCCTATCTTATTATCATATTATAGTGTTGATGATCGATTTAGTCTTCATGTTGTGTCAATTGCGATAAGGTTCTATACTATATATAGTATATATAGAGAGAGAAATAGATAAAATATATCATAAAGTATATGAAAAAGGCGCTTGGAACAATAGAACATATCCAGAAATAGAGGCTTCAGCACTGCATATTCAAATATTCAGCATTCAACTTCAATGAGTGGAGGAGGCACTGAAGCCTCAGTAACAAAGCGAAGAAGATAAAAAATCTACTTGAATCTCTAGTTAAGGAAAGATGCCCTTAAACTACACTAGCGAAATAATTGATAGAAGAATAGACTTAGAAAGACAACCGAAGCTGTCAAAAGTGGATGACAGAAAGAAAAAAAATATATTTTTGTCCATTTGAAATCTGCATTTTCGCAATCAGAGGAAGAGGTACATAAGTAATTTTAAAAAAATGCATGCATTGCTCTCGCTATTTGTGACGAGGCTGAATTACATACTGCAGCGGATACCGGCCCATCGAGGGAAATGAGGTAACCGTTGTGATGGCCAAAGGCAAGAGACCTCGATCACCGGGATTGAACAACAAGTGATACTGAGGTTAGGCAAGAAGAAAGTTTTATACATATTAGAGAACTCATACCTGTGGACTCTCTAAATTCAGATATAAAAATTACAGAATTAATATCTCAAGAACCAAGTATCATAGATAGAAAAAGGTAGACCAGATGGCATCAAAACTTAAAGATATTGTAACAACTTTCCACACACAGAACAATCCATGTTTTTATCCTGTATAGCAATATGAGCATAATTTCAGAAGGAGATCCAGATCCTGAAAACCAGCTCTACCCTGAATCAGGGGCGAATATGGAGAAGCAGCTGAGAGAGCGTGATATACATGTACTAAAGAGGCACCCTTCTCTTTAATTATGCATCGAGTGATGCATTATGTTTATCAGCCTTGTAAAAAAAAGTACTAGTAGTGATAAAAAATGAGTTACAACCTCAGGTTTGGCAAATTCAGACAAAAATCCAACCTATATACCATAGTGTCGGGCTATGGCCCTCATCAGTACAGGGGTGGCTTCGATTTCATAACATTCTACGAGAGGGGTTATAGAATCGGTCAAATTCACAAAAAAAAAAATCAGTTGGTGAATTTCAAGGGCCGAATTTCAGGCTAGATGACAGCATAAAGTTTAATTATGCATCAGAGCGATGCATCATGTTTATCACACTAGTAAAAACTTGACTAGTGGTTATAAAGAATGATAACGGGCTATAGCCCTAAACCATGGTGTACAGGTTGGCCTTTCGTCTGAATGTGCCAACACTGGTATTGTGGTTCCTTCTTTATCACCACCTTAAAGTGTTTTACCAGGGTGATGAACATAGTAATCGCTATGATGTATAATTAAAGGGAGAGGTGTCTCTTTAGGTAGATATCTGATATATTCAACATTATTATTAAAATTCGTCATATTCACTTTAATTACTCATTTATAGTGTCACCTTTTTGTAATTTATATATAAATATATTAAGCAAGATGACTTATTCTATTATTAGATATTATTCGTCTAGCTGGTGGTTAATTTTAACCATTTATCTATAACATTATAAGCGTCATAAGATGAACATACCAAGCTGGTATTGCAAACAAACGCTTTAGACAACCAGGTTACGGGTTCGAAACCGCATAAAGCCTTTTCTCATATTGGGGTTAACCTTACCAGCGATAATAAGTAACCATCGAGGCTCTGGCCTCTTGTAAGTGTAAAATTTGAATGTGATTGGGCATGTGATGCACGCAAAGTCTAAGCATTCGCAAACTCCTACCCACCGCTCTTTAATAGTACGTTTGCTTTGGCTAAATGTGTTTGTATATATATGTATATATATACAGCAGCAAAACTAAGACTAACACAAGGGTAATTGTTAAATCCACAACCATTTTATTAAAAGGAAATTACAAACGTTTTCGGGCAAGATCTTCATCAGTTTGCTGTGTGCATTGTAAAAAATGTGAAAGGCTTGCCCGAAAAAACTGTAATTCCTTTTAATAACAAAGATGCGGCCATTATCATTTACTCTTTTGTTATTGAAAAAGGTCTCAATCCTCTTTATTATGAAAATTAAATATGCAATGTATGGGCAGTTTAGGTGGAATCACCTGAGATGTGGGTGACATCGCACGGCGAAGATGCAACTTTCCCTCCCGACTTACCGGCGAGAGGTGCCAATTAAATGAATGGAGAGAATGTGGGTCAGTGACATGGCGTGGCGACCTGTGAACGACGAAGACAAATACATCGGTGGAAGGCTCTAATTAAAGAATGGTTCATTAATCGGCGAGCTATTGGCACCACATTCCCGCCACACTACTACTGCCCGATGATGAAGTCATTCATCACATCTTCACATTAATATTCGCCGTGAGGGGATTAGCCTCGCACATCATTCACTTAACACCTCTTCATAAATTAAACATCTTCCCCTCTCCATCATTAAAATATTTTTAATAAATTGAATATAATCCTCCTTATGAACATTTTTTTTCAAACATTAATTTGTCACATATTTTTTTCTGTTTCAAGTTATGAATCTTCTTTGATCCAATCATTAGTTTGATCGGTTTTATTCATTATATGTGTTTTTGATTAATGTTAAAGAAATTTCTGATAATTTTCAAAGTGATTATATATTTTTTTTTGCTCCTCCAAATTACAAAATTGCAGTAATCGGAATGTTTTTCTCGCCTGCCAACTACGCCATGGTCTTAATGATATTCCGCGATAATGATCGATCATCCCACATTTAATACAATTAAAATGCGCTCATAAAATATTCATTGAACCATGTTGATAATGGAAATGAAGATTAGACTTGAAATAGTTCATCAATAAACGCCGGAATGTGTAAAGCGCGATGTCTGATTTCCTTTATATTGTTTCTTACAGAACAATCCTCTATCTAATTATTGATTACCAAGTATCCATTTCAATATTGGTGTGATTTATAGTAAGTACTGCTACAAACTTAAATTGCAAATTTATGTAATAGTTACTTTGATCTAGGACAATTTGTATTATGCAATATACGCGGATATGAATCACAAGGTAAAGGGAATGCTGTGTCTTCAATGGAATACCCATTTTGTGTATATAAAGGCCAGAGGCTTTTACCACATAAGTTCTACCATAGATCTGTGCTTCTTCAAGGCGCCTGAGACAGAGCCATTAGGATTCCGATCAGGAAGGTCAGTCAGTCCATCAGTAGAATATTCACATTTGCCTTTACTATCCCGGACTCCCTTGAATAGAACTCTTATTATCAATTAAATAGAATCGACTAAAATTAATCATTTTCACGCGAAATCATCATAATGATTTTGTCCTTTTTTGTTTCAAATCCAAGAGCATCCTTAAAGCACTAAAGTGGAACATGCCCGTTATGCCCAACAACTGTCTTGAACTTGAATTAGCCTCTCTCAAGAAGTTTTATATTTATGGTATTGCTAGGAATATTTGGAGAGCCTAGGGCTTCTTCTACCATGAAAATTATTGACAGTGAGAAAGCATGTTTAATTTGAACTAAAACTCAAAACCTAAAACGTTAATCATAGTTTAATAATATTTGCAATTAAAATACCTAATAAAAAAGAGAGAGATAGATTTGGAAAAAAATATTTTATTATTTAAAAGGAAAAGGTTTTGCACTTCATCAGGCTGATAGATCCGCGTCCAATCTAAATATATCCTTGTACAATCTAGACTCGTTAAAATATTTTTTTTCTAGATTATATCATAATTAAACAATATTATTATTAACAGTTTTTTATCACATATTTATATTGTATTTTTTTATTACTACTATTTGTAAAAAATAAAATATTTGCTTTTAAAAATGAATATAGAATGTACATATGTTGTGTGTGTAGACGCCTTAACGGATCCATTACCCTGATGAAGCGCGTCGGGGTGAAAGCTTGTCCATTTAAATAACGGAAAGAAAAATCTGCAAATGTGTTTATTGGCAAAATGTTAATCTGAGATATTAATCTTAGTTCTAAACCTGGATGTACGCTAATTCCATTCGAGAGAAATTTTCTGATAGCTATCAGAAAATTTGTTATTAATTTTCATGATAGAGCTATATATACTATAGTATATATAGCTTTATCATGAGAATTAAAAACAAAACAGTTTGTGAAATATTAAGAAGTTTTCCAAAAGAGTGCTCGTCCTATAATTTCTTTTATTAAAAAGACATATATCGAATCAAAATATCATATATACACATATATCATATATACACATATATCATATATTCACAATACTTGATATAGTCATTAGTACTCACAAAGAAAATCCACACAATAGTTTCATACAACAATATCATAATATCAAGCTAACAAATGTATATTGCAGTGAAAGAGATAAATCATATTGAAACACAGAAGTTTATGTCATCAGACTGTACGAGGGAAATGGAAAGTTGGAAGTAAATGAAAAGGCTGGCACAAAAACTGCACGAGTGAAGGAACGGGGGATATGTTAATCATCCCATTTGTATTCAAGGCGCTTGTGTTTGTTTTCAATTTTAGCTGACGTATGAGGGAGGCGGCTCATGCCAATTTCATTTTAGATTAGAATTGGCACTGTTCTCTCATTCCAGTCCGCTTCATTATTTCTCTACAAGTCTCTTAGCTCTTTTTACGATCATCAGAGATCGAAGAATTTTGTGCAACCATTTCGACAAAACATTTCAATATTGATAAAAGGAGATGACGCAGTGTACAAATATATTTCATGTGTGTTTGTGTATCAAAGAAAATTGTGGAAAATAATTGAAAGAGCGAGAATCAAGTAAGAGAAATTTGATCGAGTCCAATCAACGTGCACAAAAAAGCTTTCAAAATTATTACAATAATATATTTAAAAACGAATATATATTTTTACGCAATATTTTACAAGCTATAGGGATCCCTTTATAAAAAAAATATATATATGCACTTTTATATATGATTATATTTATAAATTCAATTGCCATCTATCGATAAAAAATTTGAAACAATTAAATTTTATATGATTATATATTTAAAGTTGAAGATTTTCAAAAGGTATAAATATTTTTAGATTTTCAGTGTGGGACAAAAAATACCTGCAATTTTAAAAGTATTTCCACAATACAAAGATGCCGCATAAAAATAATTTCTAGCAACTAAACAAATATAATAAATTTTATTAACTCAATAATATATAAATTTTTTTTTTAATACAATACGTGTTCAAAATTGCCATCTTCGGCTCAAAACATTCATTCAGTCGTTAACGAAGATTTGCGAAGATGCTTGCGCACTCTTCCACTGTGATCTCGTTCCAGGCATTCACCAAAGCCGTTTCCAACGAGTCTGCGTAGATACTGCACTTTGATCTTATTGTATTCCAAGATTGTTTTCTCTAAGACGGATCACACAGAATAGTCCATCAGGTTGAAATCCGGCGAGTTTGGCTGTTAAACCACTTTTCTCAAAAGCCCAGAAAATGCTCCTCGCAGACAACGAATGTTGAATTGGTCGAATGTGCAGGCGTCCAGTTTTGATAAAGCTCGAATCTATTTGAACCTATGTGCTTTAAAACCTATGGCTCTATAACGCCGCGAACAACGCGCTGCTGATAGGGGTGGTAGAGTTGATTCAAACGTTTCGGTCGATGAAGACCATCGGCACCTTCCCGTTGGCTCAAATGCTGGCTCAGACCATGACAGAGTTCAACAAATGACTGCGACGGTCTTCTGCTGTCCCTTCTTGAGCATCTGGAGGCGAATTTGGCGTTGTGGAGCGGTTCAACTGTGAAAAATCTCATTCGTGAAAATCACCTTCGCCAAGCGAGCACTAGCGAGAAAACGATGCATTCGTCGAACTTTCTCGAGTCGTTTCATTTTTATCATTTCATCCAAAAATTGGACGCGACCGATTTTGTAGCTGCGCATCTTCAGTTTATTCTTGACAATATTTCTAACGCTTAACTCTCTGATCCTAAGATACCTCGCCATTTTGAAAATCGAACAAATTCCGGATTTAATTTAATTCAAAATAAACCACCTTCTGGATGTTCTTAGGCATTGTCACGGTGAATTGCGACCGCTCCGAAGGCAATCCGCAGTGCATCCTGTCTCCTTGTAGCGGTTCACGGTATGGTAGATGCTCCTATGCTTGAACCAATCGTTCGAACAATGTCGGCCTGTGCAACTCAACGGCAGTTATGCGTCCATTTTCACGAATCAAGAGGTAAAAATATTTGAAAGCAAAATAATAAATACATTTTAAAAAATATCTTAACCACAAAAGTGCACACGAGGGGTTCAATGAGGTAATAAGAAATTACATAACATTACAATGACAATACCTCAATGACATATAAAAAGTAAAATTACGGAAACTTGTATGACATCTTGTAGAGTGGGCTAAGCGAAAAACTTCTGTAGAAGAATAATATAACTTGAAAGAGAGAGAGAGCTTGCGAAATATAAGTTTATTTTGTACCCAAATATTTATTATTTTATATATATTCACAGCATTTTAATATTGATATATTTTGTTACTCATTAAATTTCCATCTTTATACTTCTTTATGTGAATAAGATTAAATTGTTTGGATCAAAATAAATTGCCTTGTTATTATCATATTTGACTTTCCTAATTTTTCTACGTGACAATATCAATAAAGAAATTATTGCGAAGAACGTGAATCACTTTTTAAAAAACAAAAATATATTTAGTAACTAGGAAAAGCTGTGCAATGCCTAAAAACATTCTAAACTAATTATTATTTCTTGTTACTATACATATCGTGATGCAAAAATTATACAGAGCCTGCATCGTATAGAAAAGTGGTTAAAGTGAAGAAAGTTGGCATCCACCAACTCTCAAACAAGCAGCATCTAGTGAAAAATATGTTTTTAATAGCTTTTATTGGCATCTTAACTCATTCGTATCTGATCTATTTCTTATTGGCTACGAAAATGTGTCCTGTCAGGCACTCCCAAGAGTCCTCGTTATTGGTCATTGTCACAGGAAACTGTGCCACACACCACAAGGTCTCGTATATACCCACGTAAGATGATGTGAACTAGTCGCCAAATGATTCACTAAGAGCTGCTACCAGATAGGCAAACCATCAATGCAAACCTGTAGTATAGAAGTTGGAACGAGGACACCAGAGATTGAAGAAGAAAGAGCTAGCATGGGTGTACTTCTCCTTCACGACAATCCCAGACGGCATGTAGCAACTTGGCTGGTCCTGTACCATCCACCATATACTCACCAAATTTCGCACCAACATTCTTCAATTCCCCAGACAACCAACTTCGTGAGAAATCCTTTATAAAAGAGGAAGAACTGAGACACAGACACTCACAGCCATCAAATCTGCCTCATTTTACAAGTAATGTCATTGCCAAGCTGAAAAAACGTTGGCAAAATATGCTAGAGTAAAATTAAAATAACCATAATCTATAGAAGCGTGTGTAACATTTAATGCTAAACTTTTAATTAAAAATTACCAAAACTGCAAGAATTTATTTGTCACTATATACATGAATAGGATATTGATTTGCTCCCTAAATTATTTATATATATTTATATTGTTTCACTTCAAAGATTATCTTATAGTTTAATTGAATATTTTCCCCAAAAATGCTCATCTATGATACCAGCTATATAAGCAGGGCAGTCCTAAGCAACATTAGAGCAGCAGATTAAACTGACGATACCGCTCGGAGTGCTAATCGCTGATCATATATTTTGTATCTTATTAAGGATAAGAAATTGTTTTATTCAAAGGGGTAATAAGCGATGAATAGTTTGATTCCTTATATATAGCTAAATAAACAATGCTACCTGGGATATAAAACCTTTCTTTCCTAACATAGCAAAGATTCAGAGACTATATACTTCATGAAATAGAGATAAAACAGAGTATTGCTTTGCAAATAGTGAATATTTGTCATATTGAGGACGAAAATGAAGCGAATTTTAACCTCACTATAGCCTACCCTAAAGGGACTAATCTTTTTTTCTATAGCCACATGGTTTACTATATTATATTAAAATATTAACGATTATTTTATCTCCATTATAAGGGGAGATTCTCTATATCCACGGTTTGTTTAAGCAAGTGTTTTTACTGTTATTTATAAAATGATATATTACGCACACACATAAAATCAATCTATATTCATAAATTATTTTCTCTAAATTATTCTAAAAAGAGAGAGACATAAGAAGAGATATAATAAGGGTTGAAGCCTGCTCACAAAATTACAATAATTGCCTAATTTTCCTACTCTAGAAAACTTCTTATAGTTTAACTTTTTTTTCGTCTCTCGGCACATTACCATACTATAATCTAATAGCCAATAATCTTTCCTTCTGCTTTAGCAATTATGTCGTTTAAAGTTCAATTTCCGTCGTGAAAATGTTTTCCGCCGAGTTCAAAGAAAAATTGCGACATCCGTAGAAAATATTCTAATGAAGTAAAGGCCGGATGTCTAGATAGATGGTGAATGTGGTGACAAAAGTAACTTGCATGTAAATGTGGCCAGACCACGCCTCGTGGTCAGGGGCCGGGTGGCAATAGAACTGGGCTGCCATCTGCCACTTCTCTAAATCCAACCACTGATTACAAAACCTGCCATTATACAACCGAGAGCAAGTCTGCATGTTCAGACCACAATAATAAACATGATAAGACTAGCATCGCTTTATATTGTAATAAAACCACTCTCTACACATGTAGAAAAATTAGATGTTTCAAGATACCTGTTTGGTTACTTACAACAATTGGTTAGTTGGAATTGTTCAAGACTCGAGAGGCCTTTGAAACTATTTACTGTTTAAGAAAAAAGGCATTTCCTGATCGTGCAACTAGAATTTGCTGATCGCTTGCGCCATCTATCAGAATAAATATCAACTAATCGTTGATTTTTAATTATTCCAGTATTGGGAAAATACCGAGGGCGACGAGAGCCCCAATAGCCCGAAACGCGTACGTGGTTAGCTTTTCTTGATTATTCTTGAAATGGTATTTGGCCAATTCTGGAATAATTAAAAATAAACGATTAGTTGATATTTATTCCGATAGATGACGTAAGCCATCAGCAACTTTTAGTTGCACGATCAGGAAATCCTTTTTTTCTTAATTTATCCACTTGATCCAAGTACAAATTCACTTTTGTACTATTTTTCATAGTTACTGTTTGTTTTATTGTTTTTGTCTGCGGGAGGTTGGAATCTCCCCCCCCTCCCCACTCCCCCGGGTCCTGTTTACCAACAGTTTAGTGTACTAAATCCCTTCCAACCACAAACTAGAATGCTGTAAATATATAATTGGAATAATTTGAACATTCCACGCACTAGATCATGAAAGGCAATGATGAATTATACATATTACGATGATATTTAGAAATTAGTACTCCATATAGGAATGGCAAGACAATTTGAGAAATTTTGGCAACAATCGGATAAATTGGATCTAATTAATTGCACGGGGTTGGTTGGGCGTAATGGTATGAAATACTAATTTTCGACAACCATACCCCAGAATCGAATCCCGCATTAAGATTCTTTTCTGAAAATTACTTTAATAGCCTTCGGTTCTTGCATAAGTACAACTCCACCAGTGAGAGCGAAACGGCATATTGCAAGTTCAAAATCGAAATGCTTACTACATATGTTTTATTGACAGTTAAAGCAATCGCAAACTACTACTCGACATGTTTTTTTCTTCTTCTATTTTTCAATCATATAATACGAAATATCACAACAACTACTTTGAAGATTTAAAAACCAAAGGTTGAATAAGCTTTTCTCATCCGTAGCAAACTTTTAAATCGGCTTCCCCATCGACCCGCTCTACCTCCTTTACTGCTTATTCTGCATATATATATATATATATATAGTATGCACAGTCAAAAGTTCAATTAATGGCGTGGTATTCAATGGAACTATGGCGATAGACTTTTGTCTTTGTCGAAGCGGTCTCATATATGGTAGTAGTGGGGTACTTATTCCAAGAGGACGCAATGATAATCACGGTGAGTAGTATGCGACTGCTTTTACTGAAAATTCAGCACATGTCTACACATGTAAAATTTAGTTTGACTTTTGTACTTACAAAGTGAGCCAGAGTTGGCTACTTGCATTCAATAGTGGGGTTAGGCTCTTGCAAGAATCGAGGGCCATTGAAGATTTTTTAAAAAGTCCCCTATGCGAGATTGGATCCCGGGTCGTGGCTGTCGAAAATCTCGAAGGTTTATATAGGTTTAGTTTATAAGGTTATATATAGTTTATAAGAGGTTATATATATAGTTTATACGGTTTATATTCCACCAATATATATTAACTTATCGACTTCGCTGGGAAAGTTAAACAACGATGAACAAATTCTAATGCATCCTTTTATAAATTATTTTCGAATTAGGAGTTATATAAAGTTATCCTATTTTTATTGTAATGAAATTAGTGTGAAGCCATCCTCTAGGCGTCTATTATGTAGACCCACGAACAAGCTTAAGGAATTTGTATCTTTGAGCATGTACGTCGGGATTCAAACAATAACTATGGAAGATATTTGATACATAGTGATATTTATTGAAGACACGTGAGATAACCGAATAAAAACAAAATTTCCTCTGTCTCCTTTAAATAAACAGACGACCAGTGGCATTAAAGTGTATATTGGAGTTGACTGAGGTTGGAAGTTCTCCATAGGAACGTGGATGGTGATGGGCAGGCGGGACAACAACTTGATGGGCTGTCACAGCTCCAGGTGGTGTTTATTGAACGAGCCGCGTAATAAAACCTTGAGAGGTTGTCATAAAACTCTTCGCCTATTACCAATTCAAATCGCTTCCTTCTACAAACTTCTCCCACAGCTTCCAATTTCCTTCAACATAAATCTTATGCTTCATAGATACACTCTCAATTTTTTTTTTACTTTAGAATCAAGTTTTAGACGTCCGAATTAAGAGTTGATCCTTGTTGTAAAGATTTGTGTGTGTGTGTTGGATTTTTTTAGGGTTATTCAGATATCTTTAGAGAGTCGTCTGTTTATTTTTTCTGTTTTTTTTTTCTTTTTAACAATGGCATTTTTATGTAACAATCGCATTCAGAATTATGCGTAAGGATCTACATAAATTCTTAGTTCTCGTCGTGGGAGGCCATGGATTGGTTCTCCTTCACTTCACCTCGGATCTCTCTCACTATCTTTTTATAAATTTTCACTTAATCCGAATTCGCTCTCTCTCCAATTGGCAATTTTTTAAAAATATAATATCAGTTTTTTTTAAAGCGAATATTGCCTTTAATATTTTTCAAATTTCTCATGAGCAAAATAATTATTTTTCATGTTTTTAAAAAGAGAAAAATATTTCTATGAGAAAATATCATTAAAAAAAATTCTAAAAAAAAAAATTACAAAATTATAATAGTATAGTATTAAAAATAAATAAATATTATTTTTAAAAAGTAAAATTAAAATTTATTATCATTTAAATCATTGAATTTTTTTGAAAATTCATTTCTCCATGTTCACACCACACGCACAACACAACAATCTATATAATATTTATTTATTTATAAACGAAGCGCTGTTAGAGGTAGATTTAAAAATATAAATGTGGTCAAAACAATAAGTTCGAATTATTCATAGATATAGATGCTACAGAAGGTTTAAATTAAGAATTTGATGATATATAAACAAGATATCCATAACAATATTTAGGAAGAATCCTCTATTTCTCTCTCTTTTATTCTTCTACCATTAACTTGTATTTTTAATCAAAAAGGCATATATTGGATCAAAATATCATTTATTTTACCAATATTTCAGTTAGCTGAACGCCAACCTATATCAAGGTATTATAAAATATTTAATGTGTGTCAACAACAAACTCAGCACCACATAACGTCAACAGAATTAAGTTTTAGAAATATATTGTTATATTCAATGGGGAGAAAAATATTTTTGATATTAACTTGTATGTATGATGTCAGTAATATTTTAAAATCAAACAAATCTATCCCCTTAATAACTTAAAGTTACAAATTTTAGGAGATTTTATAGCATTTTATTGTCTATTTAAGAGTCAATGGTAATAAAGAAAGAGAACTAAAACAATAAGAAAAAAAGGGATGCTGTTTAAAACTATGTACAGTACAGTTCAATGACATATGTGCTAAGCTGCATTGATGCGCGTATAAGGCAAATTCTTTCTCTCCCTCTCTCCTGCTTAGTTTAGGATGTCGACTAAATGTTTCATAGCAAATATAATTAATATATCTTATGGTTTTTCAACCTTTTCAAAGAAAGATAATAATTCATTTTATAAAGTATTTATTATACAGTAACTCTCACATACACACAACACACAAACAACAATTCGGGAATAGACACATGGATTTGAGGTAATTATTTAATTCAATTAAAATAAATATTATTATGTGTTTGTGAAAATTTTAAAATATTTAAAATATATATAAATTTGTAAACTTTTAATTGATTTATTTTATTATATATATTTTATTTGGAGTATATTTTAGTTCGTGCGTTTTTGTTTTTTCAAAATTGAAGCTTTATAGTGAAAAATTTGTTAAACACAAATTCAACGTTAAAAGAATTATCCGTCGCTGCCACAACCTTTTTCCATCTTTCTGGTAATTGATGGATCCAAACGCGGAAAAGGTCGGATCTTTGGCCGCTATCCATTCATCGATCCATTTTTTGACTTCATCGTAATTGGAGAAGTGCTGGTCAAGCCAGGCCATGTTGCATTGATTGGAAGAGATAATAATCGGAAGGAGGAATGTCTGGGCTATACTGCGGGTGGGGTTGAGCTTCCCATTTGAGCGTTTCTAAGTACGTTTTAACGGGTGCTGCAGCATGTGGCTGAGCATTATCATCTTTATCCATAATCTATTATCACGTTGTCCTGTCTATTGGCGTATTGCAGCCGTTTTTTTTTTTTTTTTTTGCAATGCTCGGCTCAAACACATCAATTGTCTTCGGTAGACCTACCCTATGATTCTTTCGTTCGGTTGTAGTAGCTCATAATATACCACTCCTAGCTGGTCCCACCAAATACAAAGCATAATCTTCTTTGGGTAATGCGTCCTTTCGTTTATAGCAAGAAGGTATAACGGAAGGGAAGTGACATATTTGATATGTTGGTTTGGCGCACTTTGCTCAGAGGGTAGATATCGCTCAATCTTGTCATAAGGAATTGTCTTGAAGGAAAATCTCAACGTTGGCACGTTAGTAACAACAACCAATTACCGATATTTTATAGACTCATGGTAAAAATTCAACGCTCTTTTATTTCCGTAGACAAATTAGCGAAAATCTTTTGAAAAATATATGATTTACGAATATTTATTTCCTCCGCTCTCGTTTACGTAAGGGGTAGTCCCATCCCAATAACATCAAGTGTGTGATTCTTTCTACGTCAGAAATCACCAACTACAAAGAACCTTTGTATAGTTCACAAGAAGTTGACAGATGGATAGAAATGGTCCAGAGTTATGACGAGCCTTGTTATTGCAGGCCATAGACATTCTTGTTAAATATGCACAGACTGGCTGGATTAATGGATTCTGAGGTCTTCTGCATGAGCGGCCAAGCCACAAGCTGGAACTATTAGGTCTGCAATTTGCCACATCGAGCTGAATGGTGCTCTTGTTAATGCATCCAGTGCAATTATCTGGAGTGTTACCCTTATTCCTCGGAGTAGAAGGAAAGATATGGCGCTTCTTAGAGAAATCACTACTGCATATTATATCCTGAAACATTCTAATAGAATCATTAGGAATATTATGTTTGTGAGTGAGTCGATCTAAATTTATTGTCATATTATCGAACAGTTATTTACGCTAGTATAAAATAGATGCATGTAATTAATTTATATTTATTCGAGAGCTTTTTAATGTGATTGATTTCTGAAATTTGGTTTTTATATGGTTAATATTTGGTGGTGCATATCTTCAATGAGATTATTTCAAGTCACCTCTAGGAATTAAGAGCAACGAAGGAGAATAACTCCAGGTTAAGTAAGGAGCACCACAGTAAAGTTTAAAAAGGGAAGGCGACTCCTCTATCGTTTTAATTGGCTGCCATCAGCAATCAGACGACGGTGGCTGTTGAGACGTCGAGCCATTGTATCCCGCACCTGCAGATTCGACTCCGCCCTGAAGATTACTCGAATTTTCTGATTTTAATTCCCTCTTTGATTATCTTTGCTATTTTTCAAATATATTTTGTATATTTCTTCTTTTTCATTAATAAGTATACACTTTGAGATAATTTCCTTATTTAATCGCTCCTTCATTTGTTCAATGATCATGTATTCTCTCCACTAATATTCCTGAATTGCTACGTTGACTTTATATATAAATGATATAATATATATAAATATAATTTAATATATAAAAATTATCTCTAAGCTAAAATTTTCATTTATTCACAATAAATTTCAGAACTTTAAAATCACACGAAATATCTTTGAAATATGTAATAATTTCAAAATATGATGCTAAAAACAAAAAGTAAAAAAAAGATCATTTCTCTTGGAATCTTTCAGACAAAGAATAGAAAATTGAAAGCTTCCCACCACCTGTATGACGTCGTTTTCTTGGGGGCTGACACTTCATTGTCTCGACCCATTGTCCTCTAATTGGACTAAACCTGCTCACGTGATCTCTCTAATGATAGAGGATTGGTTAAATGATTGGCCGCGATGCAAAATTACTTTTTTTTTAACAACTTTTAACACATTCTATTATTTTTGACATCAAAGGAGCCTCGTCTTTATTATTGGACAAAAATGTAATATAATTGGAATATTGTTTTTATCCCACTTGACTTGATGATCAAATGTTACGGGTAATTGGTCCTAAAAAGACGTTGAAGGATGATCCGGCAATTTCCGCAGGAAAAAGAAAGCCGAATTGGTACCAATAAGAGACTGATGGTCTTTTTTGGTTGCCGTGTCCAAAATTGCCTTTAGACCAGCATCAGCTTAGCCTATTACATGTTTCACATTTCAAACGCTTTTTTAATGCGATATTTTTTTAAAGTGAATAATAAAGTGTGTAACTACACTTTTTGATCTTAGCGAAAAGGCCGAAAAGCGATAATAAAGTGTGTGAAGAATATGTAAACGCACATAAATTATAATTCTTTAATAATTAGGATGCATATTTTGTATGCGTCCGAGGTGTTTGTTTTTTTACTAATTTTAAAACTTCTAGAGTAAAAATTATTTGTTCTCTTTTTTTTTCCAATATGAGTAGTTCCTAAGCTCTTTATTGGAGCTTTATTATGCGTCTTAGTTTTATTTTTTTAATGAATCTTTATAACATTCCTAATATATTTATATTCAATGTGTTCAAGATTTATTCATAATGCGTCTAAGATTTATTTATGGCATGTTTAAGCTTTATTTTCATCTACATTTTCTCTACCTGATAATCAGGATATAAAATTTAGCATTATCGTTAAAATATGTCAAAATATATTTAGGCAGATTACGTTCTCCTATAGAAATACACTCATATGATCAAATTTATAACATCATATTCAGATTTTTATGTATAATAAAGCGATAATTCAAAATATGTCAATCAAACTTAGTAATAATGGACCAGTTCCAAACAAAAGCAGGCATTTTCCTTTCTTTTAATGTTTGACATTAATTTTATACTAGCGGATGTACCCGGCTTCGTCCGGGTTTTACCCGAGTAAAGGTTTGTCTAACGAATCTCTCAATAAAGTGAACATTTTTTCCCGGTCCCTTGAAAAATACTCGATAAGTTGAATAAAATCAATAATAATTGGTTCCCTCTGTAATTGGAAGTTAAAGGAATAGTATCTTGCCTTGGAATTGTATCATTATTCTTGTCTCAAATAAATTGCCGTGTCATCCTGAATTTTGTCTTTCCTAAATCATCATCACAAAATCATCGTATCATCATGATAATATTTAGAGCAGATTGTTGAATTGTAACAGATAAATTAGAATATATATCTTGATTATTTTTAGGCGAAAAGTTATTTCAAAAATTTTATTTGCTAGAACCCTTCCCAGTACTATACTAAATAACTTCCCAAAGTTTCATGGCGTTCCAATGAGTGATTTGGTCAGGCATAAAGGACACACACACACGAATTTTTATATATATAGATTACTAGCGGATTTGTACCCGGCTTCGCCCGGGTTTTATCCGAGTGAAATTTGCCTAACGAATATTATTGATAATAATATTCGGGAACACACAGAATATTATGATAATAATAATAATATAATTTGTTACGTCATATAAATTTATATAATATATGAAATTTATTTTTCGAGCAAACATATCCACTCTCTACTGAATAGATTTTTAAAAAGATATACATAAATAAAAAATATCTAGAGATATACTACATGATCTTAGCCAAAAGGCCGAGAAACGATATTTTATATATAGAGATGACCTGGCTTCATGTGTCTTCTGCTCGAGTGAATGTTTCGCTGGTTGAATTTTGTTCCTGCCTACTATTGATCATTATCTGGCTTTGCCCGTGGTCTGCTTTAGTGATAATTCCCCAAAAGAATTTTTTAATGCAATCAAGCATGATACGGCAATATTGTCATCATCATTTCTGACTAAAAAAATATTGTTGCTCAGTACTTGGTTAAATAGAATTTTTCTTGGTTAAAGTGCGACAAAAACACTCTTCCAGATTTAACTCTCTGTCCTGTTCAAATTTCAGCGAGATTAGTTACATATTGAGGGCGTGCATAGCCGACAAACATATATATATGTTCCCGGCTTCGCCCGATTTTTACCCGAGTAAAAGTTTGCTTAACAAACATTTGTTAGAACGATTCTAGCAAACATCCAATCCCTACTGAATCTATACACTCTCGATAATTTTTCCCGGTCCCTTGAAAAATACGCGATAAGTTGAAAAAAATCAGTATTAATTGGTCCACTCGGTAATTTAAAGTTGAAGGAATAATATCTTGCCACAAACGAAGATTTGTAAATAACTGTATTTAGCGAATGTACCCGGCTTCGCACAGTTTTTATCCGAGTAAAAGTTTGCCTAACGAACATTTGTTGAAACGATTCTAGAAAACATCTAATCCACCTATATATTGATTTATAAACGTATATAAATATAAATATTGTTATATGCGTTTAAATATATTTTTGAAACACATAATTTTTTGAAAACCTTTATTTTATTTTAAATAAGTTATTGTCACTTTTGTGAATTTGATAATTAATTTTTTTTTTCTCAATGAATTATATATATTGATTAAATTTTTTTGTTATCATCATCACATACAATGTATTTTTTTATATAAACAAACGATAATAAACAACAACAATTAGGGGCTCAAAAATCATTTATTATGGTTAGCAGCTCCGTAAATAAAGATATTTTCACAACAACAATTAAAGTTGCATCATCATTTTTATAAAACAACAGCAAATTAAATTAACAATGTAAAAATATATTTTAACATTACATTTTAACATTTAACACAAAAACGTTACAATTTTTTCTTCAAATATATATTAATATTGAAATGCCAAGTATTTTTAACGTCATTGGAATATTATATTACTAAATTCTCAAATTAAATTTATTATACTTCGAAAACCTTTCAAGCATTGTTACAATTTATAAATATAATTTCACCAGACGCCGCTAGAGGCGCTGCTTGCGAGTGAAAGTAGAAAATTTGCAAATAAAATTGCAAAGAATATTTATTTCAAATCAAATTCAAACCAGAAATCTTCCCAGTAGTATAGTAAATAACTTCCTAAAGTTTCACGGCGATTGGATAATCTTACCTTTTAAAAAACATTCATCTGTGAACAAACTAACATTCATCGTGTAAACAAACCACGTGTTAATTATTAACCAATCAAATTCATTTATCGTCGCGACCAGTGCTGCGCCCAAGCGGTAAAAGGCTGGAACTAACGCTTTTTTGGTTTTTTATTTTTCAAAAAAAGCACATTAACTTTTTTAGTTTTTTGAATAGCCTATATGTTAAACGAAATCTTCAGCTACCTACATGCGAAATTTCATAAAGATTTATTCTGTAGATTTTGCGCAACGCGATAACAAACATCGATTTTGGATTTCATTTTTATAGATATAAGGATTTAAACTTTTATATCTCTCTTTTTCTCGCTCTCTTTTATACCTATATTTTAAACAACAAAAAATGGGTATTCAAAAAATATTCATATTTCTTATTAACGGAGCAGATATGGTGTGAAATTAAAAATTACATACATTAACTTATATACACCGCATGCGCGACTACAAGATGAATGATTTCCCTCAGTATCGTTATACCCCCTTGTACTTTAATTTATCCTTATATATTATAGCGGTAAATACCGAATCTTGTCATTGGTAAAGATAAAGTGCGATAAGAGGATTAACTAAAGATTATCGACAAACTACGCTCGATAAACGATAGAGATCAGCTCTTGAATCCCTTCTTATCCGATGGATAAAACCTTTGGATTGATAAGAGATAATATATTTCCTTCAGCACATCCAAAATAGTCAAATCCCTTTTTCCCACTCACTTCCTTTAATAAAAAAAGTTCAATCCAAGTGTAAATAATGACAACGCCTATTACTGCGAAATTTACTGGGTATTATCATAATAAAAATAATGGCAAATATTTTCAAGAGATGTATTAGTTGGACATAAATATAATTAAAAAGCTTTTGACAATGTATTTATTTCCTTTTTTAAGCCGGGTTGGGCCAGGATTCAATTTGTAGACAGGAAGGTTGGGAAATAACGATAAATAAAGGCTTCGATGACATATTTATGCCCTGCCACCTTAATGGCTTTATAAATCAATGGTAATTATATTTCTTTAGATATAATAGAAAGCACAAACATGGAATGTCTATTTCCTTCTTATTAAAGTATAGATAATTATACGGTGTCCATATATATTATGGGTATTTCCAATTAAATGTTTCTATCAGACTGTTACTTTTGATAATGAAATATAAAAGATGTTGTTGTTTGCTATTATTTCTTTGCGCGATTTGTTTGAGTTTCTTTAACAGGGAATAAATTGTTTCAACAATTTGTATTAAGTTAGATAAACGACTTTGAGAGCTTATATATATATTTGAAAAGTTTAATTTTCAATTTGATTTTATGAATAATATATCAAATTTTGAAAAGAAAAATAATTCATTTTCATTTTGTTTTCAATATTTATATCTTATATTTGAGCGAAATAATAAGTCCATCGATACAGAACTTAATGTCAACAGCCGGACAGAGACTACGATGTATTTCTTGTTTGTCTAAAGCAGATTTTGTTCCATCACGACAATTCCAAGCCCCGCACTGCTAGAATCGTTGAACAAATATTTGATGCATTGAATGGAACTGATACCCTACCTCATCCTCCTTACAGTCCTGAAATTGCTTGCTCTGATTAAGCTTTGCTTAGAGACCAAAATTTTCTTCGAGATCGAAAATTTAAATCATTTAAGAATTGTTCTCCACACAGATCCGATTGTTAGCTAACTATCACCAGATATATTTTCAAATGAGGGTCATTATTTTGAAGACTAAACTAAAATTTCAACTCACCAAATTTTGTTTTCAAAATAAAAATAAGACTTTATATTTCAAAAAGGTTTGCTTACACTTTTCTTCGCTCTTCTAGCTCATTATAGTAACGATTAAAATAAAGCAAATCGTTTTAAAATGGAAATTTCGCATTAAATTATTTGACTCGATATAAAAATCGTGGTAAAACAGTAACTTTAATTCCGGCAAATATAAAAGAGAGAGAGAGCCTTTATATATAAATATAATGAATTTTAGGAGCTTATTTTAATATCTTCACTTGCCGCATGTGTTTTACTATAAATTATTCAACGGCTAAACTGTTAGTTGTTGCTCTTCATTGGGAAATGGATGCCGTTGCCACGTTAGTCACCTTGGAAACAACCAGGATTTGGTCGAATATTTCAAGGGTCCAGGGGGGACCGCAGGGAGGTGTGGTCGGACTTCCTCCACAAAAAAAAAAAAAAACAACTGTTAGTATAATGATAAATTAAATCCAACTGTTGTGTTTCATATCGAAACATACAGTTATTTATATATATATAAGCTAAATTATAAATAAATAAGGCTAAAATGTTTTATTTATAAAGGGATTGAGTGAATCCTATATACAATTTGCTAACACATTCACATGGTTGTTAATATATATTCTAACTTCACATAAAATTTCATTTCTTATTGTTTGATATTTCTCACTCTCCTCTAAAACGGTATAAACTTGACGGAAGTTGTCATGCCTTTTTTACTCCTTTCCTTAAATTGACTAACATGCATCACAAATTGGTAATTCTACCTTCATAAATGCATTAAAACAATGCATTTGGTTTATCAACCCAATACAGAACGTAATAGTGGTGATGAAGAATGGCCACATCACTAATGTTGGAAAATTAAGACATGAAACCAACGAGGCCCTCATCAGTACAGGTGCAGCTTCGGTTTTATAACATCCTATGAAGTGGCAGGGTTGATTTAAATATTAGAATACAACACAAAGTTACGGGAAAATGGTATTCATGTGCCAAAAGTGGCATTTCTTTCTTCAAAATGCATTAAAACAATGCAATTTAAAAATACAAATGCATTTTTAAAGAGAGATGTGTCACCTTTAGTTATACATTTGAGGTTATTCTAAATAATGCGGTTTGATATTTGAATAGAATGAGTTAAAATATATTTTTAAAGGTAAAAGAATCCTTGGTTGTGTGATGAGTTCACGTGCTATAAATTCTATTCCCATTTTAATATAATTTGGACATTAAGAGTCTTGTTTGCCTTCGACTTTTAATATTATTTGATAAAATTAATATATATACTTATCAAAATACCAATATTTTTATTTATTAAATTAATACCAGTTTTATATATTGTCATGTTGGTAAAGGCTTGGAACGTCTAATACCATAAGTGGAAACATTTACAACTTTATTAATGGCGCCAAGAGTTAATTTACACCTGGGTTTCGCTCCATAACTTTAAAAATAAGGCACTTATATAAAAGCACAAACCAGTAGTCACATATTTTAAATAACATGATACATGAGAATATATGCAAAGTTATTCCGATATGCAAATTATATACGGCCACTCAAACATTTATTGTTTCTCTGGCTAGGTCTCTCGGCTGACTTTGCTGCTTTTTGTTGTCTAAACAATTTTTAATCGTTTTTTTTTTCAAATCATTTTTCATTCTTTTGCACTTAAATGTCTTCTAGACATCGTTTAGCTGATTCTTCAAGGTGGCGTGCTATTGGATGAATGGAAAAGGGATTAAGCCAAGCTGATGCAGCAAGGCGTCTAAATGTTTCAAGAATGGTAGTCTCACACCTCTGGAAACAGTTTCAATATACAGATGATGTCTCCAGAAGACCTGTTGCAGGACGTCCAAAAGCTACAACACCAGGAGATGACGGATATTTGGTCATAGCTTCCAAACTCAATAGAGGGGTATCATGCATGATGCCTGTTTCTGAGCTGGAATCGGTCACTGGAAGAAATTTTCTATTCAAACTGTGTCCATTAGGTTTAATGCTGTTAGTCTCCATGCAAGACGCCTAGTTGCATGAATCCCATTATCACCGTTGCACAAAAGGACACGTTTGAATTGGAGTTGTCAGCACAAAGACTGGACAGACAATGACTGAAGCAAAGTTATCTTTACAGCTGAATCCCGATTTAGCCTCCAGAGTGATTCTCGACGATACAAGATATGGAGAGAGGTTGGGACACGGTATAACGCCCATCAAATGTAAGAGAAAAAGACAACTTTGGTGGTGACGGTGTGATGGTGTGGGCAGGCATCTCTCTCAATGGACGCACCGATCTGCATGTGTTTGAATGAGGTTCTCTGACTGATCAAAAGTATCGTGATGAGATCCTAGAGCAATATGTTCTTCCGTTAGCTCACACAGAAGTTATATATTTTTTGTTAATGGACGATAACGCTCGTCCCCACAGAGCGAACCTGGTGACTCAGTATCTTCAAGACACTGGAATTAAAAAATGGACTGCCCATCTAGGTCTCTAGATTTGAAATTGTTAGAACATGCCTGGGATGCCCTTGGAAGGCGAGTAGTCGGTCTTTGTCCATCTCCCAGAAACCTTGATGAGCTCAAGGCTGCTCTCCGAAAAGAATAGACTCAAATTCTTAATGAACTAATTAGCAACCTTGTAAAAGTATGAGAAGCAGGTGTAAAGAATGTATTGCTGTTAAGTGAGTAAATTGTATATATATATTTTTACATTTGTAAATCTATTTTCTGAGTACTGACCATTAATAGCATCCCTAATTATTGATGAAAATATTATAGAGTATTTACAATATAAAAAGAAAGCATAAAAATGTTTCAGAAAAATATGTTTTATTAAACCTATATTATATAATTTTAAATTAGTAAATAAATACCAATTGTAACTTAACCTTTGGCCACCGGTGTAGTTCGAATTTTTAATTACAAAACTTGGTAACCTTCCTTTTGTTTTGTTTAGATTATTATTTGTGTTAACAAATGAAGTTAACAAATAGTATGAATAGGTAGAAGTCCATTTTTAAGGGATGACTTTAAAATAAAAATATTTCATTAAAATATCTATTATTAATTCGATTGGTAAGGTACAAATTTAATGGGTTACAAATATCTAGATAAATAGTATTGAGAATAAAATCATTGTTAATAGGCGTGGAGAGAATAAATTGAACTAAACTAATTATAGAAAATATTGGCATCAGAGTTTACAAGGGATGACTTTTTTGAAGAATGAATGGTAGGGGTGGAAACAATTACACTCACAGGTTATGCTGGTTGAGGGCGCAAGTAGATTCATTAAGTTCATTGAGGGAGGGTTCTTTCTGCTGATATTGTAAGGAACAGTGTTGTCCGCCACAGTAGTGTCAGGGATATGGCGGAGTCTTGTCCATGATGATGGAAGGTGTCCTGCTCTGGCGCGGTGATCGTTCTTGGGCAGATCTAGTGCTGGGAGAAGTGTGCGGCAGGTTCATCACCGTCGTATGTGATTAGTTCTTCGGGATCACGGTTCAAAAGTTGGTCGAGACAGAGGGTGAGAGCTCGAAGAGAAGCGGCTACAGTAGAGTAGGTCGTTGAGTCTTGTGGAACTTGGTTGTGGGTTTGTCCGATCATCGTGGTGTTTGGTAGAGAAATCCTAGACAACCAGAGAGAGATGGAGAGAGCTGGGCCCGGCCGCCGCTGAGCGGCCGACCGTTCGTTTCGAACACAATCACCAACTGTCTCCCAAGTCCCGAGGTGTTAAGTGACGGACCCCAGGAGCCCCTTGGAATGTCGCTGATGTCTAAAGTGACACCCTTTAGCTGCCCATCTCTCTCTGGGTTGACTGTAGGTTTGTTTTATTATTCCAGGAAGAGTATATATTATGTCATATATATATATTTCTTTTAAATATAGCAATCCATAAATAAAACTTTGATTAAAAAGGCATATAGTGAATCAAAATATCATTTATTTTACCAATATTTCAGTTGGCTGAACGCCAACCTTTATCAAGGTGTTATAACATATTTAATGTGTGTCAACAACAAACTAAGCGCCACATAACGTCAACAGAATTAAGTTTTAAAAATATTTTGTTATATTCAATTTTTCTCCCCATTGAATATAACAAAATATTTTTAAAACTTAATTTTGTTGACGCTATGTGGCGCTGAGTTTGTTGTTGATACACATTAAAAATGTTATAACACCTTGATAAAGGTTGGCGTTCAGCCAACTGAAATATTGGTAAAATAAATGATATTTTGATTCAATATATACCTTTTTAATTAAAGGTTTATTTATATAAATCTTGATATTATTTCAATAATTTGATAAATAGATTTTTAGATTAATCTCGAGTAGTAGCGACCGAAAAATTTAGATTTGAAATAAGAATCGGTGCTTAAATATTGTCCTTGTGAAGATGTGCTCTTAAGAAGAATAAAAAAAATATATATTTTTTAAATTTTTCATTAGAGAATCTTCACAAGAAAAATATTCTAGCATTGATTAACAAAAAATATTATGTTAACAATCAGGGGAAAATATTTTCTTCATAATTTTTTGATAATTTCCAAAATAGTAATTCTATTCTTTAATAATTTATATATATATATATATATGAGAAAACAATAGAAAAAAATAAAAGATAAGTGGGTCAGGTGTTGATATTAAAAATAAAGAAGGCATCTCCTGACCACGAGCACATGTGCTTTTTAGATGGCAGAGCGCCATCTAGTGGAGCAAGAATAAACTAAACGTTTATTTAGCTTGCTCCGTGATATTTGGCCAACCCAATTTCTTGATAAATCAAGAAAAGCCATCCACGAACGCGTTTCGCGCACATGTGCTCGTGGTCAGGAGATGCCTTCTTTATTTTTAATATCAACACCTGACCCACTTATCTTTTATTTTTTCTATTGTTTTTTCTTATATATCTATATATATATATATAAGTCAATGTCTGTCTGTCTGTTTCGCGATAAACTCAAAAACTACTGAACCAATTGGTACCAAATTTTGCCTCGGGTCGGTGACGAGACCGCTAGTTTGCGGTGACGGTCAATAGATGGCGTCTAGTTTTGACGTCTATTTTGACGTGAGAGGCGACCTTTGTCTCTTTAGATCAATATCCTCTCGGCAAAATTTCCATCTATGCTTTAGCCATAGATAAGGCCCAGCCACTTTGCCAGCTAAACACCTTTTTGGCAGATTGTCAAGATTCCATTAGATCCCGTGTGGATCTCATGGAATAAAGTCCGCCCTAGACTGACCAGGGCCATTAGCCCGAAACCATGGTCTCTAGGTGGACGCTTTTCAGTTTGCCAAAGCTGGTGTTGTGGCTTTGTCACCGACCCGAGACCGCTAGTTTGCGGTGACGGTCAATTTTTTTATCTTTAAAAAAATAACATGCTTTCTTTTTTTCATCCATTGTACACATTTTAATATGACAATTCTATTTACTTGCAAAAATCATTTTGATTTATAAACTGATTTCTTTTTAAATACATGGAATAAATACTTTAAAATATTTTAAAAATCACTAAGTTATCTAATTTATACATAACCTCTCGTGGGAACGCCCGCTTATCACGACGAAAGTGAGCGAAAGAAAATTAGCTTATATAGGATCATTATATCCAAAATATATTTGTAGTTATATTGGTAAGTTCACGGTTTAAATAAGTATATGTTTTCTCTAATTCTATAGGGGCTAAACCATTTTTGACACACTTCTATTACATTATCAATGATATTACACCGAGTGATGAATGATAACAAATATTTATACATAACTTAGTGTATCCCTAGCGCGCCATTGAGATTTGAGTTGCGCACACTATGTGAAAGACAATTTGAAGAGGAAAAAATGCGAATATATCTAAATCACTTGGTCTAGCATTGTTGCTATGATTTGGATGTCTATAAGATTGAGAACGACTATTTGTAGTAGACACAAAAATGAATAAATCTATAATCATTATATAAAGCTAATTGCTAGCGCTAGTGATATTGGATTAGCGACCTTTAAGTCAATTAGTAAAATACAATAATTATAAATATATAATGATTAGACTAACCCCTTGTTGCTAATAGTTCTAGTAAGATTGGAGTGGCGGATGTGAGACGCAATTAGTGAACTATACAAAGATTAGCATATATATGTTATGATTATTTTGTTTTGTTGTTGAAAAAGATAGGGAATTGAAGTTGCAGTCGTGAAAATAGGAAAGATAATTATTTACTTATCAAGTAGTTTTCATTTTGAATTACTCGAAGCAAATTACACACAAAATTATTTTTTACAGTAATATATCATTTTTAAAGTGAATTCTATATTCTTGAATTTAAAAAAAGGTAGTTTAACTATACATATTTACAACAATTTTCAAAGTGGTATAATTCTAAATCTATGGTCAAAAAATGTAGAACAGTCAATGAATGAAAATAAAATATATATCTTTAAAGAAAATAAAATAATTGCATTTTAGATTATATAATATATATATTATTTAAAAATCCTGCTGATTTTAGAATATTAATGAGATATAGGATTATTACTTGCTGATTATTTTGAGGATACACGAGTATGTTTGTATTATTGCAGTCGCGGTAATAATCATAAAAACAGTTTAAATCATCATTTGTTTTAATATTGAGCCGATAGACATAATTAAGGATGAAATAATACCTTACTTAAGGCGTGAAGAATGAATTAAAAAAAAACGTTACATATTTACATATCCAGAGAAAGATTTGAGCCGGCCAACGGGAAATAACAACAATCGTTTATATAGGGAAAACCGCGACATCTGGCGGTGGACTTAACAGAGTAGGTTTTTCTAGAAATGATAATTTTGAAATAAAATAACATTTATTATATAATATATATTATTATTCCTAAATATAAACTTTTTGTTAGCATTACTGAGATTGGAGTCGCGATCTGAAAGAGAATTTGTAAAATACACAAGAGTTAACATATATAATAATTAGACTAACCATGTTGCTAATATCTTTATTGAGATGAGAGTGGGAATGTGAACTGCAATCAGCAGAGTACACACAAAGGTTGGCATATTCATATATAATCACTTAGCCTAAACTTGTTGTGCTAGCACTAAAAAGAATGATGTAGTGATAGAAAACCAATTCGTTATATATAATGGTTAGCATCTATGTAAATAAAAACTTGGTTTAACCTGGTTGCAAGCGCTAGTGAGACGGTGCTGCGATGAGAAAGACAATTTGTAGGAGACAAAGAGAGCAGATGTCAGATCGTCTGCTGATTCAGCTAGGGAATTGCCCCGCGGCAATAAGCACAAATCTTCCCCTTTTTTTAAACGCACTCTGCCCTAATTAACTTAATTAATCACACCTTCAGCGAGCGAGAGAGAAAGAGTAATTTTCTTCAATAAACTTTTTCACCTTGATGAGGCAATTAGCATTTCATTTAGGATTTAATAGAGATTCGGGTAGAGTGGAACTTTTAAACTTGCTTGTCTTTCCAACAATCTGACCCGAGGAGCCGTTTCTTCTTGACGACGGAAAGTATCTGTTGGCATTTATAGCTGGCGTACTGACAATATGTCAATTGAGCTTATGTGTTTATATTGTTTTATATGTATCCATATTTTCATTTATCTCTATATGCATTCATATTTAGGTAATAAAAGACAAATTGGATTAAAAATAAATGTATTTACCAATATTTTGTGTCGATCTTTGTCAAAGTAAAACAACATATTTTCTGCCTAAGTTACATCAGCTTCACATATCGTCGTAAGTCATAGTTGATTTTTGTTTCAATTTTATACAATGGGGAGATGCCATATATATTAAAATTATTATTTTGTTACATCTTGATGAAAGTTGGCGATCTAAACCTACAAATAATATATATTTATTTTTTTTCAGAATACATATTTTTATTATGAAAATATTTATTATAATGGATTTCTATATGTATAAATTGAAACTTTAATATCCACGATCAATCAGTAAAAATATTTAGCATTTATTAAGTAAAGGGTAACGTATAGAAATCAAAAGGAAATCAGTTTGACCTCTCACAAAAGTAGAGCGAATAAGATTTTCCTGTGCTATAATACGTGCTGGATGACGGCCTCCATCTTGAGTGCAATATAACTCTCTGTGCCCCTTCTACCAAGTTGATCGTTGCCTCTAGCGAACCTGATCCTACCGTATTTTCCAGAGTCTTAAACTTTTCCTGGAAGCAGGTATTCATGATGAGATGATAGGCCTGGTTCATTTTTATCTTCCTTTCTGAAAAGACACTTTAATTTCCCACAACGGCTTATTAAATAGGACTATTACATTATTCTTATGTCCAATCTAACTTCGCTTATAATTCTTCTAAAATAATTTATTTTTAGAGAAACAAAATGTGATAGCTGAACATAATGTTTCAAGAACTATATATAAACATTCGCCCACAATGTATAAACCCTAGACTTGCCATTCGGAAGAAGCCTGAATTTGGGTAGTTAAAGAT
>CP092886.1:125627879-125713498 GCA_030710605.1 Cordylochernes scorpioides | reverse complement strand
TGTTTGTAACATGTTGTATTATGTATAAAAGAAACATTCGTGCTTTTAAATCCTTTGATTTTATATGTATAGATGGCGCGATATTTGCTTTGTGTTAACATAATTATCTGTTTATGAATTAAAAATTTCTGTGCATTTTTTATTTTTTAATAAAATAATTTAGACAAAATGGATATAATACGATGAATTGATGCTTATTTATGTAGATAATACCATAATTGTAGATTGAATTTCGATCAATTAAGGTTGTAGATAATTCAACATTAAAAAAAAAGTTATAGTCCCTGACGTTTTCGACAACCTATTGTCACCCTTTTTAAAGATGAAACGATTATTAGTGAAGTCTTTTGTCGATATATTCTCCAGTACATAAATACAAAGGAAAAACGCCTAGAGATGAAAAAAAAGTATATAAATAGAAATATAAAAGTTGAAATGCATATACACATAGGTAAAACTGATAAAAGTATGCAAATATGTATAAATGAGGTTAAAATCCATTTAAATAGGTATTTATATCACTAAAAAAAGATGGGTCTGTCTAAGTAGTAGGCCGTCTTGTGCTTCAGGAATAAAGATCAACTAAACAGGAGGAGATTCACTGGCTATGGCTCTTCCCAGCAGCAGATCGTTGTCGGGATAAAGTCTGCAAGCATATGGCCGTAGCCCGTGGAGATGGTGATAAGGATAATCACTGCTAAATTGATTAATGCCTAATTAATTTATTTTTGAATATGCGTGATGATTTATCTTTTTATAATTAATTAAAGTAATTTACACTCACAAAAGTAAATGTATATATTAAATATATTTTTCAAAATAATTAATTTTTGAGTGCACTATTTTTTTCATTAATACCAGATTCCTGTGTGTGAAGTTTAGGATAATATTTATAAATTCATAAACTAAATCACACACAACAAGCTACCCATATATTTTAATAAGATTAATTACTACTCCTGGTTATTTATTCAGTTATATTTCACCTGCATTAGACATAAAATCAGAAAACTCTAAGTCATATACATGGATATAAAAATTTTCTAACGCTACACCTGGCTCTCTATACTGGTGCTATATAGGCGAAATCTGAAAATACATTTTGAGAAAGAGGATAAAAAAAATAGAGCAATAACCCGGATAGCGTTATAAGCGGGAAGATTGTAACATAGTTTTTGTATAATTACCCCCTTCCATTATATATGTGGTTTATTCAATGGTTAAAAAATTCGTAAAGAAAGAAGTGCAATCGACATTGATATTGTGAAGAAAACATAAAGTGTGATCTTTGCTATTTTACAGTGAAACTAATTTTGAACAGGAAAAAATTGCCTCTTCTATAATTAAAACAAATACATTTATCTCTGTACAATCACTTTAAATATGAGGAAATATTGGAAAGACATGGCTAATTAGTGATTAATATTTTCCAGTGCCTTCTCAGAATCAGTCAACTAGGTTACTGTAACCATTATATTACTTCACATAGTCAGCACTTGAAGTTTTATTCCTGGTGACTATATATAATAAAGATATGGAGATAGGCCTTCATGCTTTCAGAAATAAGAGATACAATTATTTAATTGTGTTTAATAGAGATAATTTTAGTACAATTTATATATATTAGTAACAAATTCAATATTGTTCCATTTCCCCGTATAAACTGAATAACCATGTTAATAATTACATTGCGTCTCATATATAAGGCAGGTATATAGGAAAGCTTAATATGGCAGAAATTAAAATTTAAAAAAATGTATGATTGATTCCACATGTTTAAACCGTAATATTTCTAAAGGCTTGATTACCTAGACAATAAATGGTTTCAAATGAAATGATAAAAATATACTTTTTTCATTTAAGAAGTACATTTACTTATATATGAACAGGCAGTTTTTATAAAATAGTAACTATTTCTTAGAGGGTTTTAATTAAAAATTATACTTTTCAAAATGATGATAATATTTCAATAAAAAAAAAGATATAAAGAGAAATAACTATAATATATCATTAAAAAAAACTAACTTTCTTTTGCATATCCCAATCAACCTTCTCTACCATTGTTGTAAAAGCCAATTAAAAAAAATCCATGTTTATACTTGAATCCCATAGTATCGCCTATGGAGATGGCTCCAAGAGGAGGTGAGATAAGCACGTCCCCCAGAGCTATTCCATCTCTAGACAATGTCGAGCTGCAGAGGGCGGGCGTTGTCACTCTAATTACAGGAACGGTCCAAGGCATCGCACTGACATCAGGAAGCGATCAAATTATAGCCTTCCCGCACCAAAATGTATTCATGAAAGTGGGGCTTTATTACCGGCCTCCATTAATTCGGCCGTCAGTCGAGAGCTAAATAAAAATGCCCTCCCTCATCTCTACGTTTTGATTGGCCAGGCTACAAATTATTGGCAGCCAATTACTATGTCGTTCATTCGTCTCTGTTTCATTTTCAACACATGCTGTGGCTGATGGCGCTCCTTCTCTACCATGGCTAGCGACCTATACAGTTTAAATATAAAGAATTAGCGCGCCATCTCTAGGTAAGAAAAGAAACTAGTTAGGGCGATTATTTATTTCTCTTTTACAAGCTATTTGATAGGTTGAACTGGCGAAACTAATGAGATGCAACACTGATGAACCAGGACCTCTAAATATTTGACCACCGCTGTAAGGACAGTAGAGAGTTGTTCCATTTGAAAAATAAATGCGCCAAATAGTTCATTTAAAATAAATTTCTTTCTATGCGACAAGTCAAATGCTTAGAACTGCGATATTGTTTGATTATCACCTGATTAGGCGCTCTCTACAAGCTGGCTAGCGTTCTTTGCAGACTGGCTAGCGTTCTCTGCAGACTGGCTAGCGTTCTTTGCAGACTGGCTAGCGTTCTCTGCAGACTGGCTAGCGTTCTCTATAGACTGGCTTGTGATCTCTACAAAATGGTTAGCGTTTTCTACAGACTACTGGCTAGCGTTCTCTACAGACTGGCTAGCGTTCTCCACAGACTGGCTAGCGTTCTCTACAGACTGGCTAGCGTTTTCTACAAACTAGTTTGCGTTCTCTACAGATTGGCTAGAGTTCTCCAAAGACACCATTCCCTCACCAACAGGGCATTCCCCCCTTTTGTAACAAGTTCAACGATTTGTATATACGCTTTTTGCATAGATAAGATATATAATAGTTCACGCCTTTTAAATGTGAATTTCATATGCAATTTTATCTATCAAATATTTCCCATGAAATAGACTTAAAATTTACATATTAACAACTATTTTAAGAAGTCGAAAGCTTAATGAAAGAGTTTCATCGTAGAACGTTCCATGTGAAACCGTTCTGTATTAACGACGACTGCTTAAACCCTGGTACGCAGATAAATATTTTATGAATTTTCAAGAGGAATGTGATATATATGATTAGCAAGGTTTTCTAGGGAAACACACAGTTTAAAAACATAATATATATATTATACAATGTGAAAAAATAATTTAAAAAATAAATAAATAATAAAAAGCTCATGTTTTCATGGTCAGGATATGCCTTTTTTGATTTTAATATATCACAATATATTTAAAACTAGCGGATGTGCCCGGCTTCGCCCGGGTTTTACCCGAGTGAATGTTTGTCTAACGAACATTTGTTAAAACAATTCTCTTTAAACTTATAAAACGTACTCGGCTTCGCCCGGGGTTTTACCCGAGTAAAGGTTTGTCTAGCGAACATTTGTTAAAACAATTCTCTAAAAACTTATTAAAAATAAAAAAGATATATTTGATAATTTGAAACTCGTAAATTTGAATCTCTCGATAAAGTGAACATTTTTTCCCGGTCCCTGTGTGCCTTGTCATCCTGAATTTTGTCTTTCCTAATTTTCTACATTAGAAAATCATAGTTTTATCTAGTGAACATTTTTCCCCGGTCCCTTGAGAAATACTCGATAAGTTGAATAAAATCAATATTAATTGGTTCCCTCGGTAATTGGAAGTTAAAGGAATAGTATCTTCGCCTTGGAATTGTATCATTATTCTTGTCGCAAATAAATTGCCGTGTCATCCTGAGATAATCTTACTTTTGATAAATAATATTTAAGATAACAAACTTAGTGATAAGAAAACTTGTTATCATCGTCACAATGGGGGCGCTGCTTGCGAGTTAAACCTACAAATCTGCAAATAACTCTAAGGATATTCAAGATATTCATGAAATTATTTTTCAAAAACCTTCCCGGTGATATACCTAATAATATCCCAAAATTTCACGGCGATTGGATGTATGGTTTTTGAATCTATAGAGTACAGACAGACAGACAGAAATTCAATTTTATATATATAGATAATATAAATGAGTTTTAAAAATTGTAAAAAAAAAAAATGCATCGGCCGGGAATCGAACCCGGGCCGCCCGCGTGGCAGGCGAGCATTCTACCACTGAACCACCGATGCTTAAAAAAATGGCCATATTTAGGTATTCATTCCATTCCGGATTAGTCCGCGTAAAAAAAGTTCTTCAAATGAAAAAAAGAAATAGCCAAAAATACTAATCAAAATGCAGCCGAAAATTTTCCTCAGGTTTATAAAAAGCGACATGCAAAATTTGGTACCAATTGGTTCAGTAGTTTTTGAGTTTATCGCGAAACAGACAGACAGACAGAAATTGACTTTTATATATATATATAGAGATATAGAGATTTACTCTTCATTGTTGGCTTTTTATATTACATTCACTCTTCATTGTTGGCTTTTTATCTTACATTCATTCTTCATTGTTGGCTTTTATATTACATTCACTCTTCATTGTTGGCTTTTTATCTTACATTCACTCTGTTGGCTTTTTATATTACATTTACTCTTCATTGTTGGCTTTTTATCTTACATTCACTCTTCATTGTTGGCTTTTTATATTATATTTACTCTTCTTTGTTGGCTTTTTATCTTACATTCATTCTTCATTGTTGGCTTTTTATATTACATTTACTCTTCATTGTTGGCTTTTTATCTTACATTCACTCTTCATTGTTGGCTTTTTATCTTACATTCATTCTTCATTGTTGGCTTTTTATATTACATTCACTCTTCATTGTTGGCTTTTTATCTTACATTCATTCTTCATTGTTGGCTTTTTATATTCCATTCACTCTTCATTGTTGGATTTTTATCTTACATTCACTCTGTTGGCTTTTTATATTACATTTACTCTTCATTGTTGGCTTTTTATCTTACATTCACTCTTCATTGTTGGCTTTTTATATTATATTTACTCTTCATTGTTGGCTTTTTATCTTACATTCATTCTTCATTGTTGGCTTTTTATATTATATTTACTCTTCATTGTTGGCTTTTTATCTTACATTCATTCTTCATTGTTGGCTTTTTATATTACATTTACTATTCATTGTTGGCTTTTTATCTTACATTCACTCTTCATTGTTGGCTTTTTATCTTACATTCATTCTTCATTGTTGGCTTTTTATATTCCATTCACTCTTCATTGTTGGCTTTTTATCTTACATTCATTCTTCATTGTTGGCTTTTTATATTACATTCACTCTTCATTGTTGGCTTTTTATATCATATAGAAAATCATAGTTTTATCTAGTGAAAATTTTTCCCGTGTCACATTGCCGTGTCATCCTGAGATAATCTTACTTTTGATAAATAATATTTAAGATAACAAACTTAGTGATAAGAAAACTTGTTATCATCGTCACAATGGGAGCGCTGCTTGCGAGTTTCTGCAAGTAACTCTGAGGATATTCAAGATATTCATGAAATTATTTTTCAAAAACCTTCCCGGTGATATACCTAATAATATCCCAAAATTTCACTGCGATTGGATGTATGGTTTATGAATCTATAGAGTACAAACAAACAGACAGACAGACAGACATTCAATTTTATATATATAGAAAATAAATGCCTTATTTTCTAAACAAACTATCACAAGGGCAAAAGCTAAAACCTAATTGATCAAACACGCACCTCAGAGTTCCAAGCTTCCCAGTTAGGTGTCGAATATTTTGCTTTATAACCTTCCAATATGATACATTAAAGAATGGGCAGGAGTAATGTTATTTTTGAAGGGCGATTTTTGAGTGCAGCACGCTTTTTTTAAAACACCAAATTATGAAACTATATTTTTCAAAATGCCGAAAAGAGAATTTAATTTTGTCTTTGTTTTAAAATATTAATATTTTTGCACCTTTTTTGAGCTATTTTCACTTTTTAAAATTGTTATTTTTCAAAATTTAATTTGGTCAAGATGGCTTCTGAGTAAGGGTATTCTGAATACATAACATAACATACAATGCTTTTTAGATCAATAAATAAACAAATATGGGCAAAAAGTGTTTACATATTCATGAAAATGAATGCTTCGCTTGACAAATAAAGACATACTTCTTCCTCTTATAACAGCGGGCGTTTGAAACATTGGTTTCGATTTGGATTGCGAGGCAAAAGTGAAATTACCTCTTGTAAGAATATCGCTTTGAAAGGATTTCCCTGCATATGCAAGCAGGTATATCGATTCTCGGAATTTTGGCTAAGATCAAAATATCGTGTTTCTTATGGCAATTTTTAACCAGCTTAATGCTGCCATATTTTTGCACAAAGTGTTTAAGATTTTAAATTTTATCGTTTTAAATATTAATTGCTTACTGATATTAAAGTTAAATATGACAAAAAAACATTTTTTATTAGAAAATCATACATCATGTTAAAACGACGGTATAAAGAGTGAAGGGAGAGTATCACCGTATGTGTTTTCTGAATATGAGCATTGAAGAAAAATATCATAAAATAATAATTGATGCTGATACTTGCTCTGGTAGGCGTACAAAATCTATGGAATATAGCATACTTTCACACATCAAAGGATAAATATAACTTCATAAAAAATATTTTTTTGATTTGGGTGCTGTTTTTATCAATTCGGTGGATACTTATGAAAAATCAAAGTATTCCTCTTTTTACAAATTCTTGAGAAATATCTGAAAATATTTGTACCGGAAATAAGCCATCTCGAGAAAAAAATCACGCGTCTAAAAATTTGGAAGATAAAGAAATATTAAAATAAGAGAAATAATATAAATTATTTTATTTTTAATAGCTTAAAACAGCTTTTATTGTCAAAAGGGATATATTCCATATATAAGTACTTGTTATGGTAATGAATGTTCATCCGAATGATCTAAATCTTTAAATCCACGAAGTCGATCTCTCAATAACACGGGTATTTAGCTGCTACAATAAACTCTGGTGTTCGATTGAATTAAATATAGAAAATTAAGGTTGATTGTCGATGATCATGCTTGGAACTTGATCATGGAATTTTAAGTGTGCGTGTTGTATGGGCTGTGAATATATTCATAACATAATTAATACACATAAGCACAAAATATTAAATTAATTTACCAGTTAACACTCATCGTTAATTTTAACGAACGCAAGATTAAACTGGGAATGCACAAATGGTAAAATAGAAAGGAATTAGTACATTATTTAAAATAATGATTTAGTTAATTAGAATCTCTATAACACAACATAAATACACATTAAAGGTTATTTTATCATATTTTAGTAGAATAGTTCAAGAACGCAGCCATTCTCCAACCTCTGGCACACCTTAGACAGGCATGAGATGACAAATCCTGCATCTACATCCAGTTCGCTCTACCATCAACAATCTAACTCTACAATCGAAAATACAATTTAGCTATTGATCTTAACATATATTGCAAGTTCTAAAAACACCAGATAATTCTAATTAGCGCTAAAAACCCTTCAAATCAACAGGTAAAGTTCAGTTAAAACTGAAAGATAAATAAAAACAAATTTTAGAACTACTTCTAAAATAATCTATATTGATGCGAGACCAATGATTTTTTTTTTTCATCATCTGCCAACCATAGACGATCTTTATATTAGAATCCCCCCCCCCCACCCCCAAATAAAGATGCTCTACGAAATTATATAAGAAAATGCAGCATTTGAAGAATTCCCGAAAAATTCCTTAATGTAGCTATCTCTTTCCTGCATCTATCCTTTGAACCTGGAGTTGGCGTAACTTTGGAAGGCATCCTAATTTAAAACCTCGTCGTTTGTTTATATTCAAAGTATTAATATATGTGCACACACATTCGTATAGCGCAGATAATTCCTTTTTTTACATTTGTTTATCAATTTTCCACATTATAGAAATCTGTCAGTAAAATTAGTTATATCTGTTTCAATCTCTCTATAAATGCTGCTATCTCGATCTATATAAATTGAATAGTCCATTACAGGCTGCTTTAATAAATGCTGGTGTTCCTATAGGCTCCTACTCCTTCTGTTGTCAATGAAACGACTAAAACTATATTCTTGGCGAGAATAACATAATTTGATAAAGTGTTGAAACTGACTGAGACTTTTGGAAATAACATATGATACACGGAAAATTCTCTAATCTGGTTGAATGAATTCATGGCAGGATAGACGGCTCAGAGTACGTTCTGATGACAAATTTCTAGTAAGAAGTCACAGAATATTGAACGGGTTTTCTCAGGGATCCGTACTTAGCCCAAGGCTTTTTCTGCTAAATTACAACAAGATGCACTCTCACATCTGCACGTCAATACGGGGCCTTAACTTGGTATTTTAGATTGGTTTGGTTTCCTATCTTATTATCATATTATAGTGTTGATGATCGATTTAGTCTTCATGTTGTGTCCATTGCGATAAGGTTCTATACTATATATAGTATATATAGAGAGAGAAATAGATAAAATATATCTTAAAGTATATGAAAAAGGCGCTTGGAACAATAGAACTTATCCAGAAATAGAGGCTTCAGCACTGCATATTCAAATATTCAGCATTCAACCTCAATGAGTGGAAGAGGCACTGAAGCCTCAGTAACAAAGCGAAGAAGATAAAAAATCTACTTGAATCTCTAGTTAAGGAAAGATGCCCTTAAACTACACTAGCGAAATAATTGATAGCAGAATAGACTTAGAAAGACAACCGAAGCTGTCAAAAGTGGATGACAGAAAGAAAAAAAAAATTGTCCATTTGAAATCTGCATTTTCGCAATCAGAGGAAGAGGTACATAAGTAATGAAATAAATGCATGCATTGCTCTCGCGATTTGTGACGAGGCTGAAATACATACTGCAGCGGATACCGGCGCATCGAGGGAAATGAGGTAACCGTTGTGATGGCCAAAGGCAAGAGACCTCGATCACCGGGATTGAACAACAAGTGATACTGAGGCTAGGCAAGAAGAAAGTTTTATACATATTAGAAAACTCATACCTGTGGACTCTCTAAATTCAGATATAAAAATTACAGAATTAATATCTCAAGAACCAAGTATCATAGATAGAAAAAGGTAGACCAGATGGCATCAAAACCTAAAGATATTGTAACAACTTTCCACACACAGAACAATCCATGTTTTTATCCTGTATAGCAATATGAGCATAATTTCAGAAGGAGATCCAGATCCTGAAAACCAGCTCTACCCTGAATCAGGGGCGAATATGGAGAAGCAGCTGAGAGAGCGTGATATACATCTACTAAAGAGGCACCCTTCTCTTCAATTATGCATCGAGCGTTGAATGATGTTTATCGGCCTTGTAAAAAAAGTACTAGTGGTGATAAAAAAAAAAACGAGTTACAACCTCAGGTTTGGCAAATTCAAATAGATATCCAACCTATATACAATAGTGTCGGGCTATGGCCCTCATCAGTACAGGGGCGGCTTCGATTTCATAACATCCTACGAGAGGGGTTATAAAATCGGTCAAATTAACAAAAAAAAATTCAGCTGGTGAATTTCAAGGGCCGAATTTCAGGCTAGATGACAGCATAAAGTTTAATTATACATCAGAGCGATGCATCATGTTTATCACACTAGTAAAAACTTCACTAGTGGTTATAAAGAATGATAACGGGCTATGATGGCCCTAAACCATGGTGTACAGGTTGGCCTTTCGTCTGAATGTGCCAACACTGGTATTGTGGTTCATTCTTTATCACCACCTTAAAGTGTTTTACCAGGGTGATGAACATAGTAATCGCTATGATGTATAATTAAAGGGAGAGGTGTCTCTTTAGGTAGATATCTGATATATTCAACATTATTATTAAAATTCGTCATATTCACTTTAATTACTCATTTATAGTGTCACTTTTTTGTGATTTATATATAAATATATTAAGCAAGATGACTTATTCTATTATTAGATATTATTCGTCTAGCTGGTGGTTGATTTTAACCATTTATCTATAACATTATAAGCGTCATAAGATGAACATACCAGGCTGGTGTTGCAAACAAACGCTTTAGCCAACCAACTTACGGGTTCGAAACCGCTTAAAACCTTTTCTTATATAGGGGTTAACCCTACCAGCGATAATAAGTAATCATCGGGACTCTGGCACCTTGTAAGTGTAAAATTTGAATGTGATTGGGCATGTGATGCACGCAAAGTAAGCATTCGCAAACTCCTACCCACCGCTCTTTAATAGTACGTTTGCTTAGGCAAAATGTATAAATATATATACAGCAGCAAAACTAAGACTAACAGAAGGGTAATTGTTAACTCCACAACCATTTTTATTAAAGGAAATTAGAAACTTTTTCGGGCAAGATCTTCATTAGTTTGCTGTGTACATTGTAAAAAATATGAAAGGCTTGCCCGAAAAATCTGTAATTTCTTTTAATAACAAAGATGCGGCCGTTATAATTTACCCTTCTGTTATTGAAAAAGCTCTCAATCCTCTTTATTTTGAAAATTAAATATGCAATGTGCGGGCAGTTTAGGTGCAATCACCTGAGATGTAGGTGACATCGCCCGGCGAAGATGCAACTTTCCCTCCCGACTTACCGGCGAGAGGTGCCAATTAAATGAATGGAGAGAATGTGGGTCAGTGACATGGCGTGGCGACCTGTGAACGACGAAGACAAATACATCGGTGGAAGGCTCTAATTAAAGAATGGTTCATTAATCGGCGAGCTATTGGCACCACATTCCCGCCACACTACTACTGCCCGATGATGAAGTCATTCATCACATCTTCACATTAATATTCGCCGTGAGGGGATTAGCCTCGCACATCATTCACTTAACACCTCTTCATAAATTAAACATCTTCTACCCTCCATCATTAAAATATTTTTAATAAATTGAATATAATCCTCCTTATGAACATTTTTTTTCAAACATTAATTTGTCTCATATTTTTTTTCTGTTTCAAGTTATGAATCTTCTTTGATCCAATCATTAGTTTGATCGGTTTTATTCATTATATGTGTTTTTGATTAATGTTAAAGAAATTTCTGATAATTTTCAAAGTGATTATATATTTTTTTTGCTCCTCCAAATTACAAAATTGCAGTAATCGGAATGTTTTTCTCGCCTGCCAACTACGCGGTGGTCTTAATGATATTCCGCGATAATGATCGATCATACCACATTTAATACAATTAAAATGCGCTCATAAAATATTCATTGAACCATGTTGATAATGGAAATGAAGATTAGACTTGAAATAGTTAATCAATAAACGCCGGAATGTTCAAAGCGCGATGTCTGATTGCCTTTATAGTGTTTCTTACAGAACAATCCTCTATCTAATTATTGATTACCAAGTATCCATTTCAATATTGGTATGATTTATAGTAAGTACTGCTACAAACTTAAATTGCAAATATATGTAATAGTTAATTTGATCTAGGATATATATATATTGCGTATGATATTGTTTTTTACAGCACAATACAACAATGTTGGCAAGTTTCTCTAGAGTGGAATGTCGAGGAAAGCATGCGCCCTCGGGCTAGATCTTTTGATCGACAGATATCACCAACTGATGACCAAATATCCTTTAGGATATCCTGGTCTTTACAGCACTAATGAATTTGATCTAGGAAAATTTGTATTATGCAATATACGCGGATATGAATCACAAGGTAAAGGGAATGCTGTGTCTTCAAGGGAATACCCGAAGAATAGGTGTCACGCTGACGCCACCACATATATTCTTGGAGCAATGGAAAAAATGTGAAGGTATGTATCGCTGCTCCATCTAGTCGAAAGGAGGGGAGCAAAAAGGTGACACGTATAGATGGACCACTTGACAATTTCACCATCGAAAAACAGATGAAAATGTAATATACGCTCAACGGATCTCTTGCATCCATATCTCAGCTCCAAGTAAAATGATAGTTAAATTTAACTGGAACTCGAAAAAGCGACATCAACACACTTGCTGGGAATATTTATACCGAGCACAATCGACCTCCCAGTAGTTTCTCAAGATGACTGCGGGGTCTTCCCAAGTAAGAATCGTGGAACAGCGCGCTCTCTGTGTTGAGGAATTCATTAAGTGGAAATCTATCGCTGGCTGATGCCACAGTAGTGTATGTAAGTGCGCCATGGCTCAAAGAAATGTATACGAGTGAGTGGATCACTTTAAAGCAAGACGTGCAAGTATAACTAACGAAAGCAAAGGTGAACACCCAAAAAATTGCATACAAACTAAAAGGCGTCCAATTAAGGAATTCAATTATAAGATGAATAAGACATGTATTTTATTTTGTAAAGTAAAATTATACCACATATGATATTTTGAACATAAAATTATTATATATAAAATAGAACACATAGGATCTTGTTGGATTAATTTCAAAATGGGAATTTGGCTATCATTATAAAATTTCGTAACAATCTCTCATGTTGTTAACCAGGGTTTAAAACCCAGTTTGTCTATAGGAAGGCTAAGGCTTTTCTACTTAAGTTTCTACCATAGATCTGTGCTTATTCAAGGCACCTGAGACAGGGCCATTAGGATTCTGATCAGGAAGGTCAGTCAGTCCATCAGTTGATTATTTAAATTTGCCTTTGCTATCCTGAACTCCCTTGAAGGGAACTATTATTATCAATTAAATAGAATCGAATAAGATTAATCATTTTCACGCGAAATCATCATAATGATTTTGTCCTTTTTTGTTTCAAATCCAAAAGCTTCCTTTAACCACTAAAGTGGAACATACCCGTTATGCCCAACAACTGTCTTGAACTTGAAGCAGCTTCTCTCAAGAAGTTTTCTATTTATGGTATTGCTAGAATTCTTGGAGAGCGTAGGGTTTCCTCTACCATGAACATTCTTGACAGTGAGAAATAATGTTTAATTTGAACTAAAACTCACTACCTAAAGCGTTAATCGTATATAGTTTGAATAATATTTACCATTAAAAATACCTCTAATAAACAAAGAGATATTTGCAAGCATTATGTTATTATTTAAAAGAAAAAGCTTTTGCATTTCATCAGGCTGATAGATCCACGTCCAATCTAGATATATCCTTGTACAATCTAGACTCGTAATATATATTTTAAAATGTTCATAGATTATATAATATACAATAAAACACACAATATTATTATTAACAGTTTTTTTAATCACATAACTATATTTATATTGTATATATTTTTATTACTACTATTTGTAAAAATAAATAATTACTTTTTTCAAAAATGAATATAGAATGTACATATGTTGTGTTTGTGTGTAGACACCTTTACGGATCCATTACCCTGATGAAGCGCGTCGGGGTGAAAGCTTGTCCATTTAAACAATAAAAAGAAAAATCTGCAAATGTGTTTATTGACAAAATGTTAATCTTGAGATATTAATCTTAGTTCTAAACCTGGATGTGCACTAATTCCATTCGAGGGAAATTTTCTGATAGTATATATAGCCCTATGATGAGAATTAATAATAAAACATCTTGTGAAATATTAAGAAGTTTTCCAAAAGAGTGTTCGTCATATAATTACCTATATATATATATTTTTTTTTTTAAATAAAAAAGACATATATTGAATATCAAAATATCATATATACACAATACTTGATTTAGTCATTGGTACTCACAAAGAAAATCCACACAATACTTTCATACAACAATATCATAATATCAAGCTAACAAATGTATTGCAGTGAAAGAGATAAATCATATTGAAACACAGGAGTTTATGTCATCAGACTGTACGAGGGAAATGGAAAGTTGGAAGTAAATGAAAAGGCTGGCACAAAAACTGCACGAGTGAAGGAACGGGGGATATGTTAATCATCCCATTTGTATTCAAGGCGCTTGTGTTTGTTTTCAATTTTAGCTGACGTATGAGGGAGGCGGCTCATGCCAATTTCATTTTAGATTAGAATTGGCACTGTTCTCTCATTCCAGTCCGCTTCATTATTTCTCAACAAGTCTCTTAGCTCTTTTTACGATCATCAGAGATCGAAGAATTTTGTGCAACCATTTCGATAAAACATTTCAATATTGATATAAGGAGATGACGCAGTGTACAAATATATTTCATGTGTGTTTGTGTATCAAGGAAAATTGTGGAAAATAATTGAAAGAGCGAGAATCAAGCAAGAGAAATATGATCGAGTCCAATCAACGTGTACAAAAAGCTTTCAAAATGATTACAATAATATATATAAAAACTAATGTATATTTTTACGCAATATTTTACAAGCTATAGGGATCCCCTTTATCAAAAAAAATATATATACACTCTTATATATGATTATATTTATAAATTCAATTGCCATCTATCGATAAAATTTGAAACAATTAAATTTTATATGATTATATATTTAAATTTGAAGATTTTCAAAAGGTATAAATATTTTTAGATTTACAGTGTGGGATTAAAAAATACCTGCAATTTTAAAAGTATTTCCACAATATAAAGATGCCGCATAAAAATAATTTCTAGCAACTAAACAAATATAATAAATTTTATTAACTCAATAATATATAATATATTTTTAAAAAATACAATAAGTGTTCAAAATTGCTACCTTCGGCTCAACACATTCATCCAGTCGTTAACGAAGATTTTCGAAGATGCTTGCACACTCTTCCACTGTGATCTCATTCCAGGCATTCACCAAAGCCATTTTCAACGAGTCTGCGTAGATACTGCACTTTGATCTTATTGTATTCCAAGATTGTTTTCTCTAAGACGGATCACACAGAATAGTCCATCAGGTTGAGATCCGGCGAGTTTGGCTGTTAAACCACTTTTCTCAAAAGCCCAGAAAATGCTCCTCGCAGACAACGAATGTCGAATTGGTCGAATGTGCAGGCGTCCAGTTTTGATAAAGCTCGAATCTATTTGAACCTATGTGCTTTAAAACTTATGGCTCTATAACGCCGCGAACAACGCGCTGCTGATAGGGGTGGTAGAGTTAATTCAAACGTTTCGGTCGATGAAGACCATCGGCACCTTCCCGTTGGCTCAAATGCTGGCTCAGACCATAACAGAGTTCAACAAATGACTGCGACGGTCTTCTGCTGTCCCTTCTTGAGCATCTGGAGGCGAATTTGGCGTTGTGGAGCGGTTCAACTGTGAAAATCTCATTCGTGAAAATCACCTTCGCCAAGCGAGCACTAGCGAGAAAAAGATGCATTCGTCGAACTTTCTCGAGTCGTTTCATTTTTATCATTTCGTCCCAAAATTGGACGCGACCGATTTTGTAGCTGCGCATCTTCAGTTTATTCTTGACAATATTTCTAACGCTTAACTCTCTGATCCTGAGATACCTCGCCATTTTGAAAATCGAACAAATTCCGGATTTAATTTAATTCAAAATAAACCACCTTCTGGATGTTCTTAGACATTGTCACAGTGAATTGGGACCGCTCCGAAGGCAATCCGCAGTGCATCCTGTCTCCTTGTAGCGGTTCACGGTATGGTAGATGCTCCTATGCTTGAACCAATCGTTCGAACAATGTCGGCCTGTGCAACTCAACGGCAGTTATGCGTCCATTTTCACGAATCAAGAGGTAAAAATATTTGAAAGCAAAATAATAAATACATTTTAAAAAATATCTTAACCACAAAAGTGCACACGAGGGGTTCAATGAGGTAATAAGAAATTGCATAAAATTACAATGACAATACCTCAATAACATATAAAAAGTAAAATTACGGAAACTTGTATGACATCTTGTAGAGTTGGCTAAGCGAAAAACTTCTGTAAAAGAATAATATAAATTGAAAGAGAGAGAGCTTGCGAAATATGAGTTTATTTTATACCCAAATATTTATTATTTTATATATATTCGCAGCATTTTAATATTGATATACTTTGTTACCCATTAAATTTCCATCTTTATACTTCTTCATGTGAATAAGATTAAATTGTTTAGATCAAAATAAATTGCCTTGTAATTATCATATTTGACTTTCCTAATTTTTCTACGTGACAATATCAATAAAGAAATTATTGCGAAGAAGGTGAATCACTTTTTAAAAAACAAAAATATATTTAGTAACTAGGAAAAGCTGTGCAATGCCTAAAAACAATCTAAACTAATTATTATTTCTTGTTACTATACATATCGTGAGGCAAAAATTATACAGAGCCTGCATCGTATAGAAAAGTGGTTAAAGTGAAGAAAGTTGGCACCCACCAACTCTCAAACAAGCAGCATCTAGTGAAAAATATGTTTTTAATAGCTTTTATTGACATCTTAACTCATTCGTATCTGATCTATTTCTTATTGGCTACGAAAATGTGTCCTGTCAGGCACTCCCAAGAGTCCTCGTTATTGGTCATTGCCACAGGAAACTGTGCCACACACCACGAGAGGTCTCGTATATACTCACGTAAGATGATGTGAACTATTCGCCAAGTGATTCACTAAGAGCTCCTACCAGATAGGCAAACCATAAATGCAAACCTGTAGTATAGAAGTTGGAACGAGGGCACCAGAGATTGAAGAAGAAAGAGCTAGCATGGGTGTACCTCTCCTTCACGACAATCCCAGACGGCATGTAGCAACTTGGCTTGTCCTGTACCATCCACCATATACTCACCAAATTTCGCACCAACATTCTTCAATTCCCCAGACAACCAACTTCGTGAGAAATCCTTTATAAAAGAGGAAGAACTGAGACACAGACACTCACAGCCATCAAATCTGCCTCATTTTACAAGTAATGTCATTGCCAAGCTGAAAAAACGTTGGCAAAATATGCTAGAGTAAAATGAAAATAACCATAATCTATAGAGGCTTGTGTAACATTTAATGCTAAACTTTTAATTAAAAATTACCAAAACTGCAATAATTTATTTGCCACCATATACATGAATAGGATATTGATTTGCTGCCTAAATTATTTATATATATGTATATTGTTTCACTTCAAAGATTATCTTATAGTTTAATTAAATATTTTCCCCAAAAATGCTATCTATGATACCAGCTATATAAGCAGGGCAGCCCTAAGCATCATTAGAGCATCATATTAAGGATAAGAAATTGTTTTATTCAAAAGGGTAATAAGCGATGAATAGTTTCATTCCTTATATATAGCTAAATAAACAATACTACCTGGGATATAAAACCTTTCTTTCCTAACATAGCAAAGATTCAGAGACTATATACTTCATGAAATAGAGATAAAACAAAGTATTGCTTTGTAAATAGTGAATATTTGTCATATTGAGGACGAAAATGAAGCGAAATCTAACCTCGCTATAGCCTACCCTAAAGAGACTAATCTTTATTTCTATAGCCACATTGTTTACTATATTATATTAAAATATTAACGATTATTTTATCTCTATTATAAGGGAAGATTCTCTATATCCACGGTTTGTTTAAGCAAGGTTTTTACTGCTATTTATAAAATGACTAGCGGATGTACCCGGCTTCGCCCGGGTTTTACCCTAGTGAAAGTTTACCTAACGAACATTTTTTAAAACAATTCTAGAAAACATCAAATCCCTACTGAATATATACTTGGCAAGATAACTTTATGTTTGATTATCTGCTCCACCTAGCTGTACCCGTTCAAACGTTGCTGTCTTTGAACAAAAAGGCAGTTTTAATACCTAAATAATAATTTATTAATGATCAAATGTATACACAATACATCAAAATGAAAATTAACAATAAAATTATCCGTACATAAATGACATTTGAATATAACATATGTAAAAAATAATAGATATATTTTGATAATATTTGAAACTCGTAAATTTGAATCTCTCGATAAAGTGAACATTTTTTCCCGGTCCCTTGAAAAATACTCGATAAGTTGAATAAATCAATATTAATTATCCTTATTCTTGGCTCAAATAAATTGCCGTGTCATCCTGAATTCTGTCTTTTCTAATTTTCTACATTACAAAATCATCATTTTATCTATTTTCCCAATATATATATGTTATAGATAAATGATAAAACTAACTTTGACTTGTGAACAATTAATAGGTAGAAAATCTTACTTTTTATAAATAATCTTTAAGATAATAAACTCAGTCATAATAAAACTTATAGATAAAAAAACTTGTTATCATCGTCGCAATGGGGGCGCTGCTTGCGAGTTGAATCTACAAATCTGCAAATAACTCTAAGGATATTCAAAGTATTCAAGAAATTATTTTTTAAAAACCTTTCCGGGGATATACCAAATAATATCCCAAAATTACACGGCGATTGGATGTATGGTTTTTGAATCTATATAGTAAAAACATACAGACAGACAGACATTCAATTATATATATATATATAGATATATTACGCACACATAAAATCAATCTATAATCATAAATTATTTTCTCAAAATTATTCTAAAAAGAGAGAGACATAAGAAGAGATATAATAAGGGTTGAAGCCTGCTCACAAAAATTACAATAATTGCCTAATTTTCCTACTCTAGAAAACTTCTTATAGTTTAACTTTTTTTCGTCTCTCGGCACATTACCATACTATAATCTAACAGCCAATAATCTTTCCTTCTGCTTTAGCAATTATGTCGTTTAAAGTTCAATTTCCGTCGTGAAAATGTTTTCCGCCGAGTTCAAAGAAAAATTGCGACATCCGTAGAAAATATTCTAATGAAGTAAAGGCCGGATGTCTAGATAGATGGTGAATGTGGTGACAAAAGTAACTTGCATGTAAATGTGGCCAGGCCACGCCTCGTGGTCAGGGGCCGGGTGGCAATAGAACTGGGCTGCCATCTGCCACCTCTCTAAATCCAACCACTGATTACAAAACCTGCCATTATACAACCGAGAGCAAGTCTGCATGTTCAGACCACAATAATAAACATGATAAGACTAGCATCGTTTATATTGTAATAAAACCACTCTCTACACATGTAGAAAAAAATAGATGTTACAAGATACCTGTTTGGTTACTTGCAACAATTGGTTATTTGGAATTGTTCAAGACTCGAGAGTCCTTTGAAACTATTTACTGTTTAAGAAAAAAGGCATTTCCTGATCGTGCAACTAGAATTTGCTGATGGCTTACGCCATCTATCGGAATAAATATCAACTAATCGTTGATTTTTAATTATTCCAGAATTGGAAAAATACCGAGGGCGACGAGAGCCCCAATAGCCCGAAACGCGTACGTGGTTAGCTTTTCTTGATTATTCATGAAATGGTATAGGCCAATTCTGGAATAATTAAAAATCAACGATTAGTTGATATTTATTCCGATATATGGTGTAATCCATCAGCAACTTTTAGTTGCACGATCAGGAAATGCCTTTTTTCTTAATTTATCCACTTGATCCAAGTAAAAATTCACTTTTGTACTATTTTTCATAGTTACTGTTTGTTTTATTGTTTTTGTCTGCGGGAGGTTGGAATCTCCCCCCCTCCCCACTCCCCAGGGTCCTGGTTACCAACAGTTTAGTGTACTAAATCCCTTCCAACCACAAAATAAAATGCTGTAAATAAATAATTGGAATAATTTGAACATTCCACGCACTCGATCATGAAAGGCAATGATGAATTATACATATTACGATGATATTTAGAAATTAGTACTCCATATAGGAATGGCAAGACAATTTGAGAAATTTTGGCAACAATCGGATAAATTGGATCTAATTAATTGCACGGGGGGGGGTTTGGTTGCGCGTAATGGTATACAATACTAATTTCCGACAACCATACCCCAGAATCGAATCCCGCATTAAGATTCTTTTCTGAAAATTACTTTAATAGCCTTCGGTTCTTGCATAAGTACAACTCCACCAGTGAGTGCAAAACGGCATATTGCAAGTTCAAAATCGAAATGCTTACTACATATGTTTTATTGACAGTTAAAGCAATCGCAAACCACTACTCGACATGTTTTTTTCTTCTTCTATTTTTCAATCATATAAGACGAAATTTCACAACAACCACTTTGAAGATTTAAAAACCAAAGGTTGAATAAGCTTTTCTCATCCGTAGCAAACTTTTAAATCGGTTTCCCCATCGACCCGCTCTACCTCCTTTACTGCTTATTCTGCATATATATATATAACAATCCTTCCTTATATCTATAAAAATGAAATCCAAAATCGATGTTTGTTATCGCGTTGCGCAAAATCTACAGAATAAATCTTTATGAAATTTCGCATGTAGGTAGCTGAAGATTTCGTTTAACATATAGGCTATTCAAAAAAATAAAAAAGTTAATGTGCTTTTTAAAAAAAAATAAAAAACCAAAAAGCGTTAGTTCCAGCCTTTTACCGCTTGGGCGCAGCACTGGTCGCGACGATAAATGAATTTGATTGGTTAACAATTAACACGTGGTTTGTTTACACGATGGATGTTAGTTTGTTCACACGATGAATGTTTTTAAAAGGTAAGATTATCCAATCGCCGTGAAACTTTAGGAAGTTATTTACTATACTACTGGGAAGGTTTCTGGTTTGAATTTGATTTGAAATAAATATTCTTTGCAATTTTATTTGCTAATTTTCTACTTTCACTCGCAAGCAGCGCCTCTAGCGGCGTGTGGTGAAATTATATTTATAAATTGTAACAATGCTTAAAATGTTTTCCAAGTATAATAAATTTAATTTGAGAATTTAGTAATATAATATTCCAATGACGTAAAAAATACTTGGCATTTCAATATTAATATACGTATATTTAAAGAAAAAATTGTAACGTTTTTGTGTTAAATGTTGAAATGTAATGTTAAAATATATTTTTACATTGTTAATTTAATTTGCTGTTGTTTTATAAAAATGGTAATGCAAATTTAATTGTTGTTGTGAAAATATCTTTATTTACGGGCTGCTAACCAAAATAAATGAGTTTTGAGCCCCTAATTGTTGTTGTTTATTATCGTTTGTTTATATAAAAAAAAATTACATTGTATGTGATGATGATAACAAAAATGAAATTTTAAATTAATATAAATAATTCATTGAGAAAAAAAGAAATAATTAATTATCAAATTCACAAAAGTGACAATATCTTATTTAAAATATATTAAATATTTTCAAAATATGATGTGTTTCAAAAATATATTTAAACGCATATAACAATATATATATTTATATTAGATAATAAAAGGCATATATTGGATTTGAAAAAATATTTATTTTGCCAATATTTCGGCTGGCTGAACGCCAACCTTTATCGAGGCATTACATTTTTGTATACACTCAAAGATCGTATAAATCAACACAAATCAGGACTAAGGAATTACAACCCACTATCTCTCCTTGTTGATCATGCACTAAAAAACAACCACACTCCGGATTTCGAAAATACAGCTATTTTATACCAGAACATTAAAGAAAAACACTGCCGATTGTTCTTAGAAAGCTGGGCATCTGTAGAAGACAAAGAAAGCATAAATAGAAAAATTGATTTACCAGACATCTACACACCATTTAGATCTTCTTAATATTTTTGTCTAATTATTTTAATTTCAATTAGTTAATTTTTATTTTTTAATTGACTTATTATGTACTATTTTAAAGGGAGAGGTGCCGTTTTTTAAATTTCATAACTTTGCTTTTTTATTTTTTTTGCTCTAACTTTACTTTATATTTTGTTGTAATACCCGCGATTTCTTAAATTATATTTTCACACATTAGTAATTACCTGTAATTAATACATACCACTTGTTTAAATTTTTTTACATTTATCGCTTCAAAACGCAAATGTATTGATACATTAAATATATAACATTTTACATGCAATAATTTAAACTTTTTAGTTTTCATTTTTAAATCATTTCTCATTTATTCATCCTAAATTGTTTTAACTTCCATTTTAATGCATTTTTATAAAATATTTTTTACTTATTTTTAAATCGATCTCCTAAATTTTTAAATGAATTTTTTTTAATACCCACTTTTTAAAACTTTTTATAAGGTTCTTACAGTTTATTGTTTAAATCATTTTAAATTTATTTCCAATGTTTTAATAGATACATACATTTTTTACATTTATCTCTTTATGAGTTATTAATGAATTATTTTTATGTACTTTTATTACAATTTTTTTTTTTTTTAAATATAAGATAGAGCTTTTTTTCCTTTTATTTTTAAAGATATTTTACATTTTTAGTTGCATTTTTTATTTTTTATAATAATTTTTTCATGCACAAATTTCTCCCACCTACTCTGTATTTTAATTGATTTCAACTGTGATATTATAACACTATGCGGCGCTGAGTTTGTGTATACAAAAATGTAATGCCTCGATAAAGGTTGGCGTTCAGCCAGCCGAAATATTGGCAAAATAAATATTTTTTCAAATCCAATATATGCCTTTTATTATCTAATGAATTAAGTATGGATTGCTCTATTTTCAAAACAAAAATATATTTATATATGTTTATAAATCAATATATAGGTGGATTGGATGTTTTCTAGAATCGTTTTAACAAATGTTCGTTAGGCAAACTTTTACTCGGATAAAAACTGTGCGAAGCCGGATACATTCGCTAAATACAGTTATTTACAAATCTTCGTTTGTGGCAAGATACTATTCCTTCAACTTCTAATTACCGAGTGGACCAATTAATACTGATTTTTTTCAACTTATCGAGTATTTTTCAAGGGACCGGGAAAAATTATCGAGAGTGTAGACAAGTATAGATTCAGTACGGATTGGATGTTTGCTAGAATCGTTTTAGCAAATGTTTGTTAAGCAAACTTTTACTCGGGTAAAAATCGGGCGAAGCCGGAAACATATATATATATGTTTGTCGGCTATGCACGCCCTCAATATGTAACTAATCTCGCTGAAATTTGAACAGGACAGAGAGTTAAATCTGGAAGAGTTTTTTTTTGCCGCACTTTAACCAAGAAAAATTATATTTAACCAAGTACTGAGCAACAATATTTTTTTAGTCAGAAATGATGACGACAATATTGCCGTATCATGCTTGATTGCATTAAAAAAATCTTTTGGGGAATATTCACTAAAGCAGACCACGGGCGAAGCCAGATAATGATTAATAGTAGGCAGGAACAAAATTCTACCAGCGAAACATTCACTTGAGCAGAAGACACACGAAGCCAGGTCATCTCTATATATAAAATATCGTTTCTCGGCCTTTTGGCTAAGATCATGTAGTATATCTCTAGATATTTTTATTTATGTATATCTTTTTAAAAATCTATTCAGTAGAGAGTGGATATGTTTGCTCGAAAAATAAATTTCATATATTATATAAATATATGACGTAACGAATTATATTATCATTATTATCATAATATTCTGTGTGTTCCCGAATATTATTATCAATAATATTCGTCAGGCAAACTTTCACTCGGATAAAACCCGGGCGAAGCCGGGTACACATCCGCTAGTAATATATATATATAGTATGCACAGTCAAAAGTTTAATTAATGGCGTGGTATTCAATGGAACTATGGCGATAGACTTTTGTCTTTGTCGAAGCGGTCTCATATATGGTAGTAGTGGGGTACTTATTCCAAGAGGACGCAATGATAAACACGGTGAGTAGTATGCGACTGCTTTTACTGAAAATTCAGCACATGTCTACACATGTAAAATTTAGTTTGACTTTTGCACTTACAAAGTGAGCAGGAGTTGGCTACTTGCATTCAATAGTGGGGTTGGGCTCTTGCAAGAATCGAGGGCCATTGAAGATTTTTTTTAAAAGTTCCCTATGCGAGATTGGATCCCGGGTCGTAGCTGTTGAATATCTCGAAGGTTTATACCATCTTCCACCAATATATATTAACTTATCGACTTCGCTGGGAAAGTTAAACAACGATGAACAAATTCTAATGCATCCTTTTATAAACTCTTTTCGAATTAGGAGTTATATAAAGTTATCCTATTTTATATTGTAATGAAATTAGTGTGAAGCCATCCTCTAGGCGTCTATTATGTAGACCCATGGACAAGTTTAAGGAATTTGTACCTTTGAGTATGTACATCGGGATTCAAACAATAACTATGGAAGATATTTGATACATAGTGATATTTATTGAAGACACGTGAGATAACCGAATAAAAACAAAATTTACTCTGTCTCCTTTAAATAAACAGACGACCAGTGGCATTAAAGTGTATATTGGAGTTGGCTGAGGTTGGAAGTTCTCCATAGGAACGTGGATGGTGATGGGCAGGCGGGACAACAACTTGATGGGCTGTCACAGCTCCAGGTGGTGTTTATTGAACGAGCCGCGTAATAAAACCTTGAGAGGTTGTCATAAAACTCTTCGCCTATTACCAATTCAAATCGCTTCCTTCTACAAACTTCTCCCACAGCTTCCAATTTCCTTCAACATAAATCTTCTGCTTCATAGATACACTCTCAATTTTTTTTTTACTTTAGAATCAAGTTTTAGACGTCCGAATTAAGAGTTGATCCTTGTTGTAAAGATTTGTGTGTGTGTGTTGGATTTTTAGGGTTATTCAGATATCTTTAGAGAGTCGTCTGTTTATTTTTTTTTTGTTTTTTTTTTTTATTTTTAACAATGGCATTTTTATGTAACAATCGCATTCAGAATTATGCGTAAGGATCTACATAAATTCTTAGTTCTCGTCGTGGGAGGCCTTGGATTGGTTCTCCTTCACTTCACCTCGGGTCTCTCTCACTATCTTTTTATAAATTTTCACTTAATCCGAATTCGCTCTCTCCAATTGGCAATTTTTAAAAATATAATATCAGTTTTTTCAAAGCGAATATTGCCTTTAATATTTTTCAAATTTCTCATGAACAAAATAATTATTTTTCATGTTTTTAAAAAGAGAAAAATATTTCAATGAGAAAATATCATTAAAAAAATTCTAAAAAAAAAAAAAAACATTACAAAATCATAATAGTATAATATTAAAATAAATAAATATTATTTTTATAAAAAGTAAAATTAAAAATTATTATCATTTAAATCATTGAATTTTTTTGAAAATTCATTTCTCCATGTCCACATCAACGCACAACACAACAATCTATATTATATTTATTTATTTATAAACGAAACGCTGTTAGAGGTAGATTTAAAAATATAAATGTGGTAAAAACAACAAGTTCGGATTATTCATAGATATAGATGCTACAGAAGGTTTAAATTAAGAATTTGAATATACATATACAAGATATCCATAACAATATTTAGGAAGAATCCTCTATTTCTCTCTCTTTTATTCTTCTACCATTAACTTGTATTTTTAATCAAAAAGGCATATATTGGATCAAAATATAATTTATTTTAACAATATTTCAGTTAGCTGAACGCCAACCTATATCAAGGTATTATAACATATTAAAGTGTGTCAACAAAACAAACTCAGCGCCACATAACGTCAACAGAATTAAGTTTTAGAAATATATTGTTATATTCAATGGGGAGAAAAATATTTTTGATATTAACTTGTATGTATGATGTTAATAATATTTTTAAATCAAACAAATCTATCCCCTTAATAACTTAAAGTTACAAATTTTAAGAGATTTTATAGCATTTTATTGTCTATTTAAGAGTCAATGGTAATAAAGAAAGAGAACTAAAACAATAAGAAAAAAAGAGATGCTGTTTAAAACTATGTACAGTACAGTTCAATGACATATGTGCTAAGCTGCATTGATGCGCGTATAAGGCAAATTCTTTCTCTCCCTCTTTCCTGCTTAGTTTAGGATGTCGACTAAATGTTTTATAGCAAATATAATTAATATATCTTATGGTTTTTCAACCTTTTCAAAGAAAGATCATATTTCATTTTATAAAGTATTTATTAAACAGTAACTCTCACATACATACAACACACACATACGCACACAAACAACAATTCGGGAATAGACACATGGATTTGAGGTAATTATTTAATTCAATTAAAATAAATATTATTTTGTGTTTTGTGAAAATTTTTAAATATTTAAAAATATATATAAATTTGAAATTTTTAATTGATTTATTTGATTATATATATTTTTTATTTGTGGAGTATATTTTATTTCGTGCGTTTTTTTTTTTCGAAAATTGAAGCTTTATTGTGGAAAATTGGTTAGACACACATTCAATGTTCAAAGAATTGTCCTTCGCTGCCACTACCTTTTCCCATCTTTCTGGTAATTGATGGATCCGATCGCGGAAAAGGTCGGATCTTTGGCCGCAATCCATTTTCATCGATCCATTTTTTAACTTCATCGTAATTGAAGAAGTGCTGGTCGGCCAGGCAATGTTGCATTGATCGGAAGAGATAATAATCGGAAGGAGCAATGTCTGGGCTATACTGCGGGTGGGGTTGGGCTTCCCATTTGAGCGTTTCTAAGTACGTTTTAACGGGTACTGCAGCATGTGGCTGAGCATTATCATCTTTATTCATAATCTATTATCACTTTGTCTTGTCTATTGGCGTATTGCAGCCGTTTTTTTTTTTTTTTTGCAATGCTCGGCTCAAACGCATCAATTGTCTTCGGTAGACCTCCCCTATGATTCTTTCGTTCTGTTGTAGTAGTTCATAATATACCACTCCTAGCTGGTCCCACCAAATACAAAGCATAATCTTCTTTGGGTAATGTGTCCTTTCGTTTATAGCAAGAAGGTATAAAGGAAGGAAAGTGACATATTTGATATGTTGGTTTGGCGCACTTTGCTCAGAGGGTAGATATCGCTCAGTCTTGTCATAAGGAATTGTCTTGAAGGAAAATCTCAACGTTGGCACGTTAGTAACAACAACCAATTACCGATATTTTATAGACTCATGGTAAAAATACAACGCTCTTTTATTTCCGTAGAAAAATAAGCGAAAATCTTTTGAAAAATAGATAATATACGAATATTTATTTCCTCCGCTCTCGTTTACTTAAGGGGTAGTCCCATCCCAATAACATCAAGTGTGTGATTCTTTCTACGTCAGAAATCACCAACTACAAAGAACCTTTGGAAATAGTTCACAAGAAGTTGACAGATGGATAGAAATGGTCCAGAGTTATGACGAGCCTTGTTATTGCAGGCCATAGACATTCTTGTTAAATATGCACAGACTGGCTGGATTAATGGATTCTGAGGTCTTCTGCATGAGCGGCCAAGCCACAAGCTGGAACTATTAGGTCTGCAATTTGCCACATCGAGCTGAATGGTGCTCTTGTTAATGCATCCAGTGCAATTATCTGGAGTGTTACCCTTATTCCTCGGAGTAGAAGGAAAGATATGGCGCTTCTTAGAGAAATCACTACTGCATATTATATCCTGAAACTTTCTAATAGAATCATTAGGAATATTATGTTTGTGAGTCGATCTAAATTTATTGTCATATTATCGAACAGTTATTTACGCTAGTATAAAAATGATGCATGTAATTAATTTATATTTATTCGAGAGCTTTTTAATGTGATTGATTTCTGAAATTTGTTTTTTATATGGTTAATATTTGGTGGTGCATATCTTCAATGAGATTATTTCAAGTCACCTCTAGGAATTAAGAGCAACGAAGGAGAATAACTCCAGGTTAAGTAAGGAGCACCACAGTAAAGTTTAAAAAGGGAAGGCGACTCCTCTATCGTTTTAATTGGCTGCCATCAGCAATCAGACGACGGTGGCTGTTGAGACGTCGAGCCATTGTATCCCGCACCTGCAGATTCGACTCCGCCCTGAAGATTACTCGAATTTTCTGATTTTAATTCCCTCTTTGATTATCTTTGCTATTTTTCAAATATATTTTGTATATTTCTTCTTTTTCATTAATAAGTATACACTTTGAGATAATTTCCTAATTCAATCGCTCCTTCATTTGTTCAATGATCATGTATTCTCTCCACTAATATTCCTGAATTGCTACGTTGACTTTATATATAAATGATATAATATATATAAATATAATTTAATATATAAAAATTATCTCTAAGCTAAAATTTTCATTTATTCACAATAAATTTCAGAACTTTAAAATCACACGAAATATCTTTGAAATATGTAATAATTTCAAAATATGATGCTAAAAACAAAAAGTAAAAAAAAGATCATTTCTCTTGGAATCTTTCAGACAAAGAATAGAAAATTGAAAGCTTCCCACCACCTGTATGACGTCGTTTTCTTGGGGGCTGACACTTCATTGTCTCGACCCATTGTCCTCTAATTGGACTAAACCTGCTCACGTGATCTCTCTAATGATAGAGGATTGGTTAAATGATTGGCCGCGATGCAAAATTACTTTTTTTTTTACCAACTTTTAACACATTCTATTATTTTTGACATCAAAGGAGCCTCGTCTTTATTATTGGACAAAAATGTAATATAATTGGAATATTGTTTTTATCCCACTTGACTTGATGATCAAATGTTACGGGTAATTGGTCCTAAAAAGACGTTGAAGGATGATCCGGCAATTTCCGCAAGAAAAAGAAAGCCGAATTGGTACCAATAAGAGACTGATGGTCTTTTTTGGTTGCCGTGTCCAAAATTGCCTTTAGACCAGCATCAGCTTAACCTATTACATGTTTCACATTTCAAACGATTTTTTAATGCGTCCTTTTTTAAAGTGAATAATAAAGTGTGTATAACTACACTTTGATCTTAGCGAAAAGGCCGAAAAGCGATAATAAAGTGTGTGAAGAATATTTAAACGCACATAAATTATAATTCTTTAATAATTAGGATGCATATTTTGTAAGTGTCCGAGGTGTTTGTTTATTTTTTACTAATTTTAAAACTTCTAGAGTAAAATTTATTTGTTCTCTTTTTTTTCCAATATGAGTAGTTCCTAAGCTCTTTATTGGAGCTTTATTATGCGCCTAAGTTTTATTTTTTTTAAATGAATCTTTATAACATTCCTAATATATTTATATTCAATGTGTTCAAGATTTATTCATAATACGTCTAAGATTTATTTATGGCATGTTTATGCTTTATTTTCATCTACATTTTCTCTACCTGATAATCGGGATATAAAATTTAGCATTATCGTTAAAATATGTCAAAATATATTTAGGCAGATTACGTTCTCCTAGAAATACACTCATATGATCAAATTTATAAAATCATATTTAGATTTTTATGTATAATAAAGCGATAATTCAAAATATGTTAATCAAACTTAGTAATAATGGACTAGTTCCAAACAAAAAAAGGCATTTTCCTTACTTTTAATGTTTGACATTTATTTTATACTAGCGGATGTACCCGGCTTCGTCCGGGTTTTACCCGAGTAAAGGTTTGTCTAACGAATCTCTCGATAAAGTGAACATTTTTTTCCCGGTCCCTTGAAAAATACTCGATAAGTTGAATAAAATCAATAATAATTGGTTCCCTCGGTAATTGGAAGTTAAAGGAATATAGTATCTTGCCTTGGAATTGTATCATTATTCTTGTCTCAAATAAATTGCCGTGTCATCCTGAATTTTGTCTTTCCTAAATCATCCTCACAAAATCCTCGTATCATCATGATAATATTTAGAGCAGATTGTTGAATTGTAACAGATAAATTAAAATATATATCTTGATTATTTTTAGGCGAAAAGTTATTTCAAAAATTTTATTTGCTAGAAACCTTCCCAGTACTATACTAAATAACTTCCCAAAGTTTCATGGCGTTCCAATGAGTGATTTGGTCAGGCATAAAGGACACACACACACACATACATTCATTTTTATATATATAGATTATTTAAACTTTTATATCTCTCTTTTTCTCGCTCTCTTTTATACCTATATTTTAAACAACAAAAAATGGGTATTCAAAAAAATATTCATATTTCTTATTAACGGAGCAGATATGGTGTGAAATAAAAATTACATACATTAACTTATATACACCGCATGCGCGACTACAAGATGAATGATTTCCCTCAGTATCGTTATACCCCCTTGCACTTTAATTTATCCTTATATATTATAGCGGTAAATACCGAATTTTATCATTGGTAAAGATAAAGTGCGATAAGAGGATTAACTAAAGATTATCGACAAACTACGCTCGATATTCCTATAAACGATAGAGATCAGCTCTTGAATCCCTTCTTATCCGATGGATAAAACCTTTGGATTGATAAGAGATAATATATTTCCTTCAGCACATCCAAAATAGTCAAATCCCTTTTTCCCACTCACTTCCTTTAATAAAAAAAGTTCAATCCAAGTGTAAATAATGACAACGCCTATTACTGCGAAATTTACTGGGTATTATCATAATAAAAATAATGGCAAATATTTTCAAGAGATGTATTAGTTGGACATAAATATAATTAAAAAGCTTTTTGACAATGTATTTATTTCCTTTTTTAAGCCGGGTTGGGCCAGGATTCAATTTGTAGACAGGAAGGTTGGGAAATAACGATAAATAAAGGCTTCGATGACATATTTATGCCCTGCCACCTTAATGGCTTTATAAATCAATGGTAATTATATTTCTTTAGATATAATAGAAAGCACAAACATGGAATGTCTATTTCCTTCTTATTAAAGTATAGATAATTATACGGTGTCCATATATATTATGGGTATTTCCAATTAAATGTTTCTATCGGACTGTTACTTTTGATAATGAAATATAAAAGATGTTGTTGTTTGCTATTATTTCTTTGCGCGATTTGTTTGAGTGTCTTTAACAGTGAATACCTTGTTTCAACAATTTGTATTAAGTTAGATAAACGACTTTGAGCGTATATATATATTTGAAAAGTTTAACTTTCAATTTGATTTTATGAATAATATATCAAATTGAAAAGAAAAATAATTCATTTTCATTTTGTTTTCAATATTTATATCTTATATTTGAGCGAAATAATAAGTCCATCGATACAGAACTTAATGTCAACAGCCGGACAGAGACTACGATGTATTTCTTGTTTGTCTAAAGCAGATTTTGTTCCATCACGACAATTCCAAGCCCCGCACTGCTAGAATCGTTGAACAAATATTTGATGCATTGAATGGAACTGATACCCTACCTCATCTTCCTTACAGTCCTGAAACTGCTTGCTCTGATTAAGCTTTGCTTAGAGACCAAAATTTTCTTCGAGATCGAAAATTTAAATTATTTAAGAATTGTTCTCCACACAGATCCGATTGTTAGCTAACTATCACCAGAAATATTTTCAAATGAGGGTCATTATTTTGAAGACTAAACTAAAATTTCAACTCACCATATTTTGTTTTCAAAATAAAAATAAGACATTATATTTCAAAAAGGGGTTTGCTTAAACTTTTCTTCGCTCTTCTAGCTCATTATAGTAACGATTAAAATAAAGCAAATCGTTTTAAAATGGAATTTTTCGCATTAAATTATTTGACTCCTTTCCTTAAATTGACTAACATGCACCACAAATTGGTAATTATACCTTGAAAAATGCATTAAAACAATGCATTTGGTTTATCAACTCAATACAGAACGTAATAGTGGTGATGAAGAATGGCCACATCACTAATGTTGGAAAATTAAGACATGAAACCAACGAGGCCCTCATCAGTATACAGGTGCAGCTTCGGTTTTATAACATTATATGAAGTGGCAGGGTCGATTTAAATATTAGAATACAACACAAAGTTACGGGAAAATGGTATTCATGTGCCAAAAGTGGCATTTCTTTCTTCAAAATGCATTAAAACAATGCAATTTAAAAATCCAAATGCATTTTTAAAGAGAGATGTGTCACCTTTAGTTATACATATGAGGTTTTTCTAAATAATGCGGTTTGATATTTGAATAGAATGAGTTAAAATATATTTTTAAAGGTAAAAGAATCCTTGGTTGTGTGATGAGTTCACGTGCTATAAATTCTATTCCCATTTTAATATAATTTGGACATTAAGAGTCTTGTTTGCCTTCGACTTTTAATATTATTTGATAAAATTGCAAAATACCAATATTTATATTTATTAAATTAATACCAGTTTTATATATTGTCATGTTGGTAAAGGCTTGGAACGTCTAATACCATAAGTGGAAACATTTACAACTTTATTGATGGCGCCAAGAGTTAATTTACCCCTGGTTTTTGCTCCATAACTTTAAAAATAAGGCACTTATATAAAAGCACAAACCAGTAGTCACATATTTTAAATAACATGATACATGAGAAGATATGCAAAGTTATTCCGATATGCAAATTATATACGGCCACTCAAACATTTATTGTTTTTCTGGCTAGGTCTCTCGCCTGACTCTGATGCTTTTTGTTGTCTAAACACTTTTTAATCGTTTCTTTTCAAATCATTAATTTTCATTCTTTTGCACTTAAATGTCTTCTAGACATCGTTTAGCTGATTCTTCAAGGTCGCCTGCTATTGGATGGATGGAAAAGGGATTAAGCCAAGCTGATGCAGCAAGGCGTCTAAATGTTTCAAGAATGGTAGTCTCACGCCTCTGGAAACAGTTTCAAGATACAGATGATGTCTCCAGAAGACCTGTTGCAGGACGTCCAAAAGTCACAGCACCACAAGATTGCAGATTTTTGGCAATAGCTGCCAAACGCAATAGAGAGGTATCAAGCAGAATGCTTGTTTCTGAGCTGGAATCGGTCACTGGAAGAAAATTTCTATTCAAACTGTGTCCATAAGGTTTAATGCTGTTAGTCTCTATGAAAGACGCCCAGTTGCATGCATACCGTTATCACCGTTGCACAAAAGGACACGTTTGAATTGGAGTCGTCAGCATAAAGACTTGACAGACAATGGCTGAAGAAAACTTATCTTCACAGATGAATCCCGATTTAGCCTCCAGAGTGATTCTCGACGATACAAGATATGGAGAGAGGTTGGGACACGGTATAGCGCCCATCAAATGTAAGAGAAAAAGACAACTTCAGTGGTGGCGATGTGATGGTGTGGGCCGGCATCTCTCTCAATGGACGGACCGATCTGCATGTGTTTGAATGAGGTTCTCTGACTGGTCAAAAGTATCGTGATGAAATCCTAGAGCAGTGATTCTCAACCTTTTTTTTGTTGCGGCATTATTTTAAAGATTTGAAAATTTGGCGGCACAATTTTAGAATTTCGCGGCACACTTTTGCTAACTTGAATGCAAGAAAATTCAAATTATGTATCAATATTTCTATGCAAAATATAAGTAATATACATCTCTAACATTCAATTTGCTAATTTCGTTATTTTAAAAAGTAAAAAAATGAAAAAGAAAAAAAGAAAAACCAATACAAACGTGAACATAATCATATGACTAAAATTCGGCGGCACATTTTTAGAATTTCGCGGCACACAAAATTACCGCGGCACATTGGTTGAGAATCACTGTCCTAGAGAAATATGTTCTTCCGTTAGCTCACACAGAAGTTATATCTTTTTTGTTAATGGACGATAACGCTCGTCCCCACAGAGCGAACCTGGTGACTCAGTATCTTCAAGACACTGGAATTTAGAAATGGACTGCCCCCCATCTAGGTCTCTAGATTTGAAATTGTTAGAACATGCCTGGGATGCCCTTGGAAGGCGAGTAGTCGGTCTTTGTCCATCTCCCAGAAACCTTGATGAGCTCAAGGCTGCTCTCCGAAAAGAATAGACTCAAATTCTTAATGAACTAATTAGCAACCTTGTAAGGAGTATGAGAAGCAGGTGTCAAGAATGTATTGCTGTTAAGTGAGTAAATTGTATATATATATATTTTTACATTTGTAAATCTATTTTCTGAGTACTGACCATTAATAGCATCCCTAATTATTGATGAAAATATTATAGAGTATTTACAATATAAAAAGAAAGCATAAAAATGTTTCAGAAAAATATGTTTTATTAAACCTATATTATATAATTTTAAATTAGTAAATAAATACCAATTGTAACTTAACCTTTGGCCACCGGTGTAGTTCGAATTTTTAATTACAAAACTTGGTAACCTTCCTTTTGTTTTGTTTAGATTATTATTGTGTTAACAAATGAAGTTAACAAATAGTATGAATAGGTAGAAGTCCATTTTTAAGGGATGAATTTAAAATAAAAATATTTCATTAAAATATCTATTATTAATTCGATTGGTAAGGTACAAATTTAATGGGTTACAAATATCTAGATAAATGGTATTGAGAATAAAATCATTGTTAATAGGCGTGGAGAGAATAAATTGAACTAAACTAATTATAGAAAATATTGGCATCAGAGTTTACAAGGGATGACTTTTTTGAAGAATGAATGGTAGGGGTGGAAACAATTACACTCACAGGTTATGCTGGTTGAGGGCGCAAGTAGATTCATTAAGTTCATTGAGGGAGGGTTCTTTCTGCTGATATTGTACGGAACAGTGTTGTCCGCCACAGTAGTGTCAGGGATATGGCGGAGTCTTGTCCATGATGATGGAAGGTGTCCTGCTCTGGCGCGGTGATCGTTCTTGGGCAGATCTAGTGCTGGGAGAAGTGTGCGGCAGGTTCATCGCCGTCGTATGTGATTAGTTCTTCGGGATCACGGTTCAAAAGTTGGTCGAGACAGAGGGTGAGAGCTCGAAGAGAAGCGGCTACAGTAGAGTAGGTCGTTGAGTCTTGTGGAACTTGGTTGTGGGTTTGTCCGATCATCGTGGTGTTGCTTCTTTTTTCTTCATACTCTGGTATATGAGGGATTTGCTTCCCGGCCAGGTCTTATCCTGTCGACTTTCAATGTGATAAGATCCTGTCGACTTTTTATGTGGTATAATAAAATAATAATGTGGGGAAAGAGAAATAATCACACCACAATTTGGTAGAGAAATCCTAGACAACCAGAGAGAGATGGAGAGAGCTGGGCCCGGCCGCCGCTGAGCGGCCGACCGTTCGTTTCGAACACAATCACCAACTGTCTCCCAAATCCCGAGGTGTTAAGTGACGGACCCCAGGAGCCCCTTGGAATGTCGCTGATGTCTAAAGTGACACCCTTTAGCTGCCCATCTCTCTCTGGATTGACTGTAGGTTTGTTTTATTATTCCAGGAAGAGTATATATTATGTCATATATATATATTTCTTTTAAATATAGCAATCCATAAATAAAACTTTGATTAAAAAGGCATATAGTGAATCAAAATATCATTTATTTTACCAATATTTCAGTTGGCTGAACGCCAACCTTTATCAAGGTGTTATAACATATTTAATGTGTGTCAACAACAAACTAAACGCCACATAACGTCAACAGAATTAAGTTTTAAAAATATTTTGTTATATTCAATTTTTCTCCCCATTGAATATAACAAAATATTTTTAAAACTTAATTTTGTTGACGCTATGTGGCGCTGAGTTTGTTGTTGACACACATTAAAAATGTTATAACACCTTGATAAAGGTTGGCGTTCAGCCAACTTAAATATTGGTAAAATAAATGATATTTTGATTAAATATATACCTTTTTAATTAAAGGTTTATTTATATAAATCTTGATATTATTTCAATAATTTGATAAATAGATTTTTAGATTAATCTCGAGTAGTTTCAACCGAAAAATTTAGATATGAAATAAGAATCGGTGCTTAAATATTGTCCTTGTGAAGATGTGCTCTTAAGAAGAATAAAAAAATATATTTTTTTTAAATTTTTCATTAGAGAATCTTCACAAGAAAAATATTCTAGCATTGATTAACAAAAAATAGTATGTTAACAATCAGGGGAAAATATTTTCTTCATAATTTTTTGATAATTTCCAAAATAGTAATTCTATTCTTTAATAATTTATATATATATATATATGAGAAAACAATAGAAAAAAATAAAAGATAAGTGGGTCAGGTGTTGATATTAAAAATAAAGAAGGCATCTCCTGACCACCATATTACACCAAGTGATGAATGATATCAAAGATTTATACATAACTTAGTGTATCCCTGTTGCTAGCGCGCCATTGAGATTTGAGTTGCGCACACTATGTAAAAGACAATTTGAAGAGGAAAAAATGCGAATATATCTAAATCACTTGGTCTAGCATTGTTGCTATGATTTGGATGTCTATAAGATTGAGAACGACTATTTGTAGTAAACACAAAAATGAATAAATCTATAATCATTATATAAAGCTAATTGCTAGCGCTAGTGATATTGGATTAGCGACCTTTAAGTCAATTAGTAAAATAAAAGAATTATAAATATATAATGATTAGACTAACACCTTGTTGCTAATAGTTCTAGTAAGATTGGAGTGGCGGATGTGAGACGCAATTAGTGAACTACACAAAGGTTAGCATATATATGTGTTGTGATTATTTTGTTTTGTTGTTGAAAAAGATAGGGAATTGAAGGTGCAGTCGTGAAAATAGGAAAGATAATTATTTACTTATCAAGTAGTTTTCATTTTGAATTATTCGAAGCAAATTACACATAAAATTATTTTTCGCATTAATATAGAATATATAAAGTGAATTCTCTCTATATTCGTGAATTAAAAAAAATAGGTAGGTTAACTATACATATTTACAACAATATTCAAAGTGGTATAATTCTAAATCTATGGTAAAAAAATGTAGAACAGTCAATGAATGAAAATAAAATATATATCTTTAAAGAAAATAAAATAATTGTGCATTTTAGATTATATAATATATATATATTATTTAAAATTCCTGCTGATTTTAGAATATTATTGAGATATAGAATTATTACTTGCTGATTATTTTGAGGATACATGAGTATGTTTGTGATATTGCAGTCGTGGTAATAATAGTAAAAACAGTTTAAATCATCATTTGTTTTAATATTGAGCTGATAGACATAATTAAGGATGAAATAATACCTTACTTAAGGCGTGAAGAATGAATAAAAAAAAACGTTACATATTTACATATCCAGAGAAAGATTTGAGCCGGCCAACGGGAAATAACAACAATCGTTTATATAGGGAAAACCGCGTGATCTGGTGATCGACCCCACAGAGTATTCTCTCTGTTATCTAAATTATAACTTCAAAATAAAATAACCTTTTTATATAATATATATTATTATATTATTATTCCTAAATCTAAACTTTTTGTTAGAATTACTGAGATTGGAGTCGCGATCTGAAAGACAATTTGTAAAATACACAAGAGTTAGCATATACATATATAATAATTAGACTAACCTTGTTGCTAATATCTTTTGTGAGATTATAGAGTATAGGAATGTGAACTACAATCAGCAGAATACACACAAAGGTCGGCATATTCATATATAATCACTTAGCCTAAACTTGTGCTAGCACTAAAAAGAATGATGTGGTGATAGAAAACCAATTCGTAAAATATAATGGTTAGCATCTATGCAAATAAAAACTTGGTTTAACCTGGTTGCATGCGCTAGTGAGACGGTGCTGCGATGAGAAAGACAATTTGTAGGAGACAAAGAGAGCAGATGTCAGATCGTCTGCTGATTCAGCTAGGGAATTGCCCCGCGGCAATAAGCACAAATCTTCCCTTTTTTTAAACGCACTCTGCCCTAATTAACTTAATTAATCACACCTTCAGCGAGCGAGAGAGAAAGAGTAATTTTCTTCAATAAACTTTTTCACCTTGATGAGGCAATTAGCATTTCATTTAGGATTTAATAGAGATTCGGGTAGAGTGGAACTTTTAAACTTGCTTGTCTTTCCAACAATCTGACCCGAGGAGCCGTTTCTTCTTGACGACGGAAAGTATCTGTTGGCATTTATAGCTGGCGTACTGACAATATGTCAATTGAGCTTATGTGCTTAATATTGTTTTATTTGTATCCATATTTTCATTTATCTTTATATGCATTCATAGTTAGGTAATAAAAGACATATTGGATTATAAATAAATGTAATTATATATTTTGTCGATCTTTGTCAAAGTAAAACAACATATTTTCCGCCTAAGTTACTTCAGCTCCACATATCGTCGTAAGGCATATTTGATTTTTTGTTTTGATTTTATGCAATGGGGGGATGCTATATATATGAAAATTATTATTTTGTTACATTTTAACAAAAGTTGGCGATCTAAACCTACAAATAATATTTATTATTTTTATTCAGAATACATATTTTTATTATGAAAAGATTTATTAATGGATTTCTATATTTTTATAAATTGAAACTTTAATATCCACGATCAATCAGTAAATTTTTTTAGCATTTATTAAGTAAAGGGTAACGTATAGAAATCAAAAGGAAATCAGTTTGACCTCTCACAAAAGTAGAGCAAATAAGATCTATGCGACTTTTCCTGTGCTATAATACGTGCTGGATGACGGCCTCCACCTTGAGTGCAATAACTCTCTGTGCCCCTTCTACCAAGTTGATCGTTGCCTCTAGCTAACCTAACACTACCGTATTATATTCTAGAGTCTTAAACTTTTCCTGGAAGCAGGTATTCATGATGAGATGATAGGCCTGGTTCATTTTTATCTTCCTTTCTGAAAAGACACTTTAATTTCCCCCACAAAGGCTTGTTAAATAGGACTATTACATTATTCTTATGTCCAATCTAACTTCGCTTATAATTCTTCTAAAATAATTTATTTTAAGAGAAACAAAACTGTTCATCCTGAAGATAGAGGTTGCCTGGCCGGCATTCCTATTTATATGAAAATAGACACATCGGCCAGTTAGAGTTTTTTAACTGTTCATGTGGAGCTTCAGAATAACAAAAAGAGGATAATTCTAATAGGCCGATTCTTTAAAACTGTAATCATCCTTCAAACTAGCCTTCCAGACGGTGTGTGCAGACGATATAAAATGCGTACAGAGGTTTCACAGAAGAGAAAAGCAGAGAGTATATTGATTTTAAAGAAAAAAACGGAGCTTAAATGAGAGACATTATCGGAAAAATATATGTTACAATTGAACATAGATTAACAGCATTTAACTGAAAATATTTTTCAGAATGCACAAAGGCATGTAATTTTATTGATTATTTGGTGTCTGGTAATTATTTTAAAACAAAATAATTTACGTATATATTTGGGCCGCCTCTATTATATTTCAGGTATGTGATAGCTGAACATAATGTTTCAAGAACTATTTATAAACATTCGCCCACAATGTATAAACCCTAGACTTGCCATTCGGAAGAAGCCTGAATTTGGGTAGTTAAAGATGGGTCAAAGTACAGGGTGATCCAAAAGTCCCGCACAATTTTAAAAATTAATAACTCCGCGAATATTCGCGTTAGAGCAATGCGGTAAACACCATTGTGTTCAGGATGCAATGGGATTTTTTATGGCAAATAATGAAAATTTCGAAATTGATTTTAGTTACAATTTTATTCACCAGATGGCGCTCTACCAGATTCAGATATTCAGCGGCCAAATTGTTTGATAAATTGAAAAATATAATTGAACGACACGTATTTTTCCTTTTTGAATACCAGGAAAGAACCCTAATAATATCAAATAACAAATTAATAAAACACCACTTCGCCAAAAGTATGAAGAATTGGTTAACGATTTTCAAATACAATCAGAGATATGTAAAATAGGCAAATGCAAATTAAAACATGTAGCAAAAATATTTATATTTTATATGGGGTTTTGTGAAATAGATTGAATGTTTGAAAATTACTGCTGATATCAATACACGAATTTTTGATATGTTAATATAGTACCAAAAATTATGATGGCACTACTAATAGGATTTCTTGCTATAAGAAATGTGTAGTTTCTTGACTAATTGGAGACCCTTGACTATTTAACTGGGTATTTGTCATGATACAACAAATGAAATATAGAGGGGAGTGACAAAATATATTTGTCGTACTTTATTCCAAATATCCTATGGGCTTGTCAAATGTTATCATTGTTTATTATACTGTACACAATTTTAAAAAAATGTTTCCCCTCAAATAAAAATAATTTTTAAATCGACCTTTTGCGTTGAAAAACGTGGTAGTAAAATCATTTTGTATTATTTTTTTTTCACAAAATTTCTAAAGTTATTGGTATACAGAAAATATTCCTTATGCTATTTCTTCTAATGAGCGAAAAGCGAAAACCAAACATAAGGGGAAAAATTGTGTGTACCAGTGTTATTCGAGAAGTTATAACACTCTGGTTTGCACGACATAATATGTGAGCAAATGACAAACAAAAAATTACTGTTCACAAATAAAAAAGATAGTCAAGATGTGAGGACAGCATTTATTATCCCCATATCCCAACACAAAGAGCTGCAAAATATTGGTAGATAATATAATACATGGCGGCTTATATACCACATGAGGTAACTGCCTTCTCTCTTGTATTAGGTCACAATCCTTGCTCAATGTGGCACCCTTCATTCTCAATCACCGCCTGCAGACGATAAATGACAGAATAGACAGCATTAAATAACATATCTGTTGAAATTGATAAAACGTGCCATCTGATAGAAGCCTTCAACATGGCCAATGTGGTAGGCCAGCATCGATAAACACACGATTTAATGTACCCCCATAAACAAAAATCGCAAGGCGTCAAGTCTGGTGATCTTGGAGGCCACTGGTATATAAAGTGGCGACTTATCACACGATTTTCACAGAACGTATCCTTCAGCAATTGTTTGGCACCTCGGGAGATATGAGGAGGTCCTCCATCTTTCATGAATGTTATTTCGCTTAGTGCTTTTGCCCTGCAATGTGGGAATACCCTTTTCTCTCAAAAGTTGGACATAAAGTTCATCAGTTACAAAAACGGTTTTAAAAGTTCTTCCATTGATTTTTCAAAGAAAAATGGCCCAATAATAAAAGAAGTGAACCCACACAAAACTGTAACTCTAGGCTGGTAAAGTGGCATTTCTGTAAAAATCCTAGGGTTGTCTGTTGCCCAAATGCGGCTGTTTTGAATGTTAAATTCTCCGTTTAGAGAGAAGTGAGCATCATCTGTCCACAGAACATTCGACAGCCAGTTTTCATCAATATCAATTCGCCGGAAAACCCATGCAGCGAATTCTTGACGCATCTCAAAATCGCCAACTTTCAGCTCGTGAAATCTTTGAATTTTGTATGGGTACACACAATAGAGACATTAAGTGAAGCGTCTTCGGATATCACAATCATACTCGGCGAATTTAACGCCAAAAGTTCAATTTGGGGATCACCTGTCCTGGATAACAAAAGTCAGCAGGTTGAGGACATGCTAACAGACCTCGACCTTACACCGTTAAATAACGGAGAGAACACCTATCTAAGTCCACAGGCACAGAATCCGCAATAGACATCACAGCGATAAATTACAACATCGCACCCACAACACAATGGAAAATCATGAGAGGTGCAATCAGTGACCACAGACCAATTTTAACAACCCTAAACTTCAAAATTGAGAACGTCCATTAGAATAAAAGAACATGGAACTTTAGGAAAGCCGACTTGAAAAAAATTCACAGAAAAGCTTGAAGAACTGTGCAACGAAAAATTGAATTACAGAACGCTTGACAAAAACTTGGAAAAATTCTCTTCGAACATTTCAAAATCTGCAAAAGCATCGATACCTAGAGGTAGACGTAAAGACCTGTGGATACCTTACTGGAAGGACCACAACATCGAGGCAGTGATTTCAGAGAGAGAGACAATATCAATGAACTTCTTAAAAAAATAAAACAGAAGAAAACAGAAAGAACTCATTGAAATTAGTCACAAAATAGAACAAGAAATTTGGATATGCAAACAAGAAAAATGGCAGAATTCTGCGAAAAAATATATCCAAGAAAGGACAGCCAACACTGGAATATGATTAGAGTGTTAGAGAACAATCAACACCACCACCAATCCTCCAATACTCTAACCGATATGAATAGAACAGCGCGAACGAGAACAAACAGATGGCTGACATAATTGCTGAATATCTTTCAAGCACTTCCATACTCAACTATACGAATGAAGACAGGACTCTAAAAATAATATAAACCAGTTAGTTAAACAAGCAAGAAACTTCCATCAACAAGATATTTTCTCGAGAGACCACACTGAATGAGCTAAACTTATCAATAAAAAAATCCAAGAGGTCACCAAGAGATAATCTAATCTTTGGTTAAATGATCAAACACTTTGAAGACAAAGCTAATAATCAACTCCTACGAATACTGAACATTTCATGGCAAACTGGTAAACTACCAAAGAATTGGAAGATATCAATTATAGTGCCAATACTGAAGCCAAACAAAGATGCCAAGGAATACAAGAACTATCGACCAATTGCTCTCACCAGCAAACTTTGTAAAATACCAGAACGAATTATCCACTCTAGGCTCATAGTCTGGCTCACTAACAATAATAAAATAAACCTCTACCAAACTGCCTATAGATCCCAGCACTGTACGACTGATCAACTGTTTTACTTCTGTCAATCAATAATAGATTCTTTCCAGGAAAAACCGCCAAAGAAGACCACGGCTATATTCCTTGATATGACCTCAGCTTTTGATCGAGTGTGGAGGGAGAAATTACGTGAAAAGCTGCACAACATCGGAGTAAGAGAAAAACCTTAATCTGGATTGCAGACTTCTTAAGGGGAAGAAGGTTAAAGGTTCGGGTCAATGGAGAATTTTCCAAGGAAGGAAGAACATGGGCTGGTGTAACTCAGGGATCTGTGCTCAGTCCTCTACTCTATCTGCTATATATTAACGACATCTATCCTTACCTCACTGAAGACACAAAGGTTGTCTGTTATGCAGATGATATAGCCATATGGCATACAAGTAGCAGCATAGAAAAATCGTAAAAAATACTGAACACATCAATGAGAGGACTGGAGAAGTGGGCAATGGAACTCCAAATGACCATAAACCCAATAAAACCAAACCTATGCGTCTTCTCCACTCACAGGGAAAAGGCATAAATATAACAAAAAATAAGCATAAACAAACAAATGATTGATAAAATTAGAAATCCATAATACTTAGGTGTGATACTGCAGTCCTGTATCTTTCAAGTTGGTCTCGAGGACCACGCCATCACCATCTCCTAAGCGGCAAAGTACGCGATCTACGTATTCGTCGTAGATCGCAAAATGCGTGGTGTCGCTGGAGACCCACTGGTGATTCTCCACAAACTCTGCAGCGCTGGAAGAGGCGCCAAATTCATTGTACATAGTGTATATATAATGCATATTATCTTTTTTTAATAGTGCAGACTGTGCATGTATTGACAAGATGTCAACAAAATTATTTTAATTATTATTGATGAGGAATTGGAATTTTCAGAACACATAATTAGCACCTCAAATAGAACTATCAGAAAACTAAACATTCTGAGAAGGCTATGTGGAACAAATTGGGGAGCAAAACCCAGAATTCTCAGAACAACATATACCACCTTAATAAGGCCGATAATGGAATATGCAACACCGGTCTGGGCTCCCTCAAGCTCATCACTAAAAGTAAGACTAGACAGTGTTCAAGCAAAAGCGGCCAAAATAATCACTGGTGCTGTTTCATCCACCAACAATGAGAAAATTCAGAGAGAATGTGTTCTAGACCTACTCGCTCGAAAGCAGAAGACAAAATAAAAACAACTTGGATCGGCACTTCGGAAACGAGGAACCAAAGGACGAGATCTCTCTGACCACTTGTGGTTTGGTAGATCCGCCCTTTTCTGAGAATGAGGTGAAACTGACGGCTTTCAAGTTCGGGAAAAGGAAATCTCCTGGTCCCGAAGGGATCGATAACACGGTCGTGAAAGCCCTGGTAAGGATGCACCCATCGCTTCTTTCCAGGTTATTCAATAGGTGCCTGGACACTGGTACTTTTTCTGAGGCATGGAAGGTTGCCCGAGTAGTGCTTCTCGAAAAGTCTGGTAGAAAGGGTAATTCTCCTAATGATTATCGTATGCTTTCTTTACTAGCGTGTCTAGGTAAGGTCCTGGATAGCCTACTAGCTCAGCGACTGAAGCACTGGCTAGAGAGTAATGAACTCCTTTCCTCTTTCCAACATGGTTTTAGGGAAGGGAAGTCCACAACCACAGCTCTGAGCGAGGTGTTAGAGGGGGTTGAGATGGGCGCAAATAAGGGTGCTTGGGTTCTTTTCGTGGCCCTGGACATTGATGGCGCGTTCAACTCCATGAACTGGAACAAGCTGATGAGAAATTTGATGGACATGGGTTGTCCTGATAATTTGTGCAGCTTGGTTCGTGACTTCCTGAGGGATAGACGGATTAGCCTCAGTTTTGGTGGGCGGAAGTTGGAAAGAAACTGTGCTAGGGGCTGCCCCCAGGGCTCTTGCTGCGGACCTATTCTGTGGAATATCCTGGTAAACACCGTTTTCCAGGAGGAGCTCCCTGAGGGAGCCAGTCTGGTTCTCTATGCTGACGACCAGTTCCTCATTGTTGAGGCTGCTTCGAGAGCGAAGGCTGAGAAGTGTGTTGAAACTTCTCTCCAAATTCTCTCGAACTGGGCCCATGACTCTGGCCTTAAGTTCAATGTCTCCAAAACTAAAGCCTTCAGCTTTAAGCCTAGGGACATAAGAACTAAAAGGAAAGGGATCAAATGGGAACACAAGCCGGCTATCGGGATCGAAGAACGGAGGGTAGCGTTGGTCAATAGGATGACCATCCTGGGGGTGGTCATTGATGACAAGATGGGTTGGCAATACCAGGCGGAGGAGATGGTGGCGAGAGGCAGGGAGGCGTTGTCAGGCCTGTCCTGGTTGGCTCTCGATGGGGGGGGGAGAGAAGGAGGGTACTATTTTTAGGAACCTCTGCCTCTCCTGTGTCGAGCCAATCCTGCTATATGCTTCCAGGGCTTGGTGTCGCCGAAACAGGGATCAGAAGGTGGCGACTACTCTAAAGAGAGTGCAGAGGACAGCGGCACTCAGAATCACAGGGGGATAACGCACTACCAGAAGTGAGGCCTTATTGATCCTCGCTGGGCTTATTCCCCTGGGATTGAAACTAGAGGAGGAGACCATCAGACAGAAGATCTAAGAGAACAGGGAAGATGCCCTGGGACTTGAAGCGGGTGCCCTGGAATGGAAGAGGTACCCAAGAAAGCCTCCGCAGTGGTTGCCAAAGTGGAATTGGAGTCCTGGAGAGCCGACAGGGAATGGCACGGAGGTTTTCACTGATGGGAGTAGGTCTGGAACCAATACTGGAGCTGGGGTAGTGATTTTCACTAATGGAGAGCTGATCTTCCAAGAAAGTTTAACACTCAGAGTGGACGAATTGGTCTTTTCAGCCGAGCTGGTTGCGATCAGGGTAGCCCGCAGAGTGTGTGCCGAGAAGAACTTCAGCCCGGACCGCCTCTATTCAGATTGTATGTCGGTCCTCGTCGCCATCAATCTGGAGAAAGGGCAACTCGCGCATCAAATAATCCAGGAGCTGGAGATGATGACGCGGGCTCCGGAGCTCCCTTGGTTTAGGAGACGCAGCCTCATCGAAGGTAATGAGTTCGCAGACAGGATCTCTAAGGCAGGATGCTTAAAAGGTAGATCACTGAGGACCACAGTGACCAAGAAAGAAGTTTATAGGAGGATCAGGGGGCACGTCCAGGACTTATGTTTGGACAGATGGAGGAACATTGTGAAGGGGAGAGAGTTATTCAATGGGGTAACAACACCCAAGTACCTCTGTAAGGTAATGTCCCACAAACTCATTAGGGTAGTTCGGGACATGGGCTCTTCCCCAAGTCTCCACAGATTTGAAATTAAGAGCAATCCTGATTGCGTCTGTGGAGAAAGGGATGTGAATGCACGCCACTACGTCTTGGATTGTCCAAGGGTAGTGGGTGTGCAGGAAGAGAGAAGGAGGGCGAGGGGCGCGATCGAGAGTGAGCTGCTGAGAAATCACAGCAAGCTTCTTGAGAAAGCCCACGACGTGGCAGCTGAGCTTTTCCTCAGCTGTGAGTGAACAGAGTCGACCGGGGTCTGCCTCCCCGCGGTCCCTGCTGGACACAGTTGATAGTTTCCTATTTTGCTGTGATTAAAGGCAACCGGTATAGAAATCCTTCCAGACACGTTGTCTGGGAGGTGGTGTTTCAAGGTACAATGTCCAATCACTAGCTTGGATACCGTTACTTGGCTTATGAGTTGAACAGAATAGCAGCGAAGGCATGCTTCGCATGCCGGCTTGTGGACCGAAAGGTCTGGGTGGCCATCTGCTTCTAGGGTATCCCAACTGTGCTTAGGTGGGATCCTCCAGTTCTTGTTTATTTTGGCTACTGTTTCTATTTCTTTAAAAGTAAGTTTATTTTTCTGTAGCAAGGGTTCTTTTGTGCCTTTTTTCGCTAGCGCATCAGCAGCTTCATTGCCTTCAATGCTAACATGTAAGAGTATCCATTGAAGGTGAATTTTTGAGGTATTGAGAGTTTTTGGAGATAACCAATTATGTTCCTGCTTACTTTGTCTCTAAGTTCCCCTGTCTGACTCAAGTGTTGTGTGGCACTTCTACTATCAGTAAGAATCCATATATCGTGATGTTTAATGTTTCTGATGGATTTTAAGACTTCATAGATGGCTATAGGTTCTGATCTGAAGACTGAGCAAAATTCTGGGTTTCTTCTGTTTATTTTCTCAATGTCATTTGTGGTTTTAATGAGAGAGCCACTGCCAGTGTGTCCCAACTCATCTCTGCTACCATCGGTATAGATAGTTATTGCATTTTTAGGAATTTTATTAATTATTTCTAATGATAATTGTTTTAAGTATTCTGGATTTTGGTATTGTCTGTTGGTGGTTTCATTTAAAGTGGCATTAAAAATAAAATTTTGTTAGTGGTTCGCATGGAGATATTTTTTCAGCTAAATAATATTTTTCCACTTTATATTTTAAAAATCCATTTCTTTTGGCTAGGTGGAGAGGGCCTTCTTTTTTGAGTCTTAGATTGGATTCCCAATTAAGTATGTAATTGAAAGTTCTGTGTTTGTTTTCATAACTCTTGATTTTGTTTATATATTTTGGCAGATTGTAGCTTATTCTATTCTTTAAGGGCATAATGTCTGCCTCGTAAAGTACAATATCATTAGGGCAGGGTTTTCGAAAACCTGTAATAATTCTAGCTGCACTTAGTTGTATCCTTTCCAGTGATTTTAGATTTGTTTCAGATGCTGTACCATAGATTTGATATCCATATTCCAGGATAGGTCTCATTAGAGATGTGTAAGTTAATTTTATTGTTGTTGCTTCAGCTCCCCACTCTTCCTGAAATATATTTCAAGATTTTTAGTCGGTCTCTTCCTTTTCTAACAACTTCTTCAATATGCTTACTGGAGTTGATTTCTGGATCCAGGGTGTAGCCGAGATATTTAGGATGTTTATTATATTGCAATTGTTGTTCTTTCAGAATAATATTTGGTCTTATTTTGTATAGTTTCTTATCGGTAGTAAAAAGACAGGTTTCAGATTTTTGGGGGTTAAATTCTAATTTATGTTTATTAGCAAAATTTTCTAGGTGGAGAAGAGTCTTGTTAAATCTCTTTCAGCTTTTTTCCAGTTAGTGCTGCTGCTCCATAGAATAATGTCATCAGTGAAAAGTCCAATATTGGTTTTATGTGAAATTTATTTTTCTATGCCTGCAATAAATAGGGTGAAGAGAGTTGGGCTAAGGACTGATCCTTGTGGTAATCATTGGTACAATTTGAAGGTTTTAGATAGAGTGCCATTATATTTGATCCTGATTTATATATTTTTAAGAGAATCATTTATCCAAGTGATAGCTTTTCCATCAAATTTGAAATGTTTGTATAATTTTGTAATTAACTTGTTTTTCCATACCCCTTATCAAAAGCTTGTGTAAGGTCTAAAAAGCAGCTATGGTGTGGTTAGTTGGTTTTTCGTTTTGTGCATCTTTTACCTTTTGTGTGAAAAATAAGAGTTGGTCTATTGTCCCATGTCCTTTCCTAAATCCATATTGTTCTTCTGGTAAGAGATTTCTTGTGTCGGGGTGGTAGGTGAGTCGTCTGAGTATAATTTTTTCCATTAATTTGCAGCAAATATTTGTTAGGGAGATAGGTCGGTAGTTTTTTGGGTCATCAGCAGATTTGTAAAGATTTTTAATGGGAATTATTGTTGCATTTTTACAGTCTTGAGGCAATTTTCCAGTTTTCCAGGAGTTATTGAAAATATTAAGAAGTCTTTCTTTGCCAATTTTGCCCAAGTTTGATATCATTCGGCCATGGATTCCATCAGGCCCAGGAGTCTTGTTTAGGTCAGTGTTTTCTAATGCATAAGCTAGTTCTTTCATATTGATTTTTTTCATGGAAAATATTATGAGTGCTGGTGACATTTTTTACAGTCATGAATAATCTTTCGGGCCTTTTTTCAACCTTGATTTTACTACTTATTTGATATGAATTACCTAAAAGATTGGCAGCAATTTTGTCATTAGTTGCTGGTATACCATCTGTATTCTTAATCATATTTGTGTTTTAAGTTTGTGGCTGGACTCTGTCAATTTGTTTTGCCCAATTCCAAAGTTTTGTATTTGGGTTTCTTGGGTTCAGGTTTTCACAAGTTTGTTTCCATTTTTCCCTTTTCACATTTACGCATAATCTTTTTTTTATTTTTGCAATCACAATGTTCAGTTCAGTTCTACAATAATTTTGGTTTTGGGTGCACTTTTTTGTAGTTCATTTCTTTTAGTTATAAGTCTTTGAATATTTTTTGCCTGGTGTGTATAATTTGGAATTATTTCTTAATATTACCTCTTGGTATTCAAACTTTGGCTGCTTTAATAATGGTGTTTTCGAAAAATATCATATTAGCCTTTTTGAAGTTCCAGAATTTTTCTTAATTGAGCTAGCTTTGGTCTTGGTGCTAATTTCTATCAAATTAGGCAAATGATCACTTCCAAAACTTTTTAATATTTTCTATTTGCATTTGTGGAAAATGTCAGGATAGTAAAAACTTATATCAAGGGCTTGTGCAGTATTATAGCTTGTAGGAATGATGGGTAGGATTCCCATCATTTAAGCACATGAAGGCATTGTCGTCAAATATGTTTGATAGTATTTTGCCTCTTGGATTTGGCGTAGAACATCCCCATAGTTGATGTTTGGCATTAAGGTCACCCACAATAATAGTGTTGTCTGTAAGAAATTGAGCCATTGTTCCATCGTCAATAAATGTATTGTTTGGAGGGTGATACATATTGTATATGTGGATGGCTTTGTTTTGATTGAGGTAGACTTTGATACCTTGGGCTTCGAGGTCTAATGTGTTTGTAATATTAAAGGCTATGTCCTCATAGTACAAATTCTTGATTAAAATTGCTAGGCCACGCCCTTCAACAGCATATACAGATGGATCTTCAGACCTTACCCTGAGTAATGGAGGGGCCGGAATTAACATAATACTGCAAGATGGAACAAACATCAAAATCAAAGAAGGAGCAGGACAGATTTCGTCAAACTTCACTTGTGAACTGACAGCTATCTGGAAAGCCCTTGATGTATGCCTTAACCAACCATCCCTGCATCAAGCAGAAGGAATTTTAATATACAGCGACTCCATATCCGCTCTAGAAGAAATTCAGAAGGGCAATACTAAAATCACACAGAAAATACACTCGTTACTTACCCAACTGGAACCATTGGAGAATAACTGCATTCTACAATGAATCCCTGCCCATGCTGGGATCAGGGGTAATGAAATGGCATTCGAATTGGCAAAGGAAGCCAGAAAGTTGAGCCAAAGGAAAGAACAAATGTCATTATTTGACGCTGATTCTTTGTCAAAATACAAGATAATTAAACGAAAAAATAAGAAAAGATCAAAATGCGAAATAAACTCTGAGAGAAAAATGACAAAAACTATAACAAGACTTAGAACAAAACACTATAAAGGAATGACAATACATCCAGATGGCACAAGAACCTATAGGGCATGCAACAATTGTCCTGGTGTGGAACTTACACCTACCCACATATTCTTATAGCCAGCAATGGCCGCAGCCTTGCAAAAATTAGACATAGACCCTGAGCAGCAGCTTTACACACCTAAGATAGTGGACATTGCTGCTGCTGTGATGGAGATACATGGATACATCTGAGGCTCTTTATTGGACACGACAACAACAACGGCATTCCAGAGTAAAATAAATTATCAGAGATAGATACATATTTTTCAGATGAATTAAAATAAATATAATCGATATTGAGTGAGAGTTGAATTAAAAATATTAGAAATTTATTATCTTCGGAAACAAACCGTATCTAAAATATCAATTTTCTTTTTGTTACATGTTTTAATTTGCATTTACCTATTTTACATATCTCTGATTGTATTTGAAAATCGTTAACCAATTCTTCATACTTTTGGCGAAGTGGTGTTTTATTAATTTGTTATTTGATATTATTAGGGTTCTTTCCTGGTATTCAAAAAGGAAAAATACATGCCGATCAGTTATATTTTTCAATTTATCAAACAATTTGGCCGCTGAATCTCTGATTCTGGTAGAGCGCCATCTGGCGAATAAAATTGTAACTAAAATCAATTTCGAATTTTTCATTATTTGCCATAAAAAATCCCATTGCATCCTGAACACAATGGCGTTTACCGCATTGCTCTAGCGCGAATATTCGCGGAGTTATTAATTTTTAAAATAGTGCGGGACTTTTGGATCACCCTGTAGTTCAAAAAAAGGTAAAACGAATGAGTATGATTTTATTAAATGGGTTACAATAACTCATTTATATAGTCGAAACCTATATAATATTAAAAACAGAATAAAGATTTACAAAAAAATGTATATATAAAAATATTTATAAGAAATAAAGAAAATATATTCGTATTATAAATTATTATTAGAAGTATAAATAAGTTCGTGCGGGTTTTTTTTATTTGAAGCTTTATTATATGAAATATTGGCTAGACATTCAATGTTCAAAGTATTGTCCGTCGCTAGCCACTACTTTTTCTCATCTTTCTGGCAATTGACGGATTCCATCAAGGAAATAGTAAAATATAATAAAATATAGTAATATAATAAAAAGTAAAATTTATATAATAAAGTTTTATAATGTGTCAACAATGTCAAATTATGAATGTAGAAACATCAGGCTCTGGTCAAATCGCCTTATTGTCGGATCATATATACAATTGTATAAATGTCACTGATTGCTGAGCGCTATCGGAACTTATTGTTTCATAATATTTATTATTTTATATATTATAATATAATATATTATTAATTTTGACATTTTGTAACTCAAAATCTTTCTCTCATTGTCTCTCTGTGTCCTTTCATGTAAATAAGTTGTTAATTGTTTTGGTCCAATTTGATAATCTGTGTAATTTGTTCAGAATATGTACATGTGCCGCATTTTTTATTTGCATAGTGTCATCCACTACGTCGCCGTCATCCACTACGTCAAATTGATATTGTGAGGGTCGGTGGAAGGATGGTCTAAACCGTTGGTTTTCGACTGCTACGACCCGGGTTCGATTACCGCATTGGACACTTTGTTCTGATAAAAAAATACTCCAATGGCCTCGATTCTTGCCAAATTCCAACCCCACCAGCGAGTGCAAGTAACGACCCGGGACTCTGGCACATTTGTAAGTGCAAAGTCGAACTCCTTTTCACATGTGTAGGCATGTGGTGCACTTACAGTAAAAGCAGTCGCTTACTCTTACCCACCATGATTTTCATGGTCTATACCACGTGTACCAGGGTTAAGCAAAAAAGAAAATTGCTATTGTTGAAGAAGATAAATTGAACGACACTCATGATATAACAGCATAGTTGTGGCATGTGCTGCGTATGTTATTTAAAAACGAAAAATTGAGTATACTCTCTCGACATTATAACCGCATATTATAGTGCTTATCTACAAAATCATTTCTATATTGGATTTACCTAGGAGTTTAGACATCCTCTAAAAATATGTGTTTCGTATTAATTCAAAATGCTAAATTCTGAACCAGAATGAATGATTTTTGAGCCCCGAAATCTGAAATCGAGGCCACCTTAAACTGATAGTAACTATAGTCTGAAACCATATTCTTTATGTGATTTTTCAAACTTTCCAGAATTTGTGTGTAACTTTTGCTGATTCTAATCTACGCAAGGCGACCAATAGATGGCACCTAGCTTTTGTGTATATTTCACCGGAAGAGATTTAACATTTAACATATTTAAATTGTACTTCTAGCTTTGATTTTAACTTCAAAGCGACTAGATAGAGAAAAAGTGATGTATTTGTGTAATATGGTTATTTTAATTGAGAATGGTAAAGATATATAAAAATCCTCAAACTATCAAAACCCCATCGATATGTGAATCCCATTAACTAAATAAAGGCAGCCATAGTCTCCATGCTCCATTAACTAGAGTGAACCTCGCAATCCTCCCTCACAAGGAAGTAATTCCAGTCAACACAATGGCATCCTTACTTTTCCAATTTAGGCTTAGCTTAACAAGCCCCTTGTGTTTTCTTTGCTCAGTCTATTTTTCAGGAATTTCCTTAGTTTTATAGAGTAATAACATCTCTACATTTTTGTCAACTTCAGAGAACGCTTGGCTCCTACTCCAGTCCCCTTGTTATAATTGAAACTACTCCGACATGAATAACTCAGGGAAACAAAAAACTTATTGGTGCCTAAGATTTTAGAATATTGGGTCGCTTAATCTAAATATGAAATCAGTTTTACCCTATCAGCTCTACCTTTTGAGATCAGAGTTTTTTTCAAGTGAAGTTATACACGAAATATGCATTTCTAACCCCAATTTATGCATTTCTAAATCACATATAAAAGTATTGGTTCCTGTATACGTAATAGGAGGTCTAGAGTGGGACAATAGCTCTTTGAAGACAATGAATGTAAATATACGTGACGGCCCAATTGGCAGTCTGACGTCCCGTTAGTTGTCCAGAAAAATCCAATAGATGGCGTTTGTCTTTCCGGCAAAAATGAATTGACCTTCAACCCTTCAACTAAAGGTTAGTTTTTAGGAGATCCATGCAATGTGAGATATTAAAATAAAAATGTTCATAAGAGGTCTCAATTAACAAAATAATTATTATGACATTTTATTTTAAAAAATATATGTAAATATGATATGAGAATACTCTGTGTTTACTCTACATATTCTATGGAATCATCATAAAATTTAGAAAACCTTTATCTATAGTCACTTGTATATATCATATTTAGAGATTGTGCATTTGTGCTACTGAATGAAAAAAAAAAAGAGCTCAAGTAGAGGAAATTATGTAAATTGTCCTCATTAGTATTGCTATATATGCAGATAATAAACGTTAAAATAAAACAGAAAAAACGTTAGTGACTTCGTAAAGATAGCTTATCTTGGATACTTTGGTGACAAAGATAAAAACCTGGGCACCGCATCAGGTCTGTAAAACCTGTACAGAACATTTACGACAGTGAACTATCGGAAAAATAAAATGTCTGAAATTCGACATACCGATGGTTTGAAGGGAACCGAAAGACCACTTCGATTACTGTTATTTCTGTCTAGTAGATGTTACCGGAATCAATCGAAACAGCCGTAGCAAGTGGACTTATTCTGATTTGGTCTCTGCAAGACGTCCGGTTCCTCACTCAGAGGAAGTACCTGCTCCAATATTGCACCAGGGGATGTCATCAGTTCCTCAACGTTTCAACTAGGAGGAGTTAAATGACCTCTTCAGAGATCTCAACCTGTTAAAAATCATATAAATCACTTGCTTCCAGATTTAAAAAAAAAGTACTGTAACAAGGATCCAAAATTACCTTTTAGCGTACTAGAGAAAAAGATATGCCACCCTTTCTTCTCAAGAAGAGATTCTTGTATTTTGTTCTAAAATTAGAGGACTCGTGGAAAAAATGGCTTATCCTGAATTTTTTTCTATAGAAAATTGATGCCTGTTTATTGACAGTTGAAAGCCAAATTTGTGCCTATACACAAGGGGAACAATTTTGGTTCAATACCGATGCGTACTCAGCAAAAATGAAAGAAGAATAAAACACCATAGCTTTCGTCTTGGAGAAGATAAGTATCATGAACATCAATGGGTGATTTGTGTAGACTTTTAAGAATGGTTAATTTTCTTCTTAGATGGTAAAGTGGCCATACCAAATATCCTTGCTTCTTGTGCCTCTGGGATAGCAGAGAAAAAACACACCACAGGATTAGAATAGAGTGACTTAAAAGAAAAAAATATGGAGGTTGGGAAAACTAATGTCATTAACGACCCCTTAGTTGAATGAGATAAAATCATCTCGCCTGCGTATATTTCACACACACACTAAAATGTAATATATTCTAGAAATTTGAGCTCCTTCCCCAAACGTGATAATATTTGAATTCAAGCATCAAATTCATACAAAATCAACTCCAAATACTCCGGTACCAAAACAGCTATTTACCTATCATAATAGACCCAATTAAATTGGAAATCCAGTAGAAACATAAGCTTAGTGGGTGATGGATGGATCAAGGTATTTCCTATTATTTCTGCAGTGATTTTTTAACGTTATAAAGAAAGAATAAAACGCGAGTGATAGCTTGAAGAGAGTGCAAAAGTGCATGAATATATAAATTGAAAATAATAAGAATTTATAAATACAAAAATAATGAAAAGATTAAGAGAAATAATAAAAACAATTAGAAGAGATAAATATCAAACAGAAGTTAGCTAGTTCTTATAATGAAGAAGAACTGGGTTTAAGAAGAACCACATTTGTTGGACAAAGCCTGCTGCAATTCGCGGTCAAGTAAACACTTTGGTTCGAACTTATAGGAGAGGAAAAGAGAAAGGAAATCCGATTGTATTTAGGTTTTTGTTATACTATTATTTTTGCCAGTTAATACACACTCATGGACGAAACTTGAAGAAGTGAAAATTCTTTGATGTTTCGCCGGTCGTCGGTTTTTTTTATTTTAAAAATAAAGAGGCAATTTAATTCGCACTTGGTTATCTCGTGTGTCTTTAATAGACCTCACTGTGTATCTAATATATTTCAGATTTATTGTCTGAATTCCGATCTACATGCTAAAAGGTTTAAATACTTAATTAACTACTCTTCAAAAGGTTTTTTTCTAATTTATTCAAATTGGCAAGCTTTCGAGTTTAATAACCTTTTTACAGGCATTTATTCCAAAAATATATACATTTAAAATAAATATTTATTTATTTGTACACAGCGCCTTTATGCGCAACTGGACTCGAGCCCATCATAAGACCCGCTTTGAATATTGATTTTATAAAATTGACTTAAAATATTGATTGATTATTTTGAGTAAATATTATCAAAGCAATATTCAAAGCGAGTATAATGGGCTCGAATCCAGTCGCGCGTAAGGGCGCTGTGTACATACAAATAAATATTTATTTTAAATGTAAATATTTGGAAGAAAATGTCTGTAGAAGACTTATTAAACTCGAAAGCTTGCTAATTATAATAAATTAGAAGTGAAACCTTTTGAGGAGTAGTTAGTTAATTATTTTAAATTATTTTCTGCAATTTCAAACACGATATAATATACTGAAAGGTACAAATTACTTAAGTTTTGTCCACGAGTTTTTTTTTTTTTTGGTATTTAATCGATTTTTTTTCTACCAGAGAGGGCCTCTATAAGAACGGTAAGATTCAAAAGCTGGTACGAATATGTTGATTTAAGATGAACTCCTTGTCCTAAAGTAATTGAGCGATTTATATATATATATTCTATATACAGTTACGAGCGTCATTCTTCATCTCTGTCACCGTTTGCTTTTTTTTTTTGGAATGGCGCCCTCCTATTGGTCGGCTACGATCACGCCACCTTTGCCCCCCCCCCCCCCCCCCCCCATCATGCCCCCCCCCCCCCCCCCCCCATCATGCCCCCCCACTCGCTTTTTCGTTTTTGTAACCATTGTGTTGGAGCGGGTCGCTCCTTAAATAAAATGCATATATTAGTTAATAACCAAATGGAATCCTCTCTTTCTTTTTCCCAGTAAGAGACGCCTACGGAAGCCAACAGTACATAGACAGATAAAGCACATAGGCTATAGTTATTAACTAACTATGCATTTATATAAGGCGCCAATTTATAATTGTAACAAATAGTATTTGAATCAAAACATTCAATCGGGTAAAACACGGGCGTTGCCCGGATCATTCGGCTAGTATATATATATAATCGATTCTTATTCAAGCTATATTTGGGTGATTATCATATTATCATTATTATATTATCATTAATTCACACGTTCAAATTTTAATTGGAAATTTTGAAACTTTAACTGATTTTTTAAAACAAATTTTATTGATAGATTCGAAGCATTGTGTAAATGCTAAGTACATATTCAGTATCAGTTCGTATATTCAAGCTTTCTAAATAGGTTCTTTTTAAAATAGTTGATGGTAAATTTTATTAATTTATCATTCATTTTTATTGCAAATTATACCTTTTAAAATTACAAATATTTTCTCACAATCAATTTCTTTTTATTAAAAACGCTAGTTTTCAAGCGATAATCGCTGTTTAACGGGCTTAATAAAATATCGACTTTATCCTACCAGAAATACGAGTATTTACAAAAACAAACGCGCGCAGCGTGGATATATTTATAACTGAAAATTTTAAATTGGTTTGTAATATAACAATATTCATAAAATTGTTATATTACAAACCAATTTAAAATTTTCAGTTATAAATATATATCCACGCTGCGCGCGTTTGTTTTTGTAAAAATTTCTGGTAGGATAAAGTCGATATTTTAGTAAGCCCGTTGAGGAGCGATTATCGCTTGAAAGCTAGCGTTTTTAATAAAAAGAAACTCATTGTGAGAAAATATTTTGTAATTTTAAAACTTTTTCACAATTTTATCATGAATAGAAATTATACCTTATAAATATCTAACCACTCTCTTTAGAAAACTTATATTTATCATTTAAAAATAGTATTTAAGGTTGTAATAGATGCTAATTTTGTTATATATATAAAGATATTCATTAATCAAATTACCCTGTATAACAGTAATGGCTTTCTTTGTTTATATCACATCTCCCTTCTATCGAAACTTCCGAAGATGCTCAGAAAGAGACAAAACGCGCTGTCAATCGAAGAGACCCCCGTCGAAGAAGAACGCCTCACCCCCAGGTGTTGCCAATTACACGTTGGGAAAAAAAGAAAGGATTTATTTTTCATCTTTAACTTATATTTTCCGGGTGGGCGCCAGGGAGCTCTTGTTAGCGCCAGCTGTGGCGGGGGAAAAAACGGCGATGCGGTAGATCTTGCTAACGAGCAGATCTATTTCCGATCTCCCGCCCACACACCGATCTGTCCTCGCTGCTGCAGTCGCTCTTGATAAACTTCACGCCTTGTTTCCATTGATGAGATTAAAGGAATGGATTTCCTTAATTGAAACATTTCAGCGCTAATTAGTGTCTTACGAAACTCAAATTCCTAAAACTACTGAACGAAGGAAATGAAAACTATTGGAAGGGTCTGGCTAAAAACTGGAATTTGAGACGCGCCTGGAGGAATGTGTGGTTGAGCATCACTTGACGAACACATCAATCATAAACTTCATCAGGTTTCCGATGAGGATCTATATTTGTGGTGTTCCGAATAATGCTCCGTCGCTGGAGTGGCTCTCGATGCATACACAAGATTTCGCATGAACATCTTCGCTATCGTTTATTTTATATTGGTTCAAGTAGACACTTGTTGGGGAAAAAATATAGATTCGTAGAAGAAAAAGAACTTTATTACTTTAAAGGAATAAAACTATAAAGGAAGGACAAAAGATCAAATTATATGTACATCAGCAGCTCACGCCGACCTGCCCTATTCACTTAACCGCTAGCCTACTAAACAAACAAGGCCGAGCTATATAAGCAGAGATGTCAATTTGCATAGACAATACTAAAATTCTATGCAAACACAAGAGTATTGTATCGTAGAAACATCCAGAATTTCTACTTTCAACAACACTTAGAGACAAATTTATTTATAATTTTAATATACGGAAATTTTAAGCGTAATTTTAATTAAGGGTAGTAATAATGTATAAATGTCTCATCTCATATTAAAGTAGCTTAGACACCAGAAGTATCTTCTTGCGATTTTTGAGCAGTTGGATAAACCAGCGAATGTTACACAAATAAACAATAAATATATATAATGATAAATTTCATTTTCTAACACTCTTTGGGTTTTACACTAAAAATTTAAAAAAGGAAAATATATTTTGCATGTTTATTTTCTATTATACAGTAGGGCCTCTCTCTAATGGACATCACCTATTTGTAGAGCTAAAATGTCCTTTTACCGGAGAGCTGCTATTTAATAAAAATGGTAATTTTGGCGAAAAAACCTTTCCCTTGTATATAGATGCCCTCTAGCTGGACTTTTCTCTCATGGAAGTTCTACTGTCATTTCGAACTTAAAGATGCTCCATGAGTCAATAGCATATTATGAAATACTTTCGCTGATGATGATATGTACAAGTCAAAGGCGCAAATGACTCAAGCGAAATTTATTATTCGATGTTTTTGGTTTAACTCAAATAGTAAAGAGAAAACGTTTTCTATACGTACCTATGTGATATAGCTCCAGTAACGTAAGCCGTAGATTCACTATATCCCATCCTTAATATTTTATCTAGCTGAGGAAATAAGCATAATGAGACAATGAGGATAGCAATGATGATTAATTATTCTATCAATAATTAGTACTTTGTAAATGTGTAGATGGTGATGATAACGTAATTTATATAGAAAGTTGATTATGAGATCATTATCAAAATACAATTTTATATATAACGGAAGAGTTAAAACTAGACTGATACCATATGTTTATATTGTTGTGTGCTAGATCGGCCTTACTAAATTTGTCATCAGAATTGTAAAGTTTTGTTTTGGTTTCTCTTCAACGTTAACGTGTATTGTTTGAGATAGTCTAGAGGAATGCTAAACCACACATAGACGGGGAACAACTATTACCAAATGCCATTTGAAATTCCCATGCATATTATTGAATAATAGACCAATGACTAGAGAGAGAGAGAGAGAGAGAACGCTTCACGATTTTGCGTGTCATCCTTGCGCAGGGGCCATGCTAATCTTCTCTGTATCGTTCCAATTTTAGTATATGTACCGCCGAACAAGCGAGTAAGAGAGAGAGAGAGAGAGAGACTGCCCCCGGTTTCTTCCCGAGTAAAATTTGCCAAACGAATATATTGTTTGAAAGTCTGTCATTACTCTTATAATCAGAATTGTGATGATAGTATTTGATTAATCATTTTTGATAATGATTAATTATCATCGTCATTTTTTCTACTTAAAATTGTGCAATATACCCCGATATCGACTGATTTTCATATTCGGCCATCGATATGATGACACTGACTTCGATACCTATCTAAATATTCTATCAAAATTTCGTCAAGATAGGTCAAATGTTGTAGAAAGATGTGTAGAACAAAATGTTCTCTTTGAAAATACTGAGATCCATATAATGTACACTTTTATTTAAGGAGGTGTATTTGGATCTAGACGCGGATCTTTATTGCAACAAGCGGTATGTTCGTCTTTATTAAGACAACTATTTTATTTTAGAAAGATTGTTGGAACCCTTGGATTTTTTTAAATATTTTGTTTAGGAAGTGACCGAGGTGTAGGCGAGGGTTCAGGCGAGTAAGCCTGGTTAGATGTGGCTTTTTCCAAAAGTACCATTGCGTGATTGGCTTTATATTAGATCCGGGACCATTCCTCCAATGTGAAGAGAGGAGAGAGTTAATCAATTAGATCTGCAGACATTCATTTTAATAAGAATTTTAACGGCTTTTGTTCAGTCAATTTTTGCCTTTTCAAACCCAATTCCCAGACGGCATAAGAAAATGAATGTTCTCTTTAAAATGTCTCTACATTTTTTAACCTATTATTATAATTTTCTGTTTTCTTTCGTAAAACTTCCACTCTAACTTCCTTTATCCAAACACGTTCGTTGCTTTAAAATTATATCTCTCAACTCTAATCTCTTTCATTATATAACATTAAGTTTCTTCTCAATGGTTAGTCCAATGCTTGCTTATAACAGAGTTTTAAAAAGAATTCTAGAGGATGCCAAGAGATTCAAGGATAAAACGGAAAAAAAAATTCTTGAAGGCTTCTGCAAAAATTAGTTTTAGTTTCTAATGAGGAAATACTAATTTTTCTTAAATAGGCATTTAATCTTGAGTACAACCAGCGTCCCCGAGAAGCATAATCGCATATACTGTATTCACGAAGATCAAAATATAACGACTGATTCCCAACAATGCATAACTCTGATACCATAAAGTCTAAATATAGTTAAACATATCATATTGAGAACATTGTAATTAATGCTATATTGTTTTTTAGAATCATGTGATAATCTTTTTTTTAAATTATTTTTTTTCACATATATATTAAAAACACACGAAAAAAAAGGTATATCCTGACCTCTCACATGCGCATTTTTTTAGATGGCGGATATATCTCTGTGTGTAGGATAAATGTTTGAGATGGTCTCTGATCTTTTTTATGTAAACGTTGTTGAATGCTACTATCATGTTTAAAGTACTGGATTCTATAATAAAGTGCAGACGAACACTAAAATTGATTACGCCTATTTTTAACTCTTTGTTTACAACTTAACTACTACTATAAATTACTTTGTTTTACAACATGAAGAACATCTGGGATTTATTGCATTTAATCATAAAGGGAAAATTTCACTGCCATCCATACTGCAGGATAACACGACAGTAATTCTTTCTTTTTAAAATGTACACTTTGCACATTTTTTAATAGGAACCGAATTACGTACAAGGCAGATGTTTCACTGTAATTATAAATCTCATTTGGAATATTTTCTCCCTAGATATCTATGAGTTCTGAAACTTTCGTTTATCAACGTAGTTTTATCTCGTTTCACTTTCATCAGAAGTAGATTTGTAAAAAAAGTTCAATTTTTCTTTTGTACTTTTCAAAATACTCCTTACTAACATTATAGTACATTCCCGATTCTGGGGCAAAAATTGTAGCTCTTTTCAACAAGTTACCACCAACGGTCTGATTTTGTTGTCTTGCCTGTTTAAGCCAAATGCCTAACACATTCCAAAATTTAGAAAATTTCCACTTTTTATTCTTTTGTTTTTAGTTCTACAATTTTGTATATATTGTTTCTTTATAGATTATATTTAAAATAAAGAAGGCATCTCCTGACCACAAGCACATGTGCTTTTTAGATGGCAGAGCGCCATCTAGTGGAGTGGATGGCTTTTCTTGATTAATCAAGAAATTGGGTTGGCCAAATATCTCGGAGTAAGCTAAATAAACGTTTAGTTTATTTTTACTCCACTAGATGGCGCTCTGCCATCTAAAAAGCACATGTGCTTGTGGTCAGGAGATGCCTTCTTTATTTTAAATATCAACACCTGACCCACTTTTCTTTTATTTTTTTCTATTGTTTTTTTATAGATTATATTGAAAGTTTGTCTTTCAATCTGTTGATCGTTCTTCAGAAATCTCGGAGATGCCAATTAATTTGACTCTGCGCTTTAATTCAATGTATTTTTGTATGGGGAGAGACTCGCTATTTTGTCTTTTTTATAGTCAGGGTTTATGAAAATAGCTGTTATAAAGAAAGTATACTGTAGAAACACAGTGCATAACATAATAGAAAAGGATAATAGTTTGATCGTTATTGACCTTTCAGTAAAACAATATCTTTCATGGAAATTTAATTTTTTTCCGCTCATAGATTTCATGTGCAGATCAGATTAATATTGGCACAAAATACCATTCGTTCATTCACATCTCTTGACCACCATTAGACTGTGGCGAAGGGAATTCCATGGACCATTTATGTTCACAATTTAAGTACATCAAAAGGATGTCATCTAACTTTGTTTGATTGTCACTTGGGGAAAACCTACATTTAAATAAAGTAGGACAAAAACTCAAGCTAAGGATGCATATCTAAAAAATAAATACATAATGTATTCCTTCGGTTTCGGGCCCATATTTTCCGGCCAGGTAAACCTATTTCTTTTCCTCTGCGGACAAGTCTTTTGCTAACGTCCTAAACATGAGAGATATCCTGAAGCCAACAAACATTTGTTGAAAATGTATTTGAAACGTGTACTATTGTTTCTTTAGATAACAAATCGAATAATTAATTTAAATAAAACTGTTTTCACGGGGTTTCTTAATGCTTGGATAACTAGTTACAGTTCTTATATACATCAAACTAACAGGATCTTCTACCTTGTAAAAGCAAAGTCAATTTTCCACACGTTCAGAACTATAGTGCTCTCCTGTTATAGTTTCAATAGTCTGATACCACTACAGGGGGGGGTTCTAATTTGATCAAACACCTTATATAACAGACCATATTTTTCTTTTTAAGCACAAATTAGACTACCTAGAACAAATCAAGTGTACTTCATCTATCTTAGATAGTAAATTACCTATTATTAAGTATGTATCCATTTTCTATCTTGGATAGTAGATTACCTGGCAAGAGATGTGTGATGACCTTATCTATATTGGATAGTGGACTACCAGTACAGATGTATGGAGAAATTTCCATCTTGGATTTTATATTACCTGGAAAGAAATATGTATGCTTTGTTTATCTTGGATAGTGGATTATATGAATAGAAGTATGAATAATTTGTCTATCTTTCATAGTACATTTCCTAAACAGAAGTATAAAGACTTTGTCTGTCTTGGAGAGTAGTTTACCAGGATAATAGTATGGAGCTTTTTCTTTATTTGAGTGTATGTTACCTGGATAGAAGTATGAAGGATTTGTTTATCTTGGACAGTAGATTAGCTGGTAAAAAGTATGAAGACTTTCTCTATATTTGATACTAGATTACCTGGACAGAAGAATGAAGACTTTGTCTATATTGGAGAGTAGATGAGCAGGATAATAGTATGGAGCCCTTTTATTTATTGGATTATATATTATATGAATAAAAGTATGAAGACTCTTTGTCTATCTTTGATACTAGATTACCTGGACAGAAGTATGAAGGCTTTGTCTATCTTGGATAGTAGATTAACAGAACATAAGTATGGAGACTTTTCTATCTTGGGTTGTAGATTACCTGGACAGAGTCGTTTGAAGACTTTATCTTTGGTAGTAGATTACCTGGACAGAAGTATAAAGACTTTTTAAAATATTGGATAGTAGATTACCTGGACAGAGGTATGAAGACTTTTTTTTTAAATCTTGGATAGTAGATTACCTGGATCGAAGTATGAAGATTTTGTCTATCTTGGATTACCAGAACAGAAATATGGAGAATTTTCTATCTTGGATAATAGAATACCAGGAAAATAGTACTGAGACATTTTCTTTCTTGGATTGTAGATCACTTGGACAGAGGTATGTTAGATTTGTTCATCTTGGATAGTAGATTACCTGGACTTAAGTAAGTTTTCTTATGGATAATAAACTACCTATAGACTTAAGCATGTATAGGCTTTATCTATTAATTTACATATATCCAAGATATAGATGAAGTATGTATACTTTATACTAGTATATCCTCTTGGATAATAGCACGTTTAGACATATGTTAACATTTCTTTTTGATATTGGACACCCAAAGCCAAAGTAATTTATATTTTCATCTATTAGATAGCTCACTTTCGTTTTTCTTTAATAATAGACCAAATAGATATATGTTTTACCACAAAGCCTACAGTCCGCTCGTAACACAGAAAATTTTGATAAACCACTTGTCTTTATGGACTGACTCCGTGAGGTGTTGGCAAGATAATTTACACAAGTTCGGCCATTTGTTAGATTACTAACAGGGGGCTTCTGGTCAAATTTGGTCATACCCGAACTGTAGTTCCACAGGAATTTTCTCCCCGAGACCCGATAATTATTACATTTGAATATATTTTGACTATTCAAGTCTCTCCTTCGAAATATTGTTCTGGAAAGCGTGGAAGTAGCACTTGTGTAGACATCATATTTGAGGCATATCACGGACAGTACTGAAGCAGCTTGTCTACAAGATACAAGCCAGGGCAGCCGCCGGCCTATCTACCTCGCCATCAAGCCTAGCGTGGCGACAAATTGCACTACCTGCGGAATCCTTCCATCATTTTCTGTTTAATATTTATACCCACTCCCCCACACGCTTGTTGTTCGACCCCTGCTCCGGAAGGTGTTCTCCTGCGAGGTACCCCTGTATCTACAAGTCTGGCGTTTTGGCGTCGGCCTCCGTCCCTGGGCAATGGAGACAACAGCAGTGGTGAAACAACCATCTACAACTGCAATCTTGGCCTTGATATATCTAACACCATATCGAACTGTCTTCTTCTCTGTGGGAAAGAGCTCTATCAGTGCACCGATGGCTGAGTCTTTCTCGCGATGGAGAAGACATATATATGACATTATATGTAATATGTATTCCTTATGTATTTTATTTATATTCAACATACTCTTTGTTTCATTCATATTTTTATTTTAACCTATATACATCTTATTTTATATAGAGAAATATTACATTATTCTAAATATTAAGAGAAAATTTATATTATTTGATAATCATAAAAACAGGAGCTCCATCTATGATTCCTTTTTCCTGTGGTGAATCTGTATAAGACCGGTGGTCTTAATAAAGATTTGTGTGTGTGTGTGATAATCATAAAAGAATATTTTAATCATATATATATATATAATTAGTATACATATTTCGATGGGAAAATCCTTTAAGAAGATTCATGATTTGACATTTGGAATACACTCGTGGTCAAAACTTAAGGAAGTTGTACCTTTTATCAAGTATATCAGGATTAAGACAATAAATCTGAAAGATATTCGATACACAGTGACCTTTATTGAAGACACACGAGATAACCAAGTGTGAAAAAAAAACGGCCTCTGTCTCCTTAAAAAAGCAGACGACCGTTGACATAAAAATATGAAGAATTCTTAAGTTTTGTACATGAGGGTATTTTACAATAATGACTATGACCAAAATATGATTTTCTGATTACTATACAAGGTGTGAATCCAAAATCCACGATATAAGTCGGTTATCACATAAAAATAATATAAATATTTTGTTTAATTAATTAGTTTTCGTTTTAGAAGACGTGTACAGCATTTTGAAAAAGTCGGTAAGTAATGATAAATATCTATATATAAGTTCGACCCCTATCCAGATGAAATTTTCCACAATATGGAGTTAGGTTTGAAAAAAAAATATTTTTCAGTTCTAAAGAAGGAATATGCCATCAATCTCAATAACTTCTCGGGTGATAAGTATTTCGTTGAAACAAAATTATTTCAATAATAATTATTTTAACATAGGAATATATCGGGTAAATTATTGGGATTATTTTATAATACGGTTTGGAGCTGTGAAAATCAATCCTTTCAGATATAACCTTATATTGTGGCAAGATTTCATCTGGATAGGTCAAATGTATGAACATTTATTATCATAATTAGCTTACTTTTCTTGAAAGACTCTATCATATTAGATATTTTCAAATGGCGAAATTTTCATAGAATATTTTTCCGTTTTTTTTTGTATGGAACCTATTCCTGAAGTTTAATGATGAATTTTAGATTCACTCCGTATATTGTAGCGAATGAATGGCCATAAATAAACACGTAGATCTTCGAGACCGATCTAGCTGAATTCTGCTTTATTTACTACCAGTTAATAAACAGAATTAATCTATAAAGCAGGGGCCTTCAGAGTAAACAAGATCAACGATTCTCCTTTCAAATTGTACCGATCCTATTTGAATATAGCGTACAGGGATAGTTTAGAGGTTATTCATCAGTAATCCGTGTGCAGATGCTGACATTAAAAATATCATCCAACTATATTCAATTACTTTCTTTGTGCCACTTCGGATCACTATTTTAAGTAGCGACGATAATGTGATTTATTGATTGAAGTGACATCGGTTATTCTGTTTAACAATCATTTATCTGGAATAAAATTTAAAAAAAATTAACCGTGGATTGATGAGTGAACAAACGACTATGAAAACCTCTTGGCCAATGTAGGATATTGAAACTGGTTGCTTATATTTTTTTATTTCTTTGGCCACGAATGCGGCTTCAAGATGGCTTCAGTATATTTCAAGGAATGATGATAGTGAATTCATTAACTTGGCCGATTCGGTTTATTGATTTTGAAACGTTTCATCTATCGTTCCATGACCACGGCAGCTTTGAGAATCGTTCTGAGAATATCTCGAATTTATTGATTCAAGAGTATTTCGGGAACATCATACAGCTTAGAGACAGAATTTTTTAACTGAAGTATTTTCAATGCTTTGCTTCGTTTGCTTCATGATTCAAAGGAACAGAGGCTCGATTATAAACGAACAATGTAGTTAATGGTACACGCACACGCTTCAACTATGGACCTTTTCTATTCGATTTGGATTTACATAATACAAAGAGATAACTATGAAAGTCTCTCGCTATAATTAGAATTGAATTTCAATAGAAATAATAAAAAATAAATGTGTGAATGCCGAAAAATGAGGCCAAATTGTGCATACTTTGAAATTATACCAAATTTTGCATGCTGTAAAATGATTCTAAATTAGGCATGCTGTGAAATGATGCCAAATTGTGCATACTTCGAAGCGATACCAAATTGTGCATGTTATAAAATGATTCTCAATTGTGCATGCCGTGAAATGATGCCAAATTGTGCATACTTCGAAGTGATACCAAATTGTGCATGTTATAAAATGATTCCCAATTGTGCATGCCGTGAAATGATGCCAAATTGTGCATACTTCAAAGCGATACCAAATTGTGCATGTTATAAATGATTCCCAATTGTGCATGCCGTGAAATGATGCCAAATTGTGCATACTTCGAAGCGATACTAAATTGTGCATGTTATAAAATGATTCCCAATTGTGCATGCCGTGAAATGATGCCAAATTGTGCATACTTCGAAGTGATACCAAATTGTGCATGTCATAAAATTATTCCCAATTGTGCATGCCGTGAAATGATGCCAAATTGTGCATACTTCGAAGCGATACCAAATTGTGCATGTTATAAAATGATTCCCAATTGTGCATGCCGTGAAATGATGCCAAATTGTGCATACTTCGAAGTGATACCAAATTGTGCATGTCATAAAATTATTCCCAATTGTGCATGCCGTGAAATGATGCCAAATTGTGCATACTTCGAAGCGATACCAAATTGTGCATGTTATAAAATTATTCCCAATTGTGCATGCCGTGAAATGATGCCAAATTATGCATACTTCGAAGCGATACCAAATTGTGCATGTTATAAAATGATTCCCAATTGTGCATGCCGTGAAATGATGCCAAATTGTGCATACTTCGAAGCGATACCAAATTGTGCATGTTATAAAATGATTCCCAATTGTGCATGCCGTGAAATGATGCCAAATTGGGACGTCTGGCACACGCAGGATTCTGTCCACGACCGGGTAAAAAATGATCCCCGCGATGCCCTCCGATAGCTAACAATGTAATGGCTCGCACCTCCGTCAATTTAGATGGACGCGATGTGTCGTTTACCGATGATTTATCGCCCGTAATTGCCAACTTGCTGAAAAGAAGAGAAAACCACGGCAGATTTTCTCTCCAGATCCTGGATTAAATTTCTATTTTTCTCCCCCAATAGAAGATCTTTACATTTTAAAAGAAGATTTTAATGTACTAAATATAGAGAGCCTTTATTATTTGCCAGAATAGTAGTCAGAAAAATATCAATATTAAAAATTGATATATATTAAATATTTAAACACTAAATAATGAACTACTATATATATATATAATTTGAGATAATGGAATAACAATATATTATCTTCAAAATATATATAGAGAGACACAAATATATATTCTTATATATATATTTCATATCATCATACTTTTAGAGATGTCTATCAAATAATAATACATACAATATAATATTGAAGGAAAATATTATTTAAGAATTATTTTCTTTTCTGAATCCTGTTTTATATCATGATACAGGCAAGTGAATTCCCTACCTCATCTTTAGCATTATGAAGCATCTAATAATAAACATTTATATATTAAAAATAAATTAGGGATATCTTGACCAATAACATTAGCGTTTTTAGATGACGCGCTCTGCCATCTAAAAAATTCTCATGTTAGTGGTGAGGATATGCCTAATTTATTTTGAATATCAACACCTGACCTTTTTTTATTGGTTTTACCATTTTTTATACTGACCAATAAAATTTCTACACCAGTAAGAAATGCAAAAACAAAATGATATTGAACAAATACCTTTTTAATGAAAATATGGAGGTATGGATATCCTGTGGAATAAGTACCCAGAAGAACCACCTCTAGCAGCAATGACAGTCGCTTATACGTCTGGGCATTGAGTCGGAGATTGAATGGTATGTACAGGTACAGCTTCCCAAGAAATATTAGCACGGTGCCATAGTTCTTCGACAGTAGTAACTGGCGTGTGGTGACAAGCCAGTTGCTCGACAATAATTAACCAGACGTTTCCTGTTGGTGGAAGATCAAGAGAACGTGCTGGTCACAGGGCAGCAGCCGAACATATTCTGTATGAAGGAAGGTCCGTACAATACCGGCAACAGGTGGGCGTACATCATCCTGCTGAAAATTAGCGTTCCCCAGGGCTCGAATAAAGGGCACTGCCATGGGCCTTAATATATCAGAAATGTAAATCTATAAATGCTAAGGTTACAATGCCCATAGGTTGTGGAAAATGATAAGATATTTTCTCCTATATATAGAATCGATCTGATGGGGTTAAAGGTTTTCGTGTGGGCGTTGTAATTGTTTATAAGTACATTGCTTGTTGCGTTGAACTGGAAAAATCCTGCACATTTCATAAATTTATTAATAAACGCAGTATACCACACACACATAAATTTTGATAGAGATTTTTATGGTAGGATATTGATCTATAAAATGTAGAGGTTACCTCTCCCGTTAAAATAGACGCAACAATTAAGCGCTATCAATTGATAGTCTTGGTAGCAATGCCCTTTGTACACATAAATGTGTAAGATGAAACATCAGGAAATATACCTGTGTACTAATATATGTTATTATATTTATGTGAAAATCAATCCTTATATATAAAGGTGATATATACTTTGGATTTTTGTTAAAATCTACACGAAAGCTAATGAATCGGCCATTAAGAAAACACACGTAGATAGCTAAAGAAATAATTTAGCACATATAAGAGAACTATATTTAAAATGCTTTTTTGGGAATTTAAAATGTTAAAATAATCTTCTGAACTCCAGTTATTTTACCGCTAGAAGCGCCACTAACTCGAAAAAAAAATATAAAGAAAATGTTGATTGGGGCTCCTATTCAAACCTGGGTAAAATGTACTCAAGTAAAACCCAGAACATTCATTCGGGCAGAACCCAGGCGAAGCCATATCATTTGCCTAATAATTAAATATATACCTTGTTATGAAGACGCCATATAAATGCTGTAATTAATTAATATTTCATCACTGAGGTGAATTGTTATTTGTCAGGAAGAAGAATATATTACCCCATTCAAGGGTTTTCCTGAAAATGTTAATCTTAAATCACTTGAATTTAAATCACCTTTCCTCAATTTAATAGAAATCTACGAGCGCCGATATTTAGTGAAGTTAATAAATCCTGTGCTCTAATGCCTTTTAAATAACCTGATTGTTAGGTCTCCGCGGTCTGGCAATTCTACTTCCATTTTACACTCTCTTCTGGAATTTTCCCTTTTTAGGGAATCAGACAATTGCCTGTAATTATCTTGGTTTTAAATAAAAATAAATATTAATTTTAATCTTAATGTTGTCTGATTAAATATTTTTACTCATTTACGTGCATGTATATATACACAAAATATAAAAACTGTTTCCTCGGCCACAAAAGATTCTTTGAAATGTATATGAAAATAAGACCTAATCCAAAAAAAATAAAAGTGTGTGACGTTTGGTAACATCGTTGTTACCATTATCATACAAAAGAATAAAATAAAAGAAAAATTCAAAATTGAATTTATTCTTTTGTCTGATGATAGTAACAACGCTGTTACCGAAATGTCACACACTATTTATTTATTTGGATTAGGTCTTGTTTTCTTGTAGATATAATCTATAATCCAAATTGTGATTTATCATTTGGAATGTATAAATTCCATTTTCTAAACTTTTAGTCATAAGAGAGTAGAATATAGGACTCACGTGCCAGGGACAAAGATAAATGTGACATTATGCTATTTAATTACTGTCGTTGTTGTATTATTTACCGCTATTCTAAAACTAAATAGAAAGAGGCAAGGGTGTGCTTATATGAGCCATCAATCTAATTGATGTTTAACGCGCGCTAGACTCTGTCACGTGGGTGGACTCTCGTTGGATCACGTATGTACGAGAAGTCTCAGCGCTAACCAATGTCTGGTATCTACGATATCACGAGGGATTTTTTAATACAAACGGGAAAAACACACACCGGATGATTTCGGTCTACTGGAGCCAGAGAAAGTCGGCGTGTTCCGAGGATTACTGTAACTGATCGGCGTTTATCAGAAGCTATAAGTCAAGCTGTGTTCTGACATCCAAGCAGGGACCATTGTGGAGAGCCATCTAGTTAAAAATCATTCTGAATTAACCTACTTGTAGCGCGCTTTCCACTTACTTCTACTCACCGTCAAATTCATCCTCGGTTGTGTCGTGATAAATTCAATAGAACGATTAATGGAAATCTGTTGTGCTTATGAATGATAATATTCCCCCGTTCTTGTATCAACCATAGTTGTAATATATTGCGAAGATGACCCAATGATATACTTCTCAAGAGTTTCTTCTAGCAGCAATTTGGTAATCCGACCTCTAGTATCATTGTCAGGTGAAGAATTCCTTATGCCAGCAGGACTCCTCTGGCTATTATTTAGATTACCGTTAATGCAAATCTTCATGCCATCTTTAAAAATCGTACCTGGTGTATTACCTCATTAGCGAAAAATAATTTAGAGGCGTCATACTTTCAATGTAATCTAGACATTCACTAAACCGCCCTCCACCTTTACCCACGTTTCCATGATCCAACATATTCTCATAGATGCCAACGTTCTACCTTAGACAATCGACCTGTGAAGAACAATATTTGACGCAGTATTAGAGTTAAGCTAAAAGCAGAGTCATCAACTATGCACTGAGCTTCCGGGTTCAGCAGGAGTAGAATACCATTCCACAGAAACACACACATTTAGCATCCTGTGTGTTCACGTCCCGCTTACACCAAAGAGATGGATGCATTCGCTACTGACAGTTTGATCAGGAAAATTTGAGACAGCGCTAAAGGAAAACCCTTTGAGATCTATACTCTTCAGACTTTAATCAATGTAATAAAATATAATAATAAAATATCTCTAAACATGATATGCGAATTCAACTAGTCTAGTATAGTTATACAAGTATGCTGGGTGCAATTCTTTTATTTTTTTATTAGCATATTAACGTATTTTTAACCAGAAGAAGACCTTCGCCTCTATATCGTCACTTCAAACCAAACGCATTTCATCATATTGTTGCGTCGCTGCTGCCGTGTCAAGGATTGCCAAATAAGCACACGCGATGGGTAAGGATCTCTCTGTTTGGCTCCTCTTTATTTACCTTTGTGCATTCATGGAGGGAAAAGTGAGTAACATGCAGAGAGAATCGTCTAACAGCCGCCGTCAACCACAGGGAGGACAACTTCACCCCTGGCCTCAGCTGGGTTTCTCTCTTCTTCTGGTACGTCCTCCCTCCTCAACTATTCTTGGGAGTGAAAGCATGTCGTAAAACTGACCCTGCTTACTACCACGGCGCTGCCGAAGCTTTCTCGTCCTAACAATATTACTAAATTACACAAATATTGAACTGAGGAAGAAAAATATTTAAGAAATATTTGCTCATATTGGAGAATTTTCTAGAAATATTTCACCAACTTAATCGAACAGTCACTACAACTATTGTATATTTGTTCTGATTATATAGTGTGCCTTCTGAAGGTTCATTCTTGGTGATGGTTTTTAACGATTTGTTTGAAAGGTTTTTGTAGATGTGTGTGGAGGAAGCTTTTACCGAAATATATATATATATAATATATTCAATTTTTTATTAATGCAGATCTGAATGAAGGAGGAAAACTATGCGCAAATCTGAGGAAAGTTATGATAATTAGCGCACACACACACGAAAGTATATATATATTTTAGTGTTTTGTTTTCACTACTTCAGAAAAAGCTTGTTATTTGAAGGTTAATAATTCTGTTATTTAATACACACATATTTATCTCTCTCTAAAATTATTTTTACATCTAGTGATATATATAAAATATTTTAGCGAAGTATTTATTATTTTATACATATATATTAACAGAGTAACATATTTTTTATGTTTATATGTTGCTACTCTGTAAACTTCCCTCATTGCTTATCTTTTTTTTATCATTATAAGTAGTTCTTGCCTCAAATAAATTGCTGTGTCCGGGATCCTGGTTACCTCAAGAGAGAGAGATGTGTCATCCTGAAGTTGGTCTCCCCTAATTTTCCACGTGGCATTTTGGTGTAGATGCTGGGTAAATTAGGGAATCACCGAGAAGACCTAGAAGCCATGAGTGCTGTGATCTACATTTTCAGAGACTGGCTCCAGGATTCCACCGCTGTGTCAATGCCAAGATTTACTTCCAAGATGACGATGTCCCTATAGACGATACGACGACAAAGCCGCTCTTCACGCCGCAAGAAAAAAGACTCAAAGGTACTAGGGATAATGTTCCAAGACTTCGATGGAATCCTTGGCAGAAGCTCGTCAGATCCATGTCAGTAACTACAATAATTTCAAGCTGTGGGTCACAGCTCCCATAGGGAAGGGGCTATGTAGCGAATTATTCATCATTTTATTAACAGAGTATCATTTTTTTATGTTTATATTTTGCTACTCTGTAAACTTCCCTTATTGCTTATCTTTTGTTATCATTCATAGTTTGTTCTTGCCTCAAATAAATTGCCGTGTCATCCTGAAGTTTGTCTTTCCTAATTTTCCACGGGGCAATATTAATTATATATATATATATATATAAAGACAAAGGTCCAGTCTCCCGTAAAATAGACGTCAAAGCTAGACGCTATCTATTTCCATATATATATATATATATTGGATTTTCTTGAAGTAGGAATAATTTATTAACTATAGTACTAATACTTTATTATTTTCTTACAGTCCTAATTATTAAAAAGAATAAACACCATTTTAATTATAGTCTGGCCCTACAGGACCGTCAGGACTGTTCCATGTAGATTGGTGGTTTGATTTATTACGGTACAGTATTCTGGCCATCTTCAAACAAGGGATTTGAAATGAGTCATATTATCTAATATTTCTAGTAATTTATTATCACCCTCCTGTATTTATAATTTAAAAAAATTCCCTCACATTTTTTAATACGTAGAGTGAATAAGCACATGCTAGATTATAAATAGTAATTACGGTATAGGTAGACTTGATCCTAAAAAATTTATTTGGTTCTTTTTGTTTTGAATCTACTGAATTTACCTTAATTAGACAAACGATTCAATCCCTGGTCTATCGACACTAACTTCTTTGATTCATTATTGACGCACACATCTGATTTTAGGGGATCGAGACGTATTAACTTATACTTCAAAGAATTTATTATTTTTTGTAGTTTAAAAAATCCTGTAGAGAAAAAGTACATCTTGGATTATAGTTTTGAACTACGTAAATGTAAGTTTGGATAAGATTAGGTTGATAGTATCTGCCCTTTCAAAGACAGGTTGATTGAATTTTATCAGACAAAGGATTTAGTCCTTTGATCTAATAACTTTAGCTTACCCGCTCCCATATTAACACACGCAATTTTTAAGTTGATTGTTTTATTTTAAAAAAATTATCCTTTCCTTACAGTTCTAATATATTATTTTCTTCCAGTTTTAACTTCTAAAATGAAAAACACATTTTAAATTTAGTTTGAAAATACAGAAAATGATACTTGCTCAGTTTCATTAGTTGATTTGTGTTGTATCTGCAGCTTAACTATTACCCCATTTCCATTTCAACCTAACTTTACTTTCTATTTGGTCGAAGAGGTATGGTTTAGCAGTAATGAAGGTAGGGCTGAAACTGCTGCTCAGGTCCTCATCTGAAGAGGCCCGCCTGAGTACAATCCTCTTTCCATCTGGTCTAACCTTTATGGTTTTCATTTGGTCTAACCTTTAAGGTTTTCATTCTTCCAAATTGGTTCATTAAATTAATATATTATCTTATATCCTATCCTCCAGTTTTACACTAGATTGTTTTTAAAATAAGCTTATAAAAAAAATTCACAAAAAAAAATTAAATCTATCTTCTTTCATCAAGAGAGAAAATAGGGCAAAAAATACTTTTCTTTCTCTAATTAGCTTATTTTATATTTGGAAAATTATTATCATGGTTCTGTCTTTGCTCTTCTCTATAAAACTTTCTCTTCGCTTATTCCTTTTTTTACCCAGCCTATGACGTTTAACCGCCGATGCTTTGCTGGTGTTATTTTTTTATACTACTATATTCTAACTAATTATTTATTACAAAAAAATAAAAAAACAAACCTCACATGTTCAAACTGAATAACAAATTTTATAAATCTTGAAATTTTCATAACGATACTATTTGATACAGAATTAGCTTGCTGTTCTGACTCAAAATTCAATATAAAATCTGTAGTTCTTAATATTTTACTTTTCCCTTTTTTCAAAAAAAAAATAAAATATATACTATTAATATATATATAAATAAATGCATGAGTGGATCACATACCCACGTAATTTAGTTTAAATCAAAGAAAACCCTTGATAAAGAGAGGCGTTTTGCCCCTAGAAATATATCTATATAGATAATACCGTAACAGAGTTTTCCATTGTAAAGTCCTGAGCTATCTCCTCCGAAGATTCTGAACTACACATAACAATCTATATACCAAAATTTTCGTTATTTTTTTCTTCGTGTCATAGGCCTGTTTTTATTTTCCTAATGTTAACAGTTATTTTTATTTTTTAATTTAATCTATTTTACAATCGTAGATTTTTTACATTTATCATCATCAATCATTTGTTTTGAAATTCCGTAGAAAGTGTTTTGAAATAATATATATATCTGATTAATTTGATTATGTAAGTACTTTGTTATAGTTTTTCATTTAAATATATACATTTTTCGATTTGTAGATTGAATTATTACTTTATTCTATAATAATTATCTTTTATAACTGTTTGTTATAGTTTTTCATTTGAATTTAGCTCCATTTTTGTCTTATTTCTTCTGTATATTAAAAAAAATATTGAAACTTAGTTTTTCATTTAAATATATACATTTTTCTATTTGTAGATTGAATTATTATTACTTTATTCTATAATAATTATCTTTTATAACTGTTTGTTATAGTTTTTCATTTGAATTTAGCTCCATTTTTGTGTCTTATTTCTTCTGTATATTGAAAAAAATATTAAAACTTAGAATTAAGCTTTGCTTTTTCATATACATGTTTGTTACACATTTAGCAATATATATACCAAAATATTTTTTTGGATACTTAACTCTTTTAGTGAATTTTTGTCAGGGGGGCTGCAAAAGTGCCTTACTTATTTTGGAATATTTAACTTTTTTGGTGAATTTTTGTCAGGGAAGCTATGGACTGCCATAATCATTCAATATGTTGATGTTCTTCTCATAAAAAAAATATTTGGGTTTAGAATTGCGCTTTGCTTTTTTATATACATATTATTTGCACATTTTTTTTTTCATCAATTGTTTCCTCACTTACTTGGGATTTTCTTTTTATGCCTGTCCTGGCTTTCAGTTTTATAGTTTTCCTCTGCTTGGTTCTTATTTTACCTTTTTTTTCAGCGTCTTTTTTGTATTTCTGATTAAATTAATTTGCGGGTTCTTTGTTATAGTTTTTAATTTTACATTTTGCTCAATTTTTTGTGTCTGGTTTTCTTTTTTGCCGTATCTTTCATAATTCTTTTTTGCAGTATCTTTCATAATGTCTTTGGCATCTTTATTTTTCTCAATAAGAGGCTAATTATTTATTTGTATAATCAATTGTTGATTACTTAATTTGTTATATGATAAAATGTTATATGATACATACAATTTTCTACATTTTTGCACTGTGCAATTTAATATGTTGTTTATATTGAGATCTTTTACATTAAATTTATTTTAACATGTATTTGCTCAACTTGGTTTTTAGTTTAGCTTTTTTTTTTCAGCGGCTTCTGTATCATGCCTCGCAGAGGCCGTGGAAGACTCGCTTATAGGACTCGCCACGGGAACAACGCCCCTAATCCTATTTCTCCTGTTCCCACTGAATATATTATTGGGGGCCTTGATATAGTCTGCCCTTACTGCTCAGCCCTTCATTTCCCTGGCGAAACTGTTGGTAGCTCCTGCTGCCACAAAGGGAAAGTTATTCTTTCTACTTTGTCCTCCTTTCCATATGAAATGATGGAATTGATGACTTCAAACAGTGTGGAGGCTAAGTACTTCCAGACCAACATTCGGAGCTACAACAGCTCTTTGGCATTTGCCTCCATGGGTGCGCAGGTTGATGTCTTTTCTGGACAGGGGCCTTTTTGTTATAGAATCCATGGACAGATCTATCATTTGACTGGGCCCCTTCATCCTCATGGAAACAGAGCCCCGTCTTATGCCCAACTTTATATTTTGGATTCTGAGGCTGCGAATAATACACGCATTGCAGCATCTAGGCCTTTGGAATGCCATCCTGGTATATTGACTCTTTTGGATTCTGTGCTTAGGCGTGTGAATCCGTATACTTCTGCTTATAGGCAGATGCACCAGGTGGAACTAGCTGAGGAACACCGGGCTCGCATTGAGAACCGGCAAATGTGTCAGGTTCAGATGCTCATCCGGCAAAATCATTGTAGAGATCTTCGCCGATATAATGCCCCAAGTGTAAGTGAAGTTGCGGCCATTTTTGTTGATCAAGATGGTCATGTACCTTCTAACAGAGATATTGCTGTTTTTCCGCATGATTGTGGTTTAGTGCGTATTTCTCCACTTAATCCTAACTGTGACCCAATGACATACCCTCTTTTATTTCCTGCCGGTGATCCTGGTTGGGCAATAGGAATCTTACATGAAGAAAACATGCGCACAAGCACTAGAAACCATGTTACCATGCTTCAGTTCTATAGTTATAGGTTGGCCATCAGACCTGGCTTTTCGCCCATTCACTATGGCAGGAGACTATTTCAGCAATATGTTGTTGATGCCTATGTTAAAACAGAGGGCAATCGCCTGAACTATATTCGCCAAAATCAGTCCCTGCTTAGGGTGGAGTTATATCAAGGTCTGCTGGATTATATCCATGAGCAGGAACATTCTCGGGGTGTGCGAATAGGCCGTATTTTTATTCTTCCATCTTCCTTTCCTGGGAGTTCCCGGGCCATGCAACAAAACTATCAGGATGCAATGGCCATTGTTAGAAAGTTTGGAAGACCTGACCTATTCGTGACATTTACCTGTAACCCACGTTGGACTGACATTGTTGAAAATCTTCTTCCTAACCAGAATCCTTCTGATAGACCGGATCTGGTGGCTAGAGTTTTCAATCTCAAGTTACAACAATTACTGCACGAGATTGTTAGTCAGCATGTATTGGGAGTGGTCATTGCTCGGGTGCATGTTGTTGAGTTCCAAAAACGCGGTTTACCGCATGCCCACATGCTGTTTATGCTTAGAGAAGAAGACAAGCCTAGAGACAGGGATGCCATTGACATGTTGGTTTGTGCAGAAATTCCTAGCCCTACTATGCAGGTTCAGCTGTATGACATGGTTCGTAAACATATGATCCATGGTCCTTGTGGAAACTTCAATCTTCACTCACCATGCATGTCTGATGGCAAGTGTACTAAAGACTTCCCTAAATCATTCCTGCAGCTGACTGAGGCTAACAATAATGGCTATCCTCGCTACAGACGTCGAGATGACGGCCAGACATTAGTTGTGGGCACTCACGAGGTGGATAACCGCTGGGTTGTTCCCTATAACCCCTATCTGCTGGTTAGGTTCAATGCTCACATTAATGTGGAGGTCTGTGCCTCTGTGAAAAGTGTCAAATATCTTTTCAAGTATGTATATAAGGGACACGACAGGGCTGAGGTGGAAGTGTCTGTTGGAGAATTAGATATGGAAAGCAGGGCACATGATGAAATCAAAAACTTTCTTGACGCTCGGTATGTAAGTGCTCCTGAGGCAATGTGGCGAATGTTTGAATATCGCTTGCATGCTCACTCGCATACCATATGCCGCTTAGCTGTTCATCTACCTAATTTTCAATCTGTCTATTTTGTTGAAGGTAGTGAAGAACAGGCTCTTGAAAATGCCTCACGCAGACGCACAACTCTGACTGCCTGGTTTCAGCTCAATTGTGTTAATGTATCCGCAAGATCACTTTTATATGGAGACATACCTTCCGCTTATGTTTTCAGGCAGAATCAATGGAGTGCTAGAGTTCGGGGTGGGGCTTTGTGCATTGGACGTATGTGTTCAGTGAATCCTAAAGATTCTGAGCGTTACCACCTCCGGCTTCTACTATTACATGTTGCAGGTGCTCAGAGTTTTGAAGATTTGCGAACTGTGGATGATATTGTTTGCTCCACTTTTAAAGAGGCTGCCCAGCGCCGTGGATTATTGGCTGATGATTCTGAATGGGATGCATGCTTAGCTGAGGCGGCTTTGTTCCAAATGCCTTGTCAACTGCGGCAGCTCTTTGCGACAATTCTCATCTACAATAATCCTACCGACCCTGTATCACTGTGGACCAAATACAAGGGGTATCTTAGTGAGGACTTTTCTCGTGCAACATCTGACGCAGCTGCTGAACAGATGACTCTCAGAGAGCTTGAATTCCAGCTGAGAGAAAATCGCCTCAGTTGCCACCATTATGGACTTCCTGCACCCCTAACCCCACTTCTTGATTCAGGAGAGGATCACCTTGATGTTAATGCAGAGCTGCAAATTGGGACAGAAATGTATAGGTCCCTTACACCAGATCAAAAGTCAATTGTTGACACAATTGTTGATTCCCTCAATGTAAATCCACGTTGCTTTTTTATTGATGGGCCTGGTGGTACGGGCAAGACTTATGTTTATAACACCCTAATTCATTGTGTTAGAGCCGTTGGAAAAATTGTCATTCCGCTGGCCTCCACTGGAATAGCGGCTACCCTTTTGTCAGGTGGCCAGACTGTCCATTCCAGGTTTAAGCTGCCGATTCCCTTGCTTGAGAATTCTGTAGCTGCGATCTCGGCCAATAGTTCTGAGGCTGAGCTTATTCGTAGATCATCCTTAATTATTTGGGATGAGGCTCCTATGGCCCACTACAGAGCACTTGAAATTGTGGATCGTCTCCTAAAGGACATTATGCATTGTGACCTTGCTTTTGGCGGAAAGGTTGTTGTTCTTGGAGGTGACTTTCGCCAAGTGCTACCTGTGGTACCTCGAGCTTCAAGAGCTGAAATTGTTGCTGCTTGCATTAAGCAAAGCAAGCTATGGCCATTGTTTGTGATCTTGCGCCTTACTCAGAATATGCGAGCAGGTATTGATGCACAGAGCTTCTCTCAATGGTTACTTAAAGTTGGTGATGGTGATCTACCTACAGACCAACAGGGCCTCATTTCTCTTCCAGAAAGCTGTATCTTTCATGGGGTTGACCTGGTGCAGGAAATATTTGGTTCTTCCTATGGTGATATTACCGCCCTTAGCCAGTCTGTGATTTTAACGCCAAAAAACACAGATTCGTTAGAGATTAATGAAAAATTTTTGGATCGCTTACCAAACAGGAGTCATTTTTTTTCAGTGTTGACAGTGTCGAGTGTGAGAATGTGGAGGAACAAAATAACTACCCTACTGAATTCCTTAATAGCCTTACTCCCACAGGAATGCCTCCACACCGGTTAAACCTTAAGATTGGTGCTATTGTTATGCTCCTTAGAAATTTGAATCCTAAGCAGGGTCTCTGCAATGGCACACGTATGGTTATCCAGCGCATGCGCTCTCATGTCCTAGAAGCACAAATACTGACAGGGACCAAAGTTGGACAAACTGTATTGGTGCCAAAAATATCTTTGGCTCCTTCAGATACCAACCTTCCCTTCATTCTGAAGAGGCGTCAGTTTCCACTAAGGTTGGCTTTTGCCATGACTATTAATAAGGCTCAAGGCCAAACCTTTGCTAGAGTGGGTCTCTTGCTACATGAGCCCGTGTTTACTCATGGACAGCTCTATGTGGCTTTTTCACGTGTGCGAACTTTGAATAGCATACGGGTAAAGTTGAACCCACGTATTTATAAAACTAGAAATATAGTTTTTAATGAGGTCCTTTAAATGAATTTTTCCTTTTTATGTTGTCTTATCTGCTATATAGTTGTGTTGTATTCAATTTTATTTTCAGATTTGTTTTCTTTTAATTTTTTTTTTCATTTCAAATAAATGAATGTATGCCTTTTATGTTGTCTAATTTGGTTTATTGTTGTGTTGTATTTAATTTTCTTTTAAGATTTGTTTTCTTTTACTTTTTGTTTCATTTCCAAAAAATTTGTTTAAAGTTTCACCAATGCCTATAAACAAAAGGTAATAAGACCAAATCCAAATAAATAAATAGTGTGTGACGTTTCGGTAACAGCGTTGTTACCATCTTCAGACAAAAGTACTATGGCCTACGGCCATACCACGTTGAAAACACCGGTTCTCGTCCGATCACCGAAGTTAAGCAACGTCGGGCTCGGTCAGTACTTGGGAGGGTGACCACCTGGGAACACCGGGTGCTGTAGGCTCCTTTTTTCCATTCAGTACTTTTGTCTGAAGATGGTAACAACGCTGTTACCGAAACGTCACACACTATTTATATATTTGGATTTGGTCTTATTACCTTTTGTTTATAATCTACAATCCAAATTGTGCCTCATCAACCAATGCCTATAGTTTCTCACACCTCCCATGCTTACCCCTCTGTAACTGGCCTGTGGTGCAGTGGACATTGTTGGGAGGTACAGTAAACTCTCTACACGATTGTATCAAGTCTTGTTCTGGTAGACTTGATGCTGTAACCAGGAGGGACACTCCCTCTTTAAAAATCCTGAGTTCAACTGACCCAGTTGATGGACCTCAGCAATGGTTCCACTCCAGGGATACGGAGGAGCTGCGTCTGTGCTCATGTTAGAGTCAGAAACAAAGGCTTCCATATTTGGAATGGCCTCAAATCACAGGCAAAGTCAGACTTTCACCAAAGTGTGCCTGGATCATGGTGCCATGATCAACGAAAGCTGCACCCCTATACCCCATTCCATGAGATCATGGAATTCGTGTAATCTTTACACAAGGGGATAAGAAACATCAACAACATAGTTTCTCACCTGAAAGGATTTTTTTGTATTAGTTGTTCACTAATAAAATATTTATAATTAAGTATTTTGATTTTTGGTCTTTATTTACCTATTTTCCCCAGTGCTCTATACATTGATTCAGGATCTATGCAATGTCTCACATATGGTTATCTAGCGCTTCACATGTTTTTAGGCTAAACCCGGGGCGTTGCCGGGTCACTCGGCTAGAAATAATGGCTGTATTTGCTATATAGTTGTGTTGTATTGAATTTTCTTTTAATATTTGTTTTCTTTTTTTTTTTTCAATATAATTTTTTAAAGTTTTCACCAATGCCTATAGTTTCTCACCTGAAAGCAATTTTTTGTATTATTTGTTCATTCATAAAATATTTATTATTATTTTGACTTTTGGTCGGTGGAAGGCTGGGTAAACCGTTTGGTTTTCGACCACTAGGACCCGGGTTCGATTCCCGCATTGGGCACTTTTTTCTGTTTAAAAAAAAAAAAAATGCTCCAATGGCCCCCGATTCTTGCAAAAGTCCAACCCCACCAGCGAGTGCAAGTAACCGAACGGGGCTCTGGCATTTGTAAGTGCAAAGTCAAACTGCTTTTCACATGTGTAGACATGTGGTGCGCTTACAGTAAAAGCAGTCGCTAACTACCCACCATGATTATCATGGCCTGTACCACGTGTACTAGGGATAAGCAAAAAAAAAAAAAACCTATTTTCCCCAGTGCTCTATACATTGATTTAGGATCTTTGCAATGGCACACATATGGTTATCCTGCCCATTCACAGGCCTTTAGGGTAAACCTGGGGCTTTGCCCAGGTCACTCGGCTAGAAATGCAGTTTTAGTGAGGTCCATTAAATGAATTTATCCCTTTTATGTTATCTTATTTTCTATATTGAAAAGTTAATAAATATGAAAAAAAAAATTAAAATGCTTAAGAATATTATTAAAAAAGAATCATAAAGATATTTTAAAGGAGTCCTTTAGGGATGTCTGTTTTTGCACTTATGATTCCAGAGTTACATGGTCCAGTGGGCCGTATGAAAATCGAGTTGTTCATATAATAACATGTTTAAAAAATGATATTTTCTTTTAATGTAATCTATATAGCTTGAAATAAATAAAAATAATGGCTGCTTGAACTCGGTCGCATGTGACATTTTACAGGTACATTGGGACAGCTGACATTCCCCCCCCACCCAACCCACTGATAAATAGGCAAGAAGGTATGGGAAAAGATCCCAGTAGACGCGAATTCGCGTTGGTAGCCTACAATTTTATGTTAATTTTTAGAAATCAGGGACATGAATTCGCATCCTTTAGGCTTGACACCCTATAAGTGAGGATATGAATTTGCATTATATGGGTTCAAAATGTTTCGTTGCTCGCATCTATAATACCTTTTTTTTAGTAAAGTTGTAAGTAAACATCAATCGTCGAAATTTGCATTTTAAAATGGTTGAATTATCAGAAGTGGTGAATAATTAATATTGTCGAATTACCGTTTGTTATTTGATAGGCCAGAGATTGGGAAATCAAATCAAGGTCGAATTATCGCAAGGGGTCGAATTATCGGTATTGTCGAATTACTGTTTGTAATTTCATAGGTTCTGGAAATCAAAACATGGTCGAATTAACGAATTTATACTTAGAAAGTATTTTTACTTATCCTTACTTGAAATGCTGCTTCTAGGAAATCTGAATATACCCATTGCGATTTTTAAGCCACCATCTATACTTTTAAAGTCTCTGCAGGCCCTTTGGGTAAACCCTGGGCGTTGCCCGGGTCACTCGGCTAGTATATATATATATTGGTTAAATAATAAAATTTAATCCAATATATGCTTTATATTGTGGCGAAGAAATATTTTATTATTTAATTTAATATTATTCAATGAGAAAATATATTCAACAGATTATAAAAATATATATTAATCTGTATTTGTGAAATCATCTTTAAAATATTTCTTTGCTTGCTTGCTTAAGATTCCCTAGCGGTAAATAGTTTTGGGGGTTGAGTTGTTAATAATGGTCGCCTTGTCCCCGTGACGTCATCAATAAATACTTTTACATCTTAGGATATTTCAAGGCTTGATTTCTACGCTACAACTGGTGGAGAGACTGGACCGATACCCATTAAGAAATAAACGAAAAATTGATTCTGTTGAACCAGAAGAGACTTCTATGAATGTAAAGAAGGAAGGTACTCAGGTAAGCAACTACGTTGTTCAACATCTGCCAAGGAACCCTTCCATTTTCTCCGGGGAGGATGGTGAAGATCTCCAAAAATGGTTAAAAGGGTATGCACGTGTGGCAAGGTACAACCATTGGGACGAAACCCTTATCTGTCTGGAACTGCTCTCAAATGGTTTGAGAACAACGAAGAAAGCATACAGACTTGGAAGGAATTCACATCTCAATTAGAGAATGTGTTCGGAAAAAAAGAAAATTCAAAATTGCAAGCGGAGAAGAAACTTAAAACACGGGCACAATTAAAAGGTGAAAGTATCGAATGTTACATCCAGGATCTCCTGTGCTTGTGCAAAGAGGTTGATCCTCAAATGAGCGAGGAAGATAAAATCTCCCACCTCATGAAGGGGATAGCTGAGGAGCTTTATCAAGCACTCCTACCGAGGGATGTACAGAGCACCGAGCAATTCATTACAGAATGTCGCCGTGTCGAAGCGCTCCGTTGTAGGCGAGTTACCCCAACCAGGTACGAGCGCCTACCAAATGTAGCCTCTCTCTGTGACCAGGATGACGGAGAAGATCTGTCATCTTTGATTAGGCAAATTGTTCGTGAGGAGGTACAGCGGGCATTAGGCTCTCCTCGGGAGGAACCAAAAAATGCTACAATCGAAGAAATTGTAAAGGAGGAGATTGAAAGAACCCTGGCGCCAATCTCAAAGTCTAGGAGAAGTCCCCCTTAGAAGGAAAAACCCCGACAGTTTTTAAATACTAGATATGAGGCCGAAACGATACGACCGCATTCTGAACCTCATTACCGAAAGCAAGGAAGAAGATGTGACACCAATGAATGGCGGACAACTGAGGGAAAGCCAATCTGTTTCTACTGCGGACGCCCAGGTCACGTCGTCCGCTATTGCCGCGACAGGAAGAGACACAATGAGGAAAGGAGAAATAAATATTTCCAAAGAAAGCAAGACGCAATGGAATTCTACAACCCTCAAACCGAATCTCAGGAACCCAACGATGAATCATCGAGGAAAAATTTCAGTCGCTACCGAATCCCTACCCCATATACCGGTCGAAACAGACAAAATTTCTCACCTGCTAGAAGATCTAGCCGGTCGCCCCGCCATGAAAATTAGATGATAGACCATATTGGAGGTGAGGCCGCAAAGTTAAGAAATCCTACCTTGCCGACCACAGTATAAATAAGAAAAAACTACATTGACGTAAATATAGACCTGCCAAGCCTTCAGGAAGAAGTTATCTCAACTGAAAGAAGACATCCACTACAGTCACCTGAAAATATCCCTGGCCCTAGTACTATGTAGTTATTGAGACTGACGACGTAAGTCTCCTTCTGAGCATCGGGTCGATGCTCTTTATAGGAGGAGGCTATGTGGCGAAGAAATATTTTATTATTTAATTTAATATTATTCAATGAAAATATATTCAACAGATTATAAAAATATATATTAATCTGTATTTGTGAAATCATCTTTAAAATATTTCTTTGCTTGCTTGCTTAAGATTCCCTAGCGGTAAATAGTTTTGGGGGTTGAGTTGTTAATAATGGTCGCCTTGTCCCCGTGACGTCATCAATAAATACTTTTACATCTTAGGATATTTCAAGGCTTGATTTCTACGCTACAATATTTATTTATAGATTTTATTATGGATTGCTCAATCTTTAAAATAATATATACCATATATAATGTGATCATATATTTTATAAATCTCTTTGACACTAATTTTTATTTTCTTAAAATTATTAAAATCTATATCTCTACAACATCCCCCTTACTGCGATAATAGAAAAATTATATATTGGCTCATTTAGTGGTGAAACCTCTCTGCGCTTTCGCGCCAAATTATGTCATCGCAGTAAGGTATGAGGAAGTAGCTTTAGATGAATTATATAACAAGAAACACGCACACAAAAGCCTTTATTAAGAAATATAGTCTTATACCTG
>CP092886.1:125610587-125627779 GCA_030710605.1 Cordylochernes scorpioides | reverse complement strand
GGGTCAAAGTAGTTCAAAGGTAAAACGAATGAGTATGATTTTATGAAATGGATTACAATAACTCATTTTATATAGTCGAAACCTATATAATATTAAAAACAGAATAAAGATTTACAAAAAAAAATGTATATATAAAAACATTTATAAGAAATAAAGAAAATATATTCGTATTATAAATTATTATTAGAAGTATAAATAAGTTCGTGCGGGTTTTTTTTATTTGAAGCTTTATTATGAAATATTGGCTAGACATTCAATGTTCAAAGTATTGTCCGTCGCTAGCCACCACTTTTTCCTCTTTCTGGCAATTGACGGATCTCTCTCCCATCACGGAAATAGTACAATATATATATCTGTACATACATGACTATTTAAAATTGTATCCATTATTCCTGTAGAAGGGCAGCTTGCGCCCGAAAGCTCGAATTGATTTTTCAAATAAAGAAACTTATCCTTTTTGAATCTATTCGTTATTATAGTAATATAATAAAAAGTAAAACTTATATAATATAGTTTTATAATGTATCAACAATGTCAAATTATGAATGAAGAAACATCAGGCTCTGGTTAAATAGCCTTATTGTCTGATCATATATATACAAGTGTACAAATGTTACTGATTGCTGAGCGCTATCGGAATTTATTGTTTCATAATATTTATTATTTTATATATTATAATATAATATATTATTCATTTTGACATTTTGTAACTCAAAATCTTTCTCTCATTGTCTCTCTGTGTCCTTTCATGTAAATAAGTTGTTAATTGTTTTGGTCCAATTTGATAATCTGTGTAATTTGTTCAGAATATGTACATATGCCGCATTTTTTATTTGCATAGTGTCATCCACTACGTCGCCGTCATCCACTACGTCAAATTGATATTGTGAGGGTCGGTGGAAGGATGGTCTAAACCGTTGGTTTTCGACTGCTACGACCCGGGTTCGATTACCGCATTGGACACTTTGTTCTGATAAAAAAATACTCCAATGGCCTCGATTCTTGCCAAATTCCAACCCCGCCAGCGAGTGCAAGTAACGAACCGGGACTCTGGCACATTTGTAAGTGCAAAGTCGAACTGCTTTTCACATGTGTAGGCATGTGGTGCACTTACAGTAAAAGCAGTCGCTTACTCTTACCCACCATGATTTTCATGGTCTATACCACGTGTACCAGGGTTAAGCAAAAAAGAAAATTGCTATTGTTGAAGAAGATAAATTGAACGACACTCATGATATAACAGCATAGTTGTGGCATGTGCTGCGTATGTTATTTAAAAACGAAAAATTGAGTATACTCTCTCGACATTATAACCGCATATTATAGTGCTTATCTACAAAATCATTTCTATATTGGATTTACCTAGGAGTTTAGACATCCTCTAAAAATATGTGTTTCGTATTAATTCAAAATGCTAAATTCTGAACCAGAATGAATGATTTTTGAGCCCCGAAATCTGAAATCGAGGCCACCTTAAACTGATAGTAACTATAGTCTGAAACCATATTCTTTATGTGATTTTTCAAACTTTCCAGAATTTGTGTGTAACTTTTGCTGATTCTAATCTACGCAAGGCGACCAATAGATGGCACCTAGCTTTTGTGTATATTTCACCGGAAGAGATTTAACATTTAACATATTTAAATTGTACTTCTAGCTTTGATTTTAACTTCAAAGCGACTAGATAGAGAAAAAGTGATGTATTTGTGTAATATGGTTATTTTAATTGAGAATGGTAAAGATATATAAAAATCCTCTAACTATCAAAACCCCATCGATATGTGAATCCCATTAACTAAATAAAGGCAGCCATAGTCTCCATGCTCCATTAACTAGAGTGAACCTCGCAATCCTCCCTCACAAGGAAGTAATTCCAGTCAACACAATGGCATCCTTACTTTTCCAATTTAGGCTTAGCTTAACAAGCCCCTTGTGTTTTCTTTGCTCAGTCTATTTTTCAGGAATTTCCTTAGTTTTATAGAGTAATAACATCTCTACATTTTTGTCAACTTCAGAGAACGCTTGGCTCCTACTCCAGTCCCCTTGTTATAATTGAAACTACTCCGACATGAATAACTCAGGGAAACAAAAAACTTATTGGTGCCTAAGATTTTAGAATATTGGGTCGCTTAATCTAAATATGAAATCAGTTTTACCCTATCAGCTCTACCTTTTGAGATCAGAGTTTTTTTCAAGTGAAGTTATACACGAAATATGCATTTCTAACCCCAATTTATGCATTTCTAAATCACATATAAAAGTATTGGTTCCTGTATACGTAATAGGAGGTCTAGAGTGGGACAATAGCTCTTTGAAGACAATGAATGTAAATATACGTGACGGCCCAATTGGCAGTCTGACGTCCCGTTAGTTGTCCAGAAAAATCCAATAGATGGCGTTTGTCTTTCCGGCAAAAATGAATTGACCTTCAACCCTTCAACTAAAGGTTAGTTTTTAGGAGATCCATGCAATGTGAGATATTAAAATAAAAATGTTCATAAGAGGTCTCAATTAACAAAATAAATATTATGAAATTTTATTTTAAAAAGTATATGTAAATATGATATGATAATACTCTGTGTTTACTCTACATATTCTATGGAATTATTATAAAATTTAGAAAACCTTTATCTAAAGTCACTTGTATATATTATATTTAGAGATTGTGCATTTGTGCTACTGAATGAAAAAAGAAAAAGAGCTCAAGTAGAGGAAATTATGTAAATTGTCCTCATTAGTATTGCTATATATGCAAATAATAAACGTTAAAATAAAACAGAAAAACGTTAGTGACTTTGTAAAGATAGCTTATCTTGGATACTTTGGTGACAAAGATAAAAACCTGGGCACCGCATCAGGTCTGTAAAACCTGTACAGAACATTTACGATAGTGAACTAGCGGAAAAAGAAATTGTCTGAAATTCGACATACCGATGGTTTGAAGGGAACCGAACGACCACTTCGATGACTGTTATTTCTGCTTAGTAGTTGTTACCGGAATCAATCGAAACAGCCGTAGCAAGTGGACTTATTCTGATTTGGTCTCTGCAAGACCCCCGGTTCCTCACTCAGAGGAAGTACCTGCTCAAATATTGCACCAGGGGATGTCATCAGTTCCTCAACGTTTCAACTAGGAGGAGTGAAATGACCTCTTCAGAGATTTCAACCTGTTAAAAAATCATATAAATCACTTGCTTCCAGATTTAAAAAAAAGTACTGTAACAAGGATCCAAAATTACCTTTTAGCGTACTAGAGAAAAAGATATGCCACCCTTTTTTCTCAAGAAAAGATTCTTGTATTTTGTTCTAAAATTAGAGGACTCGTGGAAAAGATGGCTCTTCCTGAAAATTTTCCTATAGAAAATTGGCGCCTGTTTATTGACAGTTCAAAGCGAAATTTGAAATATGTGCCTATACACAATGGGAGTAATTTTAGTTCAATATTGATTGCTCACTCAGCAAAAATGAAAGAAGAATAAAACACCATAGCTTTCGTCTTGGAGAAGATAAGTTCCATGAACATCAATGGGTGATTTGTGTAGACTTTTAAGAATGGTTAACTTTCTTCTTAGATGGTAAAGTGGCCATACCAAATATCCTTGCTTCTTGTGCCTCTGGGATAGCAGAGAAAAAACACACCACAGGATTAAAATAGAGTGACTTAAAAGAAAAAAATATGGTGGTTGGGAAAACTAATGTCATTAACGACCCCTTAGTTGAATGAGATAAAATCATCTTGCCTCCGTATATTTCACTAAAATGTAATATATTCTATAAATTTGAGCTCCTTCCCCAAACGTGATAATATTTGAATTCAAGCATCAAATTCATATAAAATCAACTCCAAATACTCCGGTACCAAAACAGCTATTTACCTATCATAATAGACCCAATTAAATTGGAAATCCAGTAGGAACATAAGCTTAGTGATTGATTAAGGTATTTCCTATTATTTCTGCAGTGATTTAATTAAGGTTATAAAGAAAGAAGAAAACACAAGTGATAGCCTGGATAGAGTGCAAATGAATGCATAAATATATCAATTGAAAATAATAAGAATTTATAAATAGAAATAATGAAAAGATTAAGAGAAATAATAAGAACAATTAGAAGAGATATAAATGTCAAACAGAAGTTAACAGGTTCATATAGTGAAGAAGAACTGGGCTTAAGAAGGACCACATTTGTTGGACAAAGCCTGCTGCAATTTTCGGTCAAATAAATAATTTGGTTCGAACTTTTATAGGAAAGGAAAAGAGAAAGGAATCCGATTGTATTCAGGTTTTTGTTATACTATTATTTTTACCAGTTAATACACACTCATGGACAAAACTTGAAGAAGTGAAAATTCTTTGAGGTTTTGCCGGTCGTCTGGTTTTTTTTTTTAAGAATAAGGAGGCAATTTTATTCGCACTTGGTTATCTCGTGTGTCTTCAATATACCTCATTGTGTATCAAATATATTTCAGATTTATGTCCCGATATACATACAAAAAGTTTTAAATACTTAATTAACTACTCCTCAAAAGGTTTTTTTAAATAATTTATTCAAATTGGAAAATTTTCGAGTTTAAGAACTGTTCTGCATGCATTTCTTCCAAATATATACATTTAAAATAAATATTTATTTCTTAGTACATAGCGCCCTTACGCGCGACTAGACTCGAGCCCATTCATTGAATATTTTAAGTCAATTTTATAAAAGCAATATTCAAAGCGGGTATGATGGGCTCGAATCCAGTCGCGTGTAAGGGCGCTGTGTAAAAATATTTATATTAAATGTATATATTTGGAAAAAATGCCTGTAGATTAGTTCTTAAACTCGAAAGCTTGATAATTATAATAAATTATAAGTGAAATCTTTTGTGGAGTAGTTAGTTAAGTATTTTAAATTATTTTCTGCAATTTCAAACACGATGTAATATACTGAAAGGTACAAATTCCTACACAAGGTACAAGTTTTGTCCACGAGATTTTTTTTTTTGTATTAATCGAATTTTTTCTACCAGAGAGGGCCTCTATAAGAACGGTAAGGTTCAAAAGCTGGTACGAATATGTTGATTTAAGATAAACTCTTTGCCCTAAAGTAATTGATTGATATATATAATGGATACTTATTCAATCTATATTTGGGTGATTATCATACTTTAAATATCAAATATATACAACTCAATATATTTATACTCAATATATTCACACGTTCAAATTTTTATTGGAAATTTTGAAAATTTTAACTGATTTTTAAAACAAATTTTATTGATTGATTCGAAGCATTGTGTAAATGCTAAGTACATATTCAGTATCAGTTCGTATATCCAAGCTTTCTAAATAGAATCTTTTTAAAATCGTTGATGGTAAATTTAGATTTTATTAATTTATTATCCATTTTTGTTGCAAATTATACCTTATAAATATCTAACCACTTGTGTGTGTGTGTGTGTGTGAGAACACACTTATATTTATCATTTAAAAATAGTATTTAAGGTTGTAATAGATGCTAATTTTGTAATATATATAAAGATATTTATTAATAAAATTACCCTGTATAACAGAAATGGCTTTCTTTGTTAATATCACATCTCCCTTCTATCGAAACTTCCGAAGATGTTCAGAAAGACAAAACGCGCTGTCAATCGAAGAGACCCCCGTCGAAGAAGAACGCCTCACCCCCAGGTGTTGCCAATTACACGTTGGGAAAAAAAGAAAGGATTTATTTTTCATCTTTAACTTATATTTTCCGGGTGGGCGCCAGGGAGCTCTTGTTAGCGCCAGCTGTGGCGGGGGAAAAAACGGCGATGCGGTAGATCTTGCTAACGAGCAGATCTATTTCCGATCTCCCGCCCACACACCGATCTGTCCTCGCTGCTTCAGTCGCTCTTGATAAACTTCACGCCTTGTGTCCATTGATGAGATTAAAGGAATGGATTCCCTTAATTGAAACATTTCAGCGCTAATTAGTGTCTTACGAAACCCAAATTCCTAAAACTACTGAACGAAGAAAATGAAAACTATTGGAAGGGTCTGGATAAAAACTGGAATTTGAGACGCGCCTGGAGGAATGTGTGGTTGAGCATCACTTGACGAACACATCAATCATAAACTTCATCAGGTTTCCGATGAGGATCTATATTTGTGGTGTTCCGAATAATGCTCCGTCGCTGGAGTGGCTCTCGATGCATGCACAAGATTTCGCATGAACATCTTCGCTATCGTTTATTTTATATAGGTTCAAGTAGATACTTGTTGGGGAAAAATTATAGATTCGTAGAAGAAAAATAACTTTATTACTTTAAAGGAATAAAACTATAAAGGAAGGACAAAAGATCGAATTATATGTACATCAGCAGCTCACGCCGACCTGCCCTATTCACTTAACTGCTAGCCTACTAAACAAACAAGGCCGAGCTATATAAGCAGAGATGTCAATTTGCATAGACAATACTAAAATTCTATGCAAACACAAGAGTATTGTATCGTAGAAACATCCAGAATTTCTACTTTCAACAACACTTAGATACAAATTTATTTATAATTTTAATATACTGACATTTTAAGCGTAATTTTAATTAAGGGTAGTAATAATGTTTAAATGTCTCATCTCATATTAAAGTAACTTAGACACCAGAAGTATCTTCTTGAGATCTTTGAGCAGTTGGATAAACCAGCGAATGTTTCACAAATAGACAATAAATATATATAATGATAAATTTCATTTTCTAACTCTTTGGGTTTTACACAAAAAAAAATAAAAAAGGAAAATATATTTTGCATGTTTATTTTCTATTATACAGTAGGGCCTCTCTCTAATGGACATCACCTATTTGCAGAGCTAAAATGTCCTTTTACCGGAGAGCTGCTAATTAATAAAAATGGTTATTTTGGCGATGAAAACTTTCCTTTGAATAGAGATGCTCTTTAGCTGGTCTGTCCTCTCATGGAAGTTCTACTGTCATTTCGAACTTAAAGATGCTTCATGAGTCAATATATTTTATGAAATACTTTCGCTGATGATGATATGTACAAGTCAAAGGCTAAAATGACTCAAGCGAAATTTATTATTCGATGTTTTTGGTTTATCTCAAATAGCAAAGCGAAAACGTTTTCTATACGTACCTATGTGATATAGTTCTAGTAACGTAAGCCGTAGATTCACTATATCCCATCCTTAATATTTCTTTCTAGCTGAGGAAATAAGCATAATGAGAGAATGAGGATAGCAATGATGATTAATTATTCTATCAATAATTAGTATTTTGTAAATGTGTAGATTGTGATAATAACGTAATTTATATAGAAAGTTAATTAAGAGATCATTATCAAAATACAATTTTATATATAACGGAAGAGTTAAAACTAGACTGATACCATATGTTTAAATTGTTGTGTGCTAGATCGGCCTTACTAAATTTGTCATCAGAATTGTAAAGTTTTGTTTTGGTTTCTTTTCAACGTTAACGTGTATTGTTTGAGATAGCCTAGAGGAATGTTAAACCACACATAGGGAACAACTATTGCCAAATGCCATTTGAAATGCCCATGTATATTATTGAATAATAGATTAATGGCCAGAGAGAGAGAGAGAGAGAGACTGCGCCCGGTTTCTCCCCGAGTAAAATTTGCCAAACGAATATATTGTTTGAAAGTTTGTCATTACTCTTATAATCAGAATTGTGATGATAGTATTTGATTAATTATTCGTGATTGTGATTAATTATCATCGTCATTTTTTCTACTTAAAATTGTGCAATATACCCCGATATCGACTGATTTTCATATTCGGCCATCGATATTATGACACTGACTTCGATACCTATCTAAATATTCTATCAAAATTTCGTTAAGATAAGTCAAATGTTGTAGAAAGATGTGTAGAACAAAATGTTCTCTTTGAAAATCCTGAGATCCATATAATGTACACTTTTATTTAAGGAGGTGTATTTTGGATCTAGACGCGGATCTTTATTGCAACAAGCGGTATGTTCGTCTTTATTAAAACAACTATTTTATTTTAGAAAGATTGTTGGAACCCTTGGATTTTTTAAAATATTTTGTTTAGGAAGTGACCGAGGTGTAGGCGAGGGTTCAGGCGAGTAAGCCTGGTTAGATGTGGCTTTTTCCAAAAGTACCATTGCGTGATTGGCTTTATATTAGATCCGGGACCATTCCTCCAATGTGAAGAGAGGAGAGAGTTAATCAATTAGATCTGCAGACATTCATTTTAATAAGAATTTTAACGGCTTTTGTTCAGTCAATTTTTGCCTTTTCAAACCCAATTCCCAGACGGCATAAGAAAATGAATGTTCTCTTTAAAATGTCTCTACATTTTTTAACCTATTATTATAATTTTCTGTTTTCTTTCGTAAAACTTCCACTCTAACTTCCTTTATCCAAACACGTTCGTTGCTTTAAAATTATATCTCTCAACTCTAATCTCGTTCATTATATAACATTAAGTTTCTTCTCAATGGTTAGTCCAATGCTTGCTTATAACAGAGTTTTAAAAAGAATTCTAGAGGATGCCAAGAGATTCAAGGATAAAACGGAAAAAAAAATTCTTGAAGGCTTCTGCAAAAATTAGTTTTAGTTTCTAATGAGGAAATACTAATTTTTCTTAAATAGGCATTTAATCTTGAGTACAACCAGCGTCCCCGAGAAGCATAATCGCCTATACTGTATTCACGAAGATCAAAATATAACGACTGATTCCCAACAATGCATAACTCTGATACCATAAAGTCTAAATATAGTTAAACATATCATATTGAGAACATTGTAATTAATGCTATATTGTTTTTTAGAATCATGTGATAATCTTTTTTTTTAATTATTTTTTTCACATATATATTAAAAACACACGAAAAAAAAGGTATATCCTGACCTCTCACATGCGCATTTTTTTAGATGGCGGATATATCTCTGTGTGTAGGATAAATGTTTGAGATGGTCTCTGATCTTTTTTATGTAAATGTTGTTGAATGCTACTATCATGTTTAAAGTACTGGATTCTATAATAAAGTGCAGACGAACACCAAAATTGATTACGCCTATTTTTAACTCTTTGTTTACAACTTAACTACTACTATAAATTACTTTGTTTTACAACATGAAGAACATCTGGGATTTATTGCATTTAATCATATAGGGAAAATTTCACTGCCATCCATACTGCAGGATAACATGACAGTAATTCTTTCTTTTGAAAATCTACACCTTGCACATTTTTTTAATAGGGACAGAATTACGTACAAGCCAGATGTTTCATTGTAATTATAAATCTCATTTGGAATATTTTCTCCCTAGATATCTATGAGTTCTGAAACTTTCGTTTATCAACGTAGTTTTATCTCGTTTCACTTTCATCAGAAGTAGATTTGTAAAAAAAGTTCAATTTTTCTTTTGTACTTTTCAAAATATTCCTTACTAACATTATAGTACATTCCCGATTCTGGGGCAAAAGTTGTAACCTTTTTTAACAGGTTACCACCAACGGTCTGATTTTGTTGTCTTGCCTGTTTAAGCTAAATGCCTAACACATTCCAAAATTTAGAAAATTTCACTTTTTATTCTTTTGTTTTTAGTTCTACAATTTTGTAGATATTGTTTCTTTATAGATTATATTGAATGTTTGTCTTTCAATTTGTTGATCGTTCTTCAGAAATCTCGGAGATGCCAATTAATTTGACTCTGCGCTTTTATTCAATGTATTTTTGTATGGGGAGAGACTCGCTATTTTATCTTTTTTTTATCGTAAGGGTTTATAAAAATAGCTGTTATAAAGATAGTATACTGTAGAAACATAGTGCATAACATAATAGAAAAGGATAATAGTTTGATCGTTATTGACCTTTCAGTAAAACAATATCTTTCATTGAAATATAATTTTTTCCGCTCATAGATTGCAAGTGCAGATCAGATTAATATTGACATAAAATACCATTCACATCTCTTGACCACCATTAGACTGTGGCGAAGAGAATTCCATGGACCATTTATGTTCACAATTTAAGTACATCAAAAGGATGTCATCTAACTTTGTTTGATTGTCACTTGGGGAAAACCTACATTTAAATAAAGTAGGACAAAAACTCAAGCTAAGGATGCATATCTAAAAAATAAATACATAATGTATTCCTTCGGTTTCGGGCCCATATTTTCCGGCCAGGTAAACCTATTTCTTTTCCTCTGCGGACAAGTCTTTTGCTAACGTCCTAAACATGAGAGATATCCTGAAGCCAACAAACATTTTTTGAAAATGTATTTGAAACGTGTACCATTGTTTCTTTTAGATAACAAATAGAATAATTAATTTAAATAAAACTGTTTTCACGGGGTTTCTTAATGCTTGGATAACTAGTTGCAGTTCTTATATACATCAAACTAACAGGATCTTCTACCTTGTAAAAGCAAAGTCAATTTTCCACACGTTCAGAACTATAGTGCTCTCCTATTATAGTTTCAATAGTCTGATACCACTACAGGGTTCTAATTTGATCAAACACCTTATATAACAGGCCATATTTTTCTTTTTAAGCACAAATTAGACTACCTAGAACAAATCAAGTGTACTTCATCTATCTTAGATAGTAAATAACCTATTATTAAGTATGTATCCATTTTATATCTTGGATAGCAGATTACCTGGCAAGAGATGTGTGACGACCTTATCTATATTGGATAGTGGGCTACCAGGACAGATGTATGGAGAAATTTCTATCTTGGATTTTATATTACCTGGACAGAAATATGTATGTTAATAACGAGTTTACAAAGTGGGAAGAGGAGCTTCTTTTTATTAGCATGCACACAAGCTTTCGGACATGTCGTCCTTCATCAGGTAAGAGTAATAAACGCGCTGAGGATCCATATATACACAAAGCTGAAAAGAAAATTTACATAACTGCAAAAGATAAAAGTATTTAAAGATAAAAATAAGAACCAAATATGCTAAAAAGATTATAGGGATTAAATGCTAATAAATCTGGACTAAGTACATATGCACTATGAATGGTGTTAATCAAGGGCAGGTAAATGCAACCTATGGCTATTCACACAACATATGGTATTGTTCTGGTATATCTATATGCCTGTTGATGCTGTTTGTTTTTATTGACACAAATGCCTCTAGTAAAAGTCTTTGGTACTTATTATTGATATTGTTGTATAAAATGGATGGCTTTGTTAGATTGAATGTATGACCGGTTTGCATAGAATGACTGTAAATAGGGGAATTTAGGTTTTTATTAGAGATGTTTCTGGAATGCTCAACCATTCTGATGGCGACGGATCTACCCGTCTCCCCGACATAAGTGGCATTGCATTGGTCGCAAGAGACGGAATAGACAGCACCGCCAGAACGGAGAGAACTCGCATGAAGGGAAGATCTGGTAATGGGGTGTCGGATTAGTGTGGCGATGTTAGGTGGGTTCTGGAAGTATGTTGTAATGCCATGTTGCCTTAAAAACCTGGCTATGGTGATAGACTGGGGGCAAAAAGGAAGGGAGCAAATATTTCTGTGTATAGCTGGAGCACTGTTGTGGTGAGGGTCATGCATGTGTTTAAGAATGAAGGGGGTCGGGTAGCCGGATTTGGATAAATATGAAAATATTTTAGCCTTTTCTATTGTTTGGAATAACGGGAGGGAACAATGAGTAAAGATACGTTTAGTGAGAGCTCTAACTGTATTGATTTTGTGTGGTGTTGGGCAATGTGACCGGAAGTTTGTGTGGTGTGGGGGTGTGTTGTTTTTATAGTATACTGTGGTATGGAAACAGCTGGGGGTGCGTATGACTAGTGTATCTAGGAAAGGTAGGACTGAGTGATTTTCTGTTTCATGGGTGAAGGCTATGTCTGGGTGGAAGGAGTTGAGGTCAGATAGGATGTGAGAGGCAGATACCTCACTTACCAAGCAAAAGGTATCATCGATGTACCGCCTCCATAGAAAGATGTCTGAAGAATGGCGTGAAGTGATCCATTGGTCCAGTGACCTCATGACAACCTCAGCCACCACGGTTGAGAGGGGGCTACCCATGGGGGAGCCCTTGGTCTGCTTGAAAAACTGGGTATCAAATGTGAAGGTGGACATGCCTAGGCATATGGAAGTGAGCTCGACAACCGTCTCCGCGGTGAGGGTGTCTAACAGGGGGGCATTTTCGAGGAAAGTGCGTAAACTATTAATGATCAAGGGGTGGGCAAGTGAGAGATATAGAGACGTTACATCGAAAGAAACCATTATGGACCTGGGGGGAGGTGTGAGGCTGGTGATATAGGACACAAACGAGGGGGAGTTTGCAATGGTATATTCCCATGGGGGAGACTGTAGAAGGGGGGTCAAGAAGTTGGACAAAAATTTTGACAGGGTATATGCCGGAGAGAGATGGTAAGATATGATTGGTCGGAGGGGAACATCGGGCTTGTGGATTTTTGGAAGGCCGTAAATGTAGGCTATTTGGGCGAGGTTAGCTGTGAAGTCGTTATATTGCTCTTTAGTGATCTGCTGGGACCTTTTTAATCTTAACAATAGTAAACGGAAATTCTTAACGGATGTTTTATGTTCCTGTTCAGTGATGGCAGAAAAAATGGAGTGTTGGTCGAGAACGTTTTGCATTTTTTGCTTGTAAACGGTAGTGTTGAGAATTACGGTCTGTGAGCCTTTGTCGGATTTTGTTATGACTATGTCTCTATTGCGTTTAAGACGGGAGATAACCCTATTCATGGCTAGGGACGGTTTAGGGATATTGTAGGGTCGTTGAAGGGTGGAGGTGACGAAATGCCTGATCCTATGGGTGTCTTGGTGGTTAAGGCCTCTGAGAGCGGGTTCCACACCAGCTATGATGCGAGGAATATCAGAAGGCCCAGGCAGTCTGTATTTTAGGCCCAATGACAGAATCTCAGCATCAGCAGATGGCAAGACATAGTCCGAGAGGTTGACCACTCCTTGGGGTGACTGGGGAAGATAGGCTTCTAGTAGATAGGCAGGGAAGTTGTACTTCTTGATCCAGTGATGAAGCTTGGAGTTGTGACGTTGCGTTATATCGTTCTTCTGATGCCGAATGTCCCTTGTGATGGATTGCAACAGATCGGCCATTTCTGGATTGGTTAGTAGCTGAGAGACCAGAAAGATCAATCCCTTGACGGACTTAGAAATAAATCGGATATTGGAGTGGCAACCTTTAATTCTAGACGATAACAGATGGAGTTGGGCGCGGCGTATGACGACGGATGAAAATGGATTGCGAACAGGATCCCTGATTCGAAGGGATGGAGGTATAAAATCAGCCGTTTCACACAGTTTGTTAAAGTTCAAATGGAGGCGCCATCTTGACAACTGTAACGATTTCTTTCGCAACTGATAGGTATAACGAGGTAGGTCTTCAGCGGAAGGATTCATGATGAATTCCAGGATAAAAAGCGTAAAAATGAGCGAATTAAGTAGAACTGCTCTTCACTGAAGGTTAATAACGAGTTTACAAAGTGGGAAGAGGAGCTTCTTTTTATTAGCATGCACACAAGCTTTCGGACATGTCGTCCTTCATCAGGTAAGAGTAATAAACGCGCTGAGGATCCATATATACACAAAGCTGAAAAGAAAATTTACATAACTGCAAAAGATAAAAGTATTTAAAGATAAAAATAAGAACCAAATATGCTAAAAAGATTATAGGGATTAAATGCTAATAAATCTGGACTAAGTACATATGCACTATGAATGGTGTTAATCAAGGGCAGGTAAATGCAACCTATGGCTATTCACACAACATATGGTATTGTTCTGGTATATCTGTATGCTTTGTTTATCTTGGATAGTAGATTACATGAATAGAAGTATGAAGAATTTGTCTATCTTTCATAGCACATTTCCTAGACAGGAGTATAAATACTTTGTCTATCTTGGAGAGTAGATTACCAGGATAATAGTATGGAGCTTTTTCTTTATTTGAGTGTATATTACCTGGATAGAAGTATGAAGGATTTGTTTATCTTGGAGAGTAGATTAGCTGGTAAGAAGTATGAAGACTTTGTCTATCATGGATAATAGTATGGAGAATTTTTCTTTATTGGATTATATATTACCCGAATAGAAGAATGAGTCACTTTGTCTATCTTTGATACTAGATTACCCAAACAGAAGTATGAAAGTGAAAATAGTACAAATGTGATATTGTACTGGGATAAGATTCATAAATTATGAAAGAGAAAAAGAGGTATCTTATACAGAAGTATGAAGACTTTGTCTATCTTGGATAGTAGATAAGAAGGATAATAGTATGGAGCCTTTTCCTTTATTGGATTATATATTACCTGAATAAACGTATGAAGACTCTTTGTCTATCTTTGATACTAGATTACCTGGACAGAAGTAGGAAGGCTTTGTCTATCTTGGATAGTATATTAACAGAACATAAGTAGGGAGACTTTTCTATCTTGGGTTGTAGATTACCTGGACAGAGTCGTTTAAAGACTTTATTTTTGATAGTAGATTACCTGGACAGAAGTATACTTTTTAAAATCTTGGATAGTAGATTAACTGGACAGAAGTATGAAGATTTTGTCTATCTTGGAATAACAGAACAGAAATATTGAGACTATCCTATCTTGGATAGTAGAATACCAGGAAAATAGTATTGGGACATTTTATTTCTTGGATTTTAAATCTTTTGGACAGAAGTATGTTAGATTTTATTATCTTGGATAGTAGATTACCTGGACAGAAGTAAGTAAATTTTCTTATGGATAATAAACTACCTAGACTTAAGCATGTAGGCTTTATCTATTAATTTATATATCCAAGATATAGATGAAGTATGTATACTTTATACTAGTATACCCTCTTGGATAATAGCACGTTTAGACAGATGTTGAGATTTCTTTTTGATATTGGACACCCAAAGCCAAAGTAATTTATATTTTCATCTATTAGATAGCACACTTTCGTTTTTCTTTAATAATAGACCAAATAGATATGTTTTACCACAAAGCCTACAGTCCGCTCGTGACACAGAGAATTTTGATAAACCACTTGTCTTTATGGACTGACTCCGTGAGGTGTTGGCAAGATAATTCACACAAGTTCGGCCATTTGTTAGATTACTAACAGGGAACTTCTGGTCAAATTTGGTCATATCCGAACTGTAGTTCCACAGGAATTTTCTCCCCGAGACCCGATAATTATTACATTTGAATATATTTTGACTATTCAAGTCTCTCCTTCGAAATATTGTTCTGGAAATCGTAGAAGTAGCACTTGTGTAGACATCATATTTGAGGCATATCACGGACAGTACTGAAGCAGCTTGTCTACAAGATACAAGCCAGGGCAGCCGCCGGTCTATCTACCTCGCCATCAGGCCTAGCGTGGCGACAAATTGCACTACCTGCGGAATCCCTCCATCATTTTCTGTTTAATATTTATACCCACTCCCCCACACGCTTGTTGTTCGACCCCTGCTCCGGAAGGTGTTCTCCTTCGAGGTACCTCTGTATCTACAAGTCTGGCGTTTTGGCGCCGGCCTCCGTCCCTGGGCAATGGAGACAACAGCAGTGGTGAGACAACCATCTAAAGCTGCAATCTTGGCCTTGATATATCTAACACCATATCGAACTGTCTTCTTCTCTGTGGGAAAGAACTCTGTCAGTGCACCGATGGCTGAGTTTTTCTCGCGATGGAGAAGACATATATATGACATTATATATGTAATATGTATTCATTATGTATTTTATTTATATTCAACATACTCTTTGTCTCATTCATTTTTTTATTTTAACCTATATACATCTCATTTTATATAGAGAAATATTACATTATTCTAAATATTAAGAGAAATTTATATTATTTGATAATCATAAAAACAGGAGCTCCATCTATGATTCCTTTCTTCCTGTGGTGAATCTGTATAAGACCGGTGGTCTTAATAAAGCTTTGTATGTGTGTGTGATAATCATAAAAGAATATTTTAATCATATAATTAGTATACATATTTCGATGGGGGAAAATCCTTTAAGAAGATTCATGATTTGACATTTGGGATACACTCGTGGTCAAAACTTAAGGAAGTTGTACCTTTTATCAAGTATATCAGGATTAAGACAATAAATCTGAAAGATATTCGATACACAGTGACCTTTATTGAAGACACACGAGATAACCAAGTGTGAAAAAAAACGGCCTCTTTCTCCTTAAAAAAGCAGACGACCGGCGACATAAAAATATGAAGCTTTCTTAATTTTTGTACATGAGGGTATTTTACAATAATGATTATGAACAAAATATGATTTTATGATTACTATACAGGGTGTGAATCCAAAATCCACCGATAGAATTCGGTTATCACATAAAAATAATTTAAATATTTTGTTTAATTAATTTGTTTTTGTTTTAGAAGACGTGTACAGCATTTTGAAAAAGTCGGTAAGTAATGATAAATATCTATATATATTTTGACCCCTATCCAGATGAAATTAGCCACAATATGTAGTTAGTTTTAAAAGAATTATTTTTCAGTTCTAAATAAGGAATATGCCATCAATCTCAATAACTTCTCGGATAATAAGTATTTCGTGTTGAAACAAAATTATTTCAATAATAATTAATTCAACACTGGAATATATCGGGTAAAAATTATTGAAATTATTTCATAACTAGACGAATGGCCCGGGCAACGCCCGGGTTTTACCCGAGTGCGAATATATTTTAAAAACGTTTTATTCTTCATCTAGATCTTCATTTTGTCTACACCTTGTATACATCTTGCTTCCTAGGGTTGCCTAGAGTGGCCGCTATAGACAGGGTGGTCTGTATAGACAGGTGGATGTTACACACAGCTGATAACAGGGTTGCCTAGAGTGGCCGCTATAGACAGGGTGGTCTGTATAGACAGGTGGATGTATCACACAGCTGATAACAGGGTTGTCTAGAGTGGCCGCTATAGACAGGTGTATGTATCACACACCTGATAACAGGGTTATCTAGAATGGCCGCTATATACAGGGTGGTCTGTATAGACAGGTGGATGTATCACACAGCTGATAACAGGGTTGTCTAGAGTGGTCGCTATAGGCAGGACGGTTTGGGGCTGTGAAAATCAATCCTTTCAGATATAACCTTATATTGTGGCAAGATTTCACCTGGATAAGTCAAATGTATGGACATTTATTATCATAATTAGCTTACTTTTCTTGAAAGATTCTATCATATTA